>JALBCR010000293.1:0-505000 GCA_030710515.1 Abscondita cerata
TTTCCTAAATGAAATTCTGTTATTTATTATCTATAACGATTTTAACTTCGATTAATAACACACTGAATGCTTGTTTTGCAGAAAGTTTGTTTTTATTATTTCGAATATAACGAGTAAATACACAAAGTTTTTCTGCTTCACTATAAATCATTTTGGTGATTTAATTAATGAAATGTCAATTATCAAACACAACAATTGTCATTTATATGACTTCCTTTGACAATCTTGACAATTCGTAATTAAGTAATTGTGTTATATTACGATTAATAACTCAATAACGGCTCAAGATAAAGACAACATATAATATATTTTTGAACTCAAAAAAAAAGATCTGTTAAAAAATGTACTAATAGACAGAATGTTCTTCTTTTTTTCAGGCACTTTCAATCCACTCCTGGACATAGGCCTCTTCCAAGTTACGCCATCTTTTTCTGTGTCTTGCTACTGTCTACCATGTTTGTCTTGCCACATTGCGTAGATCATCTGCCCAGCGTCTCTGTGGTCTTCCTCTACTCCGGGTTGTTGTTCTCAGCCTCCAATTAAGTATTCTCTTTGGCCACCTGTCATCATCTTGCTTTGCAACGTGCCCCGCCCATTGCCACTTAAGCGAAGCTATACACCGCATCACGTCTGTGGCTTTGGTTTCTTACTCTATCTCTCAACGAGATTCCGAGCATACTTCATTCCATAGCCCTTTGTGTGACAGTCAAGCTATTGGCTATGGTTCTTGTAATTGCAGTCGTTTCCAGGCCGTACGTCATCACTGGGAGAATGCATAATTGAAACACTTTTCGTTTTAAGTTCACACCTACCAACCAACATCGTTTACCCCAAATCTCATAAAAACATGTAATTTTTAAAGAAGAAAATTGTAATAACTGTAATCTACCAACCAACACCGTTCACCTTGATCTCCATTAAAATTTAAAGTTGCCAATTTGACAGTTTATTCAAATTAATATTTATAAATGTTTCCAAAATAAATAGTTTCACATGTACTAGTTTTGTTATTCATTAAATTGTCCTACCGAATTACATACGAGGTTTGTATTTAGCGAGTAAAATTGTGTTGTTTAAATACAAATCTGTTTTCTTTAGCAATTTTATTAAAAAACAGTCAACCTAAAAACGCTTCACCAATGGCACATTTGAAAGAATTAACACTCTCATGCGCCATTCGGTGTCGCGTTTTTAATAATTGGCATTTTTCTCGTCAAATTGCTAGACAACAGATTTTCATTAAACAACTCAACTTTATTTGGCAAAATACAAAGTTTTGTGCAATTATAAGTGATAAAAGTACTGGAAGTATTGAAGAATAATAAAATGTGTTTCCAAAAATTGTCGGTAATATTTTGAAATAACTTGAAAAGGACATTCAAATGAGGGGTAACTTGACTCCTTTTGTACCATTTAAAATTTTGAGATGGAGGTTGTCGCAGACAGGGTGTTGCACAAAACGAAATAGTAACCAAATTATGCTAGGTGGCTCGTTTTAATTGGTATACACTATACATGTTAACGGTAGTGCTTGACCTCTAGCCATGTAAAAAGTTTGGTTAAACTTCCGATGCAAATCGAGTTGTCATGTTGCTCTTCTCTCCTAGCGCTCAAAAATTAATTATTAACTACTAGTAAATAATAAAAACAGCTGTAACCAATGAAAACTAGGATAAAGGAAAAATAAACTTGTATGTCACCTCTGTTTGGTGAAAATTAATTTTTTTGCGCGTAAATTATTGAAGTATTCGTTTTAAGTGGGTTGTACTGTATTTTAAATATATTTTGTTTGACTTAAAAAACGCATATGTTTTCGCTCCCATGTCGACATTAATGTTAATCCAGGTATAAACTTAAACAAATTCAAAAATTTTGTTTATTTAAAAATGACACTCCATATGTAAAAATTTTGAAAAATTGTGTTAAAATAAACACTGTTCTAGTTTCCGCTTACAATTTTGTTATAACTAATTAGAGACAAACTTAAACGTTTCGGTGATATAAAATTCAAATAAAATAAATGTTATTTCAAAATTCTGAATTTTTATTTTAAAATAATGAAATTTGTCATTTTTGTGTTTACCTTTAGTTTTTCGTTTAAAGTATAAATACATAATCACACGCCAGAGCAGTATTTAGGATAAAATACGTATCTACAGTTTTTCAAAATTTTAAAATAAAGGGTGTTCTTTTCTAAGATAGATATGTATGTATTGGAAGTATGCATTTTATTCTAAATACGGTTTTGAGATTCATTTTGCATTTAGACTTCGATAAACTAAATATATATGATCAAATCCCATTATTCTGTTAAAGTGTTAAATAAACATAACAATTGTTCTTTAACATAATTAAAAAATAATGATTAAACTTTTGCGTTTATTTGCTTTACGTTATTTTACTCACAATTTGTTTTTTTTATTTTCGCACACAAATTTATATCACTCTTTTTTATTTGTTGCTAATACTCTGGCTTCTGGCTACGTTGTATGTACCTCTATCTTTTAGAATTGTAGTCAACGCTTTATTCTATGTTTCCTGTGGTCTTCCTCTTTTCCTTTTGTTAGGAACTTTTGTTACCCATACTTTGTTTACTTGTCTATTGTTTTCGATTCTTTGAAGGTATCCCCACCAGCTAAGTTGTCTCTGTTCAATATATTTGTGTATCGTCTCTATTTCTAGTTCTTCCCGTATTGAGTTATTCTTTATGTGATCCATCAGTGATATTCCCGCCATTCTTCTTAAGTACTTCATCTTTATTGCTTGAATGTTAATTTGTGTTTTTTCGTTGTTATCCATGTCTCGCATCTATAAGTAAGAATTGGTCGGTAGATTGTTTTGAAGACGTTTATTTTAGTTTGTCGAGTTACTTCTCTTTATTGATGAAACTTTCTCTCATTGCATAGTATAATCTGTTTGTTTTTTCTATTCTTTTGTTAATGTCGATTTCCTGCTTTCATGTTTCTCCAATTGTGACACGTAGGTATTCAAACTGTTTCACTTGTTTTATAATTGTTTCATCAATTCTCTTATTACATTTGTTTTATCTAAGTTTAATTTTATTTCATGTTCTTCCAAGACTTCTTTCCATACGTTTAAATTATATTGTAGTTCTTTTCGTTTGGAGCCAATAAAAAATGCGCACTCCGTTATTTCTACTTTTTGAAGGTGTCTATATCCCAACGTTAGCTTTTAACTCTTCTGTTGCACTCTATTATGATATCGTCCATAAATACTGTGAACGGTACAGGGCTTGTGGTTCCTCCTTGCCGTAGTCCTTCTTTCGTTTCAAAACTTTTAGACATTGCATTATTACTAACTACGTAATTTTCATTTCTCTTGTATAAACTCTCA
Source organism: Abscondita cerata (assembly GCA_030710515.1). Classification (NCBI taxonomy): domain Eukaryota; kingdom Metazoa; phylum Arthropoda; class Insecta; order Coleoptera; family Lampyridae; genus Abscondita; species Abscondita cerata. Next base: position 3,355 of record JALBCR010000293.1, read on the forward strand.
ATGGCCGTTATTAAGTTATTGCTGACTCCTCTTCTAGCTAAGCTCTCTCATATTCTTTTCCTGTTGACTCTATCAAACGCTTGTTGTAAATCGATAAAATGCTAGGCATAGTTCCTTGTTGTAGCATAGTGTTTTATTTATGAATCCGCTTTGTGATCCAGACAACGTTATATTTGTTTTTTCTTATAATCTTTTACATAGTATTCTTTTGTATATTTTCATTGACATACTTAATAAAGTTATTCCTTTATAGTTTTGCACTCACTTCTGTCTCTACTTTTATATATCGGTAAATTAAACCTATTTCCCAGTCTTTCGGTATAACCTTATCTTTCCAGAGTTTACTAAAAATGTTTAGTAATAGTTTTTCTTCATCTTCTTCCATAAGTTTTATCATCTCTGTTCTTATTTTGTCAATTCCAGGTGCTTTCCCGTTTTTGTATTTTTGATTGCTTCTTTTACTTCTTCTAGTTTGATTTCGTCTTCACTGTCTTCCGTTCCTTCACTAATTATTTGTTTTTGTTATGCATTTCTTTTGTTCGTTCTGTTAGATTTTCTACTTTCATTTCTTTCGTTGGATTAAGAAGTGTTTGAAAGTGTTCTCTCCATCTCTCCATTATTTCTTCTTTTTAGTTATTATGGCACCTTCTTTATTCCTTATATTGTTTGTTTACGACGATGTTCCCTTTCTAAGTGTTTTTAGCATTTTGTAAAATAATTTCGGGTTGCCTTTACTATTTTCCTCCATCTGTTCTCCAAAATCCTTCTATGCGTTTTTCTTTTCCTCGGGTATTAATTTTTGACTTTGATCCATTGTTCTTTATATTTATTGTATGTGATTTCATTTCTATTGCTTAGGTATTCTAGCCACTTTTGTTTCTTTAAACGTACTTCTTTCTTAACGTTTTCAGACCACCAAGTTGTTTATTTTGTATTTGAAGATATTGTACTGGTACCGCACACTTGTATCGCTGCTTTCACTAAACTGTTCTTAAATTGTTATAAGGCGTCAACATTTTCTTTTCTCGTTTAACCATTATTGTTTTGATTTCTATACTTAATAACTCTTTATATTTTCTTTATTTCTTTGTCGTTCATTTTATACGACTCAATTGATTGATGTTTTGTCTTCTTTGTGATAGTTTGTGGCTTGACCTTCATGTTACATATTTTGCTACCACAAGGTAATGATCACTGTATATTTTTGCGCCTCTATTTACCTTAACGTCTAAAACTTTTTTGGTTATTCTTTTCTACTAGTATGTAGTCTATTAAAGATCTCATTTCTGGTCGGGGCTTCTCTTGTATATTTGTGTTTCTCTTTATGCTGGTAAAAGGTATTTGTTATTATTAAATCATTTTGTGTACAATTCTCTATCAATCTTTCTCCGTTCCTATTCTTTGTATTTTCACCAAATTTTCCTATTGCTTTTATGTTCTGTTCTTGTTTTCCCACCCTTGCGTTGAAGCTCCTACCACATATACCTTGCCTTTGCGTTTTTCCGTCGTTCCGTTAATGTTTCCCAAAATTCATCTTTTTTCTTTAGTGTCATTTTTATTTGGTCCGTATACCGCTATTATTGTTTTGTAGTCTGCCTTTTTTTTCTTTCAGTTCTACTGTAAGTAATCGTTCGTTCCAAAATTTACATTTTTCTACATGTTGTGCATCTTTCCTCTTAATTATGCATCCCACTCCTGCAGATGCTCTTTTAGTTTCTGATACCTTGCTGTATATTAGTGTATGTCCATTTTGTATTTGTTTTATACCTGTCCCTTTCTTTTTTGTTTCTGTTATGATCAGTACATCTAATTTTGTTTCAAACTCTTTTCCTTTTCTAAGCTCCGTATGTTCCATGTAGCTAATTTCCACATTTCCTTTTTTGTTATTTTTGTTTATTCCATTCTCATAATCAGTGTTCATATGCTACGTTGGCATCTGTTTTTCGTTCCGAATCTTTTTCTTCTTTAATTTTTGAATCTCTTTCCACTAACATCTCTTTGCGTCATCCAAGAAGTGTATTACATTATTTACTGTAAGATTTTTGTAGCTCATTTTTACTTGTTTCCCTTCTTGTTTATACTTCTCTGCTATTTCTTTTATTTTTCTTTGTGTTAATCTTTCTTTCATGTTAAATCATTTTTAATTATTACTTTGGTACCCGCCAATTTCCTTTTTTCTTTGTAGAATTTCCTTTTTGCTTTCCAATTTTCTATCTTTGCTATTGCTACTTGTCTCTGTGTTGTGATTTTGTGTACATAAACATGAACTCTGTTTCTTTGAACGTATTTTATTATTTACAGCTTAACAATCTTGCGTGGTTCATGGTCGAGTACGTCAATATAACAATTATATTTAGCCAGTGGCGTAACAATAAACACTCTGATTGTCTTTTCCTATCGTATATAGTTTTTCTATTTTTGGCTTTACTTGTAATTTCTCTTCTAACCATTTTTCTATTGTTACCTCGTCTGCTCTTTCAGGATTGGCCTTTGATTGCGATATTAAGTTTTTCTTGTGCTTTTCTTGCTTTTCAAATTTATCTTCCAGTGTGGCAATTACGGTTAATTAACACCATTTCTCTTCTACCCATTTTTTTCTTTTTCTTCCCATTCTTTTGTATTTTCTTTAATTCTTCTTTAATTACGTCGTGATTTTTATTCAACTCTGTTCTTAGATCTGTTTTCATCTCCTCCATGGCCATCTTTTTAAAAGTAGTCGTAGGTCAGACATTGTATTTTCACGCCGCTGACTTTTTCGCTCTCGTTGTGTTTGTCTTTGTTAATTGTTGAGATCTTTGCGTTTTTTACTTGTACTGAAAGCTACTTTATCTTGCTGTGCTTTTTCTCCTTTCCTTTGAAGTATTGATCTACGATATTTGCACGGTCCCTTACTTTTACGAGTTGGTTCATTAATGTGTATTCAGTAATCAGGTCTCATTATGTTAAATCGTTAAATATTAATTTACATTAAATTCTATAATATTTTCGATCGATTTGTAAGTGTTTATTTAATTCACTGATGTAGATATGTACCTATTGTGCTTCGTTATCTGTCGATGCCACAAGTTTATCTGTACTATAAGTTCCACGTACACAGGTAATTTTTGTTGCCGTTTTATAATTATTATTCAATTAATTTTAGGTTTGTTATTCACTTTGTCAATACAATTGGGTTTATTAGAGCTTAAAATTACACAAATTAACTTACACTATTAATTTGCTTTATTCACTTTAAACGAATATGTTATTAACGGTTGTCGCGTTTAATAAATATATTATAATAATATAATTCAGCTACTAATTCTGCAAATCTTTCCTCATTTGACAATTTTACTATCTTCTATAGTTTCCGAGATCTTCATATAAATAATGAAAAATAAGTCACCCCTGTATATTTGTTTTTGGTATTGTTAAACTGAATAAATTTACTTCAGTTGTGTTACAGCTAGTTCTTTTGAGTTTATGTAACTAAGTAAAATTATTAAGATATTATTTTTTTGCAATTTTTATTTAATCTCAAAAGTAAAAAGGTACGCCAACTCTTCCTACTCTACCCTTCTGTTTGTAGTTTTTTTGTAATTTGTACTTAATCATTGAGGCAGGTTAAATTGAGCATTTTATTTTCTAATTATATTTAGAACTTTGTCTAAACATAAATATTTTCTCACATGGGTTTAAATTGATTTCAAGTTAGCTTATAATATGTATGTATTAAATATAAACTAAAATGTCAACTAGAAAATAGGCTGTATTGATCAATAGTTAACAGAGTTAATTCACAACATAATTCAAAGCTTTGGTACGTGTTAAATTTGAAACCCAGCCTTTGTGTTTTGTAAATCCCAAAAAAACATCAAAATATGTGAAGGTAATCCCTTAAAACAATTAATCTTAATATAGCTTAAGACTCCTCAAACAAACTTCTGTTTTAGTAATTTAGTTAAACCACGGATATTTGTTAATTTAATGAAGACTATATTAATTAGTTCAATATGAATTTTCGTCAGGTCAATTTCAATTAACATCAACTTTACTTTACATAATAGTAAAATAAAACTTGATTGAGAAAGATTACATATAATTGCAATTACTTCATGTATTGTATAACCACAGTGCAGTTAATATTCAAATATAATACCTATTTGTATATATAATTATCATATATATATAAATAATTATGTACATATTACCTTATTCACATAAATACAATATTCTTATAGATCTTACTGATATTTCATTAATCTATTAATGTTTCCGTCCCCGCGGAATGAATTCAAAAACATGTTTTAATCAATAAATTAAGATCTGGGAGTATAATTATCTTTTGATTGTATATGTTAAGGGAATTAAAAATACATGTAACCTGTAAGTTCACTAATTAGTAGAACTAAGAAAGTTTAGTAATTCAGCAATTGACGATTGCTTCAGCACTAGCAATTTATTCAACTTCTATAAAACCAAGTGTTTTATCTGAATTATTTTAAAAATCCAGGATTTCCTACAGTGGGGAGTCACAGATAAAGACGATACACATGTGTGTAGGTGCATGTTTAAATATTAATGTTACAATTGACAACTGTACACCTTAGTAATAACAACCTCAAGTTGGTTGCATTTATATTTCAATTCTTCTCTATGTCACTACCTACAGCTCCTAGTTTGTCAAAAATTAACATAAATAAGATAACGCGCGGTATGTATCGTCTCTAGAAGAGGACCTTCTGATCAGTAACAATCCAAAACCATTTTGGTCATATGTAAACAGTCGAAGGAATTGCGGTGGCATACCGGATTCCATGAGACTCAACGGCCGGGTTCTCGTCGATGGTCATGACATCGCTAATGCCTTCGCCGACTATTTTGCCTCGGTCTTTTCAACCTCGTCTTGTTCTCGAGATGCCGATGAAGTACATCCATGCCATAATGCTAACTTGACTTTTAATTTATCTACTATGCATATCCCCATAAACGACGTATATGAAGCTATGCTTAAAACTAATCCCACCAAAAGCCCAGGACCTGATGGCTTGCCTTCTGTTTACACGAAGATGCGCATTTGGACTTACTAGACCTCTGTGGCTCATATTTAACAGATCGTTGTCGGAAGGATTTTTCCCGAGTACCTGGAAAACCGCATTTATAAAGCCGCTATTCAAGACCGGTGTAAGGTCCGATATTCTTAATTATCGCCCAATATCGCTTCTGAGCATTTTCTCCAAAGTATTTGAATCCTTAATAACTTGCTCAGCTTCGTCCTTCTTTAAGTCAGCTGATCGACGGCAGACAGCACGGTTTCATGAGTAATCGGTCCACCACTACCAACTTAGTGCTCTACCAAGACTTCATCTCTCAATCGATGGAGGCCGGATTAGAAGTCGACAGCATATACACCGATTTCGTCAAGGCCTTCGATAGAGTTGACCATGGTTTGTTATTGAAGAAACTCAGAAGTTTTGGGTTCGGTGGCAGTTTACTCAATTGGTTCGAATCGTATTTAGCTAGTCGTACCCAGCGTGTAAAATCAGCAGCTATTTGTCGCGTGAAGTGTTTGTTACTTCCGGTGTGCCACAGGGTCACACTCGGCCCCTTCTGTTTAATTTGTTTGTGAATGACTTAAGCATATGTTTTGTTAACTCTATGTTTTTAATGTACGCAGACGATCTCAAAATCTATAAATCTATCCGGGACATCAATGATCACAACCTGCTTCAAATTGATCTACATCGACTCTCAACGTGGTGTGCTGATAACGGTCTTCTTTTAAACCATAACAAGTGCTTCTTTATTACTTTTACGCGTTGCAATCGTTCTCCGCGGACATACACTCTACACGATCGGGAATTATGTAAGAAGATAACTGTGAAAGACTTAGGCACAATTTTTAATACAAAACTAGATTGGACTGATCATGTCAATGAAGTAGTCTTGCGCGCGTATAGACAGCTTGGTTTCATCACGCGAAATACGCGAGACTTCCAAAACGTCAGGTCAATCAATATCCTGTATTGTTCGTTAGTACGGTCCATACTTGAGTACTGTTCAGTGGTGTGGTCACCTTCACAAGCAATGTTATGCGACGCTTTAGAGAAAGTCCAGAGAAGATACTTTCGATACATTGGCTTTCGAATGGGCATTCCAGCGGATCACCTGAATTTCACAGAGATGCAAAACCTTCTCGTTACCAAGCCTGTCTGCTCGACGAGAGACACTTGAATTATCATTTTTATTCAAAATTGTCCGCAATGAAATTGATTGCTGTGATCTGCTAGCACTGATAGGATTCGCGGTGCCTCCGAGAACCTTGAGAAATGCCAACACTTTCCACGTTGAACGCTGTAGACCAAATCAGAGAATGTCTGCCCCATTAGTGCGCCTGCTCCACTGCTAACTCTAAAGGCGATATTTTTATTTAAAGAAGTTGACCTGGCTACATTCATGAGAAGAAGTTTTTTTTTTTTTTTTTAATTACTCTTATTGTATGTATGTATTGTATGTTTATTTTAATATTGATTCAATGTAGCAATGAGCTCAGTGCTCGTATATGAATATATGAATATAACATGTAGATTATTGTAAAGTCTTAGCTCTGGTCTTTTCACCTCCAGTTAACTTTATCAGGGCCAGTTGTATAAAACTACTAAAGGGGCGCCATTTAAAAGTTGCATTTTAAAAAGTAAATAAAAAAAAAAATTTTTTCAAATTTCCAGTTTTATTAGAAAAATGAAACCTTGAAATTTAAGAATGAAACACAACATCATTTAAATGGCTGCCACGGCTGGCCTTACAGTACCCCATTCGCTCGACCCAATTTTTCAGTACATTTTCGATTGTCTGGGCCTGTATCTCTTGAATGGCAACTTCGATTTCGTGTTTCAAGGCCTCAATTGTCTCTGGATGGTTTGCGTAACACTTATCCTTAACGGATCTTCATAGATAACAGTCCAATGGGCTCAAATCACAGCTCCGAGGAGGCCAATTGACATCAGAATTTTGGCTGATTATTTGGTTTTCAATTGAAACAAAAATTGGGTGAGCATGTTATGATAGCGCTCACCATTGACCGTAACGGCGGCTCGTTTATCGTTTTCGAAGAAAAACGGGCCAATGAGGTCGCTAGACCAAAATCCTCACCAAACAGTGACTCGTTGTGGATGCATCGGCTTTTCCAAGGTGAAGTATGGGTTTTCTGAGCCCCAAATGCGACAATATTGTTTGTTGACATATCCTCCCAGGTGAAAATGCGCCTCGTCCGAAAAGATGATTTTTCGGTAAAATTGCTCATCTTTAGCCAATTGATCTTCAGCCTATTGGGCAAGCCGAAAACGCATCGGATGGTCTTGTGGTTTTAGTTGTTGGGCCAATTGAACTTCGTAAGCCTTCATACCGAGGTTTTTATGCAAAATTCTCCTTAGAGAAGTGAGAGAAATATTCAATTCTTGAGAACGGTGACGAGTTGATGTTGATGGATGATCACGGACACTTTCAGCAACGACAGCAATATTCTCGGTCGTGCGCACTGTATTAGAGCGGGAACGAGTTGTTTTGGCAACCAACGAACCAGTTTCGCAAGCTCGCTTTACGAATTTGTTCACAACTTGACGTGATGGTATTCGATCTTTGCCCTTTTTTAATTTCTCACAGTTTGGGTTGAAGACTTACCACTTTGGAAGTAAGTTCTCAATATTTTCAGTTTTCTTCAAGCGTATGGATTACCATTTGGTAAAAATTCACGCTTTTAACTAACAATCTGTCAATTTGTGATGACATTTAACATTCATGTACTTCAAATAAATAGTGGTGCAAAATGCAACCGCTAGATGGCCTACCCTTTATATACTACTACTTAGTCGGGTAACTACTATGAAAAAACAGTATTGAGCCAATCAAATTTTTAGGAAGTCTCGTTCCCAATATGATTAACCGACATATAAAATTAACTAGAGGTGAAAAGACCATACCTTAATATTTATTTATCTATTTATTCGTATGGCACATTATCAAATATTGTATTGTGATGTAAGTGTTATGTATGGTGTCCCAGAAGATCAGTATAAATCTGTATAGTGTGATGACGAAACCGTGTGCAATAGTAGATTGGTTCGTATTGGCAAAGCATTTACTTCAATGTTTAGGAAAACCACTAAAACCTAAACATGCCAACTCATACCCACCCTAGTATTTACATGTAATAATATTAATTAAGTGTGTAAACATTATAGAAGGTAAATAAGAACATAAAATATAACAGCACAGCCATTGCATGACGACATATAATGGACCGGTCTAAGCGCCAGTCACGACAATGACGAAAAAAATAGTAGGTTAAAGAAATAGGAAAACAAAATAATGGAAAACCTTAATATTAATATTATTACTAAACTCTTCCCTGTTTTCGTTAGTAAAATTTGCCAAAGAAATAAGCAAATTAATAAAAAAATCTAGGTTGTTGTTTGGAAACGTTTTCCTTTCTTGAAAAGTGTAGTCATTAAAATACATTTTGTAGTTTTACGTGTGTTTATTTTTGTAAGATGTGTTACTTCAGTTTATCATTTTTTTTTGAAAATAAATTCATGGTTGTAATGCCATAAATAATATTGCTTTTAGCTTGCATTGTTAAACGCTTAAATGCTTATTGTATACAAGAATATGCACCATTGTGTGTTTGTCTAATAAATTCGGAATCCTTAAATCACTTATTATTTATCGCTTACTGTTTGCAGTGTACTTAGTATCTTAAAATTGGTTAATATTTAAACGGTTAAACAAAATAGCAATTAGTGAACTTATTTATCCATAAACAATAGAAAAGAGAAATCTACTTGTTTTACAATGTAACGACATCGCTAATCACTTATGAATAAATATACGCGTTCGCAGATATACAACAAACAACAATTTATAATAATTTAAAACGAACATATTATAAAACTAAACTAAACATCAGATGCTAATTGTGTATTAACAGTTGGGTTTTAGATTTGTTTGTCTTAAGCCCGACACTGGCATAAGGAAATGTTTCAATCTTCGATAGCAGTGTAGCTTCTCCGCGGGCTGCTGTTAATAATTGCTTTGATTAAATTATGACGGTTGAAACCACAAATATTTATTTACAAGTCTTCTTGTACATTAGTAGTAGCTAATTTGCTAATGGTTGCAGCCGCTTCGGTATCAGAAATAAAACTGAAATTACTTACAGTAAGTATGTTTGGTTCCACACACATAACCATAATATTAACTAAAAGGCTCGAAATCAATTACGTCGAAAGTTTTATCGCGATTTATGGAAACGACGGGTTTTATCATCTGTCTTAAACTTTTGACCGTGGAGGAAGCTTTTTCTACCGAAGACTTCAAGAAGGAATGGTTGAAAGCCAAAAGGGGGTGATGGTTGCCACTACTATGAAATTTTGAGGCAGGTCTAAGTAAGAAAACAAAATTCAGTACGTTTTAACCACCCGCAGAGGCGCCGCCAACGAAAGAATTATCTGAGAACGAAGCACACTAAATTAGATATTTATAATGCAAGGAAAATTGCAAATTGTTTGTTCCAAACATACACCCGCCTAGGAGCTAGAAGCTAACTTAAGCCAACAAGTACATGAACTATAACAACAACTATATTAGATCTGCTGTTCTAGGCAGTGAGCAAACCTAAGTAGTAAGTCTGACAAATACATCATCTTTGGTGCGCAGTTTAACGGCGCGGATCCCTTGGTCAGGACCAGGAAGTATTTCCACAATCCGACCCAAAGGACACTGAAGTGGAGGGAGAAGTATAGGATGCTTTTGGCGCTTAGGAATATTTGCGTGTTTTAATCGTCTCCCTACACAAATGAGTCCGTACTCATTTATGAAAGGGCTAAGGATAATATTCTTCTTTCTGGAAAAAAACTTTTATTTTTGGAATTGAACACAAATCGAGAAATATAAGATACCGTGTGCAGCAATTTATTGAATGAGGAAGACCTTTCAAAATGTTACCCCAAAATTCATTTTTGGAAACAGTACTTGCAATTAGGATTTGAAATTCCCTTCTTTTTGTTCCGGTACATTATATAGGGATGATTATAAAATGAATTTAGATAAATTTAGCAATCCCCTAGCAAGAAAATCAACAGGGGTTTTTGGAAGAACAAAGGTGGCACCATTGAGAGTGAGGTAAGGAAGTTTAAATCTGTGAAACTGGGTTAGCTACGAATGTGTTCCATCGAGAAGGACGAGATCGTATCTAGTGAAAATATATTTGGAAATCTGTCCATAAATTTATGAATTCTAAGATTAATTCCTTGTGGAAAATCTCAGTTTAAAAACTGCTTTGGATTCTAAGTGAAGATGTGCTACAAAGAGCACATTCCTAACAGGAAACAAACCACAGACATTTTTCAAAAATCCAGATTTTACATAATCACCCTGTATCTTTGAAAATATAATGGATAACGATATGTGCTTATCTCCATTGCGTTACTCATAGAATTGAATGACAAAGCTATGCCTACGCCGCCGCCGTTCAAAGACGACATATTCAGAATGCGCCTTTTAAAAATCACACGCAAAAATTTAAGATGCTTAAAAAAAAAAAAATAAAGTAAACCATATTTTTGAAATGGGTATTTATGAGAGAAATAAAATAGATATAAAATATAAAAAAGTAAGTATGGTACGATTACTTTTTGACGTGACCCCGTATACTCATTGGAATCTACGTAAAAAAGTGCTGAAGCAATGTTTTTGCAAAAATTGAAAATTTTCAACAGGAAACAATTTACAGACATTTTTCTAAAATGCAGATATTTGAAGATCACCCTGTATCTCCGACACTACAAAGGATATCGACATGCGGTTTTCACCATTGTGTTTCTCAGTAAAAATAAGCCTCAAACACCGACATCAGTTTTTGTCTATCTCAATTGGATGAAGGACTTTCACTTTAAATGTGTTGAAAATGGCCCACTCTGTACATAACAAGTCGTGGAAGAGAAACAGTTTTTAGTGGAGCAACTCTGGAAGTAACTAACCTGTTTGTGACAGTATTATCTGGGTAACTGGTACTAAAATACAAAAACCGTTTTACATAGATTTGGAGGAAAACAAACATCTAAGAATCTTCAGAAATTTTAAGGATTCAATGGAATCGACAAATAGTTTCTATTTTTGACTAAAATTAGTAGGAAGTAGTTTGTCCCAGGAAATTTTAGCCACAGTTTTTTAGAGAACATTTTTCCTAAGACAGTACAAGGACATAGAAAACCTACTAGGTCAAACATCTGCGGTATAATTGACAAAGCTTTTTTTAAAGTTGTATTATCGTATAAAATTTTCGGAAGCAAAATTGAAAAATTATCAGAATACGGATTCTAAGACAAAACTAACACCTTGTTAAAACAAATTTATATATATAAACAAAAATAATTTGAAAAGACTTAGTGGTTTTTGGTGCCTCTCCTCAAAGAAGCAAAATCATATAAAGAAAACTTATAGGAGGAAATATTTACCTATCAATAAATAATTCTGGATTATTTAGGAATTTTTCTTTTATTTTATCAACTTGAAAAGTTTCATCTTCACAACGCCCATGTGTTTGAAGGAGGTTTTTCTCAGCAAACTCTGCATCTATTGATAAAGGCTTAGCGTTTGGAATCTCTTCGACTTCCCAGAAATTCGAAAGTATATTTTCTATTGAGTGGGTGGATTTGAACTCACTTCGACAAAGGAAAGAAACTTTGTTTTGTTTCAAAATTTTTGCGGTGGCAATTGTCCTGCAATTACCTATCCTAACCATCCTAAGTTTGTCAACTGAAAGGTAGGAAGCTTTGGGGTAGACTTCAGGAAGCAGAATTTCGTAGTACACCTCAGCGCCTAGGAGAAGGTCTACGTCTGACGGAACATGATATCGGAGATCAGCCATCTTGACTAATTCAAGAATGTTTAGGCCTTGTTTATTTATCGGAAATCTGAGTAATTTAGAAGTAATTACGGGTAGTACTGCACAGGATACTTTAAGTTGGACATTCTCGTAAGTTTTCGAACAAATAACGATTGTTAGAAACAGTAAGAATGCATCTGATGCCGAATAATTGTAATGAATTTTTATAAGTTTAGGACTTCGTTCTCTGAACAAAATTTTCGGAGACGAAAGAACACCGACTTCCGTCATCCAGAATTACACTGTCCTTGACCGAGCACCTATCACAAAGAACGTCTACGACAGCAGTGACAAGCAGTACTTCAGGATCTCCTTTTTCTACAAGGAAGGAGGATGACATCGAAAAAGCCGAACAATTTCTTGAACTGTAGGTTTGGGTTGCCAGAGAAAATTTTCTTCAGAATTTGGAGTTAGAGAGCGGAGCGAAGGAAATCCCCCAATTTAGGTTAAAAGTAATACCTTGATTCGTGAAATTCTTATCATTCATCTTGAAATTTTTATCGAGGAGGAAGCGTCTTTTCTCCCGAAGACTTCAGGAAGGAATTGTGAAAAGCCAAAGGGGTGGCGGTTGCCACTACTATGAAATTCTGCTGTAGGTTTTAAAGGACGACCGACCGCATTAATGGATTAAGGAGAGCGTTGACCTCGACATTTCTAAGTGAGAAAACAAAATTCAGTAGGTTTAACCACCCGCAGAAGCGCTGTCAAAAGAAGAATTATCTGAGAAGGAAGTACACTAAATTAGATATTTACAATGCAACCCAAATTGCAAACTGTTTGGAACACGTTTCGAACATTAATTTCTAACAAAATAATCAAAATTTTTAATTTATGTGTGTTTATCGGAAAGAAATATCGGTATCCAAATCAAGTTAATTGTATTATTACTTTTTTAAATATTTTTTATACCTACCATAATTAGCGAATACCTTTTATTTAAAAGGCAATTGGAGATTCTTTAACAATACACCTAGTACATAAATATAGTCCCCGATACTTATAAACGCGCACAAAAAAAATTGCGTTGTTTATCTGAATGGGTCGGCGCCAAGATATACCCGCACCAAAACGTCCTGGTGCCAAAACATCCTTGTACCAAAACATCTCGGGCTAAAACGTCTGGGCACCATCACAGCGGCGCCAAACGGCGGTTCCAAAACGGCGATGCCAATATGTCCTAGACCGCCGCATTTCGCCGAAAAATTAGTTTACTATTTTCAGTAGTTGTCGAAAAAGAAAGATTGAATTAAAGTCATATGCAGAATTGAAATATCAAAATAAAATAAAAAAATATTTTTTTTAAATTCGCAGAAAAACTGAAACAAAAGATTTCAAAGTTAGACGACAAAGACGAATTTAACATTAAAAAGTTAGTTAAACAAATTAAAACAAAATTTTTATGTACAAGCAGTAAAGTATGGACACATTAGTTATGCAGCAAGAATATATAAACAGTAGATTAATACATAAATGAGAAGAATAGTTGTAAACAAGAATAATTAAATATTTAAAGATAAATGCACCAGTAACAAGAAAGGTAGATTTATTTGAAATAACTTGTAACGTTCTAAGTGTAAACGCTCCTCCTGTGTATACACTCCTTAACCCAATTTCGCGGGCATTACTTTGTATTGGTTTCCGGCGTTGTTAACTTGAAACTGTCCACGATTGGTTCGCTGCATTTGAACGTTTCCGGAAAGCTTGTTCTGAATCAACCGTTCACGAAGGAGAAGGTCGACCCTCATCTGAAAATTTCCTCGCTTGAAGGGGTAATCAGGCCGATGGTAAGAGATTCTGAAACCCTTCAACGTTTTAAAAACTTTATTTTGTAGGTAAAATATATGATACCGCATAAAGTGGCTTTTAAAATTTGCTAAAAGGTTGTGCTCCACGTGAACTGTTCAATAAGCACGTCCTGCATTCTTCAGGCTAGGAGACGCTTTACATCAGGTATACGATTGCCCTCGGGGTTTATCTATCGCTAACATTCCTATGTTTATTCTAGAGAGGGTGGTTTATGTCTCCCTATTACGAATATATTCTCTTCCGGTTGTTCCTTCGTCAACTTGTACGGCTATTGCGGGTCTACTCATGGCTTTTGGAGGCGTTGTGCCGAAATAGCTACCCACGAATACTCCGTCAGATTCGCAGACCACGGTGGAGGCTCATTCCGAACCGTTAGTACCATTGAGAGCAAGAGTAATACTCCTACTGCTGCGTGGAAGGTCAGAGGTTTTAATATCTTTTAATTGCGCGTGAACCTGCAGTCGACCTATCACTCAAGTAGAAGTCACCCCTTGACATCAACGTAGAAAATTTATTGCGGATTATTTGTCGCTCGAATGTGTAATTGCATGATATACCTGGAACGTTAACTAGTTATAGATAAGAGTATTTAATACCTACGTGGTGTATAAGTCGTGTAAGAATTTAAACCTCAATCTTAATTAAGCCGAACGCATTTAGTTCCATTGACCTTCCCAGTACGAGCCGTTTCCCGACAGGCCAAAGTGAACAATCGTTTAAACTTCGCGGCGACTGAATCTTAAAACTTCCCTTACACGTCTTCCTTAAATTCATGTAATCTGTAACGTTACTCAGTACCATAAATCGACACATTCTAGGTTAAGTTCACCATAGGCGTACCTTCAGTACGCGAAATATCAATAGCACGTTTCAGTCAAAGCGATGTAAGAGAAAAAAGTTCCGCCCTAGTGCTATCTTTTTCTGTCAGTTTTACCAACACGAATCCTCTAAAATACTCTAAATTTTAAATTATCACCAAAAATCAACCCAAGTCAAGCTAACCTTAAAATTTTTAATTATTCGTTTGAGTTTTGTGTTTGGGTTTGTTCTGCGTGGTTTTTATCTTCTTTTGATCGTTTTGCTGCTTTTTTTACAAACAGTCTTTTTCAAGACTAAATTGTTTACTATTACCTCTGTCTTCTGTAAGTATTTAAAATTGTTTTATTAAGTACCTGTAATTTATTTTTATTAAGATATAAACATGGCTACAGAAAAGGTTAATAATCTGTGGATTGGGTTGACTTTTGGTGATAATTTAAAATTTTGAAAGATTTTTGAAGGTCCCTGTTGGTAAAACTGATAGAAAAAGATAACACTAGGACGGAACTTTTTTCTCTTACATCGCTTTGACTGAAACGTGCTATTGCATATACGAGACAGTGGCGTAGCAGTGGTAAATATTTGGGTAATTCTCTTTACTTTAACTTGTAATTCTATGTAGCTCTAGTCATTTTCGTGTTACCTGAATGTTTAATACGTTACCAGTTTTAGCTCGTGTGTATTCGTAATATATCTGTGTCTATTTAATGCTGTGAACTATCATAAATTCGTTTGTGTATTGGAGTGAATAAATATTGTGTGAAGGTTTCTCTGACTTTATGTCGAATTCTTTCGTGATTTGTTCCCCTTTTTCTGTATATTCTGCTGCGAACAGTTAGCTGCTGACCGTTGGTTCTGGGTCAGATTCTTCTCTCCAGCGTTACTCGAACCTGGCGCCCTAGCTTTTTAATTTTTTTCTATAGGTTCTAGGAATAATGTGACTTTCCTAACCCGCACCCTACTCTCCACTGAGGGCATACTTTCTAACAACTGACCGTAACAAACTGGTTTCTAGATTTTTCACTACGATAATAATTAAATTATGATGATGTTGATGTCGCAAACTTCTTCATTATCATTCTGATATCGAAGAGTCTCATGTTGAATGTTTGTGTCGGGTGCTTGACCCAGTTGGTGATAACTCGATTCTTTGGTCCCGTTTGAAAGTGCTGAGTTTTGTCCTTATACCGATTTTCAGCAAAGCCGTTTTCAGAAATCTCATTTCTGATTGTCTTTTGGCCAGTGAAGAATTATTTACTTTTTGTATTGGATGATGGTTTGATTAGGGCGTTTCGGTGTCATTTCGTGGGCGTTGTTTTTCTGATACTCGACGTTCCAAAGATCCTTCTTGTTTCTGGTGACAAGACCCCCGAAATAATAAACTATTCTAGTCAGTTAATGTTGCCTATTTAGAATCACTTTGAAAATATTGTTATGAATTCGTTTATTTTGTTTCTGGTAGGTGACTTTTCTTATCATTATTTATCTCGTCGTGGTATCCTTTATCGGTTTAAGTCCTTTGACCTGTTCCTCTCACCAACGTTTTCTTGGTCTACCCAAATTTCGCCTTCCTTTTGGTTTGTTTTTTCTTATGGCGCATGGAATTCTGTTATCCTCCATTCTGTCTATCCATGTTTAGTTATATTCCTTCGCTTTCTCTTCCAAAGGTTCCACTTGTAGTTCATTTTTTATTTTCTCATTTCGTATTCTGTCCTCTCTTGTTACACTTTTGATTCTTCTGAGGAACTTCATTTCTGCCGTTTTTAGTACCTGATCTTTTTTGTTGTTTTTACCCATATAATGCAATCGGAACTGCTAACGTATTATATAATTGTACTAGACAAAGCGTTAAGTCACAAAAATGAATTAGCTCCTAAAGAGCAGACAATCACTTACATTAATATTCATCAGTTGACTAATCAGTATGAATGCAGAGTACATGGAATCCGTAAAATGAATCGAGAGTAGGTGTGTGCTCGCACAAGTCATAACATATTAATAAGAGATTGGTGTATCTAACTCTGCTTTATTTTTAAATGTTTTGCAATAGTTCCACATATACCGTGGAATTTGTTGATTTTATTTCTCCAGGTCTTTTCGATTTCATATGATGTCGCATCCAAGATCACTAAAGTGTGTCACTGTTCTCTGTGCTTCGTTTCCTCGGTGCCCCATTATTTTTGTTTTTGTATGGATATTATACCGTTATACTTTGTCTTATGGAGTAGATACAGCTGCATTTGTAATTCCTCTTTGTTGATGCAATTAATACCAAATTGTCTGCAAAAAGCAGTGTATTGAAGGAGAAGTTCGGGTTGATTTTATTCCTTCTGGTGCTATTTGTCTCTATTCTTTTATTATTTCGTCTATGTATATAGTGTTAAAGAGTGCGGGTGAAAACGGACACCCTTGTCTTAAACTTCTGTTCTCTCGTTCACATATCTTTCCCCCTACTATTTTAAACTTTGTGTCCTTGTAACAGCTCTGTATTGTTTTTATTAGGTGTGTTGGTGTTCCTTTGGTTTTGAGTATATCCCATAGTTACTTTCTATCTACATAATCGATGGTTTTTCTAAATCGACAAAGGCAAAATGCATTTCTTTGTTCCATTCTCTTCTTTTTCTATTAGTTGTTTCTGAATCCACTTTGTTCCTCATTCAATATTGTTTCTGCTATTGTCTGGATTCTTTTGGTTATCATTTTGGCGTATATTTTATATTCAGCGTTGAGCAGGCTTATGCCTCTGTAATCATTTATGTCGTCTCTGTTTTTTGGGGGTAATCTTCTATACTTATATAATTCTACATTTAACCTATCCGTTCCAGTAGCTTTGTGATTTTTACAATTCTCTAGTTCTTCTTTGATTAATAGATCTACGTGTGCTATGTATGTTTCCTTTAATTGGTCGTTACTATTTACTTTGTTTAGCGTTTTTTGCAGGTTTTTATAAAATGTTTCACTTTTTCTTTTCTGCCTTCTTCTGGTGCATATACTCTACAAATGGACATGTATCCCTTCTTTGTTTTGATTCTTATGAACAGTTTACGATGTAGATATTGGCTTCGTAGATCTGTGAAGTTCGTAACTAAATTTAAGAGCTTCGTAAAGATAAAATGTGGTTTGTGCAACGCGATTTTTACTTTACGAACTAGTTATCTTTTTATGAAGTTCACAACTTATGAAGAGCTTAAAAATGGCGGGAGACGATTTGTGCAACGAAAACATGATTTAGGACCTTCGTAACTATTTACGAACTTCATAAATATTTATGAAGTCGTTGAGCAACCGGGCATTAGTGTTATTATTCTTTCGTTTACATATGTTACTTTTATTTGAGTTTTTAGTTTTATCATTTCATTACATATCTATGAACCAATTTCTTGTAAGATTATTACTCCATCTGTTCACTAAAATACGCGTATTGTAATTATAACATAATTTAAAAATCTATTGCCACCTCTTTAATTATAAGAAAACAGGAAAATTACTACTAACAAAACAACGAAGAATTGAAAGGAAAAATTTAGACAAAATCTGCAGATGCGTGGGCATGTCACCTACAACCTCAATGGATGTGGGTTTTCCAATTCCTTTATTCATGAATAACATATCTTTCCGTAATAAAATTTTCTTTGTTAGTAGTCTTAATCTTGTTCGTATTTTTAATTTCATTTTTTTTTCTTGCTTCGATGTCAGTTATTACATTAATTTATTTAACACCATTTTATTAGATATTTTTATTTGTTTGTAAATGTTATGGTATATGATCATATCAATTTGTTAAGTAAAGTAATATATGAACAAAATGAGTATTATTTATTCTAAAACTTGCAGCTACCGTATGAAGTAAGTAACTTAAATTTTTTTATGTTTTCTTGATTTTTCCAATAAATTTTATGTATCAGCCCCCGCTAACTACTATCTATTTAGATAAAGTGCTTGTTTTCATGCAAAATAAAATCATTATTTATATTATGAACGTAACATGTGATTATTTGTATTGTTTAGTACGCACCTTCTTAAAATTTAATTGTTCTCGAAAATACTACACCGCAACCCACTCTCGCGTATGTAAGTCATTACTTTTTGTGTCCAGAAAATACTGTCGTACTACTTTAAATGCATATGTGGTCAATAACAATAAAACGCCTTAATGGTTCATAAAGAACAGTGCAGCCATTTATAATGTTTATATTTGGACTATTTTACAAATAAAAATAAATTAACTTTTATTATGGTGTAGGATTTAATTTAATTGGGAAAATAAGAGGAAGTAGTTGTAAAATAATATCCTAGACGTGAACTGCAACAATTTGCAATAAAAATATAAAATTATTAAAAACTTCAAACATGTAAATTGCATTTTGCACATATTCTAACCGAGTAGATTTTAGAATTTGTGGTGGTACGATAACAAACTTCTAAAACACCGCTCATGCACTTTGGAATGCACCAGATTAAATGCTTGTAATATAAATTTATGGTCAAGAAGTTGCCAGACCAATGTTTTTTTGTTGATTAAAATATTACTGTGTGAAACAACACTATGAGTTTAATAACAGAATCCATTATCAGAGACAAAAAATTTTTTTTCATAATAAAAGTTCACCGAATTTTAATTTATGCTCCATTCTTGTTTAATTAATTTTATACACGATGCGGTCCGGTTAAGAAAAACATCTTCAGGTTTTATAATTTTACAATAAAAAACTTTTTAAATGTAATTTTCTTTTGTTTTTGTTAAGGGAAAAAGTACTCGAGTATTCGGATTCGTACATCGCTGGCACATTAATTAAGAAACTACGGAATTATTTTGACTCCTTTGTTATGAGCGACGAAATACTCGAAAAGGAAGGATATAAAAATTGTGATTTCGGTTAATTAAAATATAAAAACATAAACTTTAATAAACATTTGCTTGCCCTGTAACTTTCGTCCTCCAACTTCTCTTTTGCTTTTAAGTAAAGTTTATGAGCTTTGTTGGTTACTGATTATTTAGTTGTAGAAAGTTCTTTACATAAGCAATGTCTGATTGAAACGAACGATAAATATTTATTTATAACCGATTTCCAAACACAAAGTATGTCGTTACTGATATATTTATCATAGGAAGTCTTTTCAGGTGTTTGTTTCTTTAGTTTTAATATATACTCCACATAACTTAACATTGTAAAATTGTAGAAATTGTGCTTCCAAGAAGATTTGACTGAAATCTCAAGTTACTTTTTCAGTTAGTAATATTTTGTCTATTGTTAGCAGCAAGTTAAACTATTACTTTGTACCGATGAGTATTATCGTAGTAAATAGTTGTGTTGTTTTAATTAATTCCTTGGTTTTCTTACAATTAGTATGAATTACATAATTACGTTAAATGTAAATCATTCGCGTATGTTGAATTGGGAACATATTCACGTTTCATTTTCCAAAAACATAACGTTTAATACTTTTCCAATACGTAATCAGGTCAAATTAATACCGCAACCATCATTACTAACCTACCCCTACTCCTCAAAATTGTTGGGATTAATTCTTTGTGAAATATTGACTTTACCAGGAGAACATGTTTTTGTTTTAAAGATAGGATTTAGTATGGTAGTAAGTTTTAAGCTATCAATAAAATATCGACTTCTGTTTCGTTTTTTATTGATGTGAAAAATGAATATATTTAAGTAATAAGAGGAAGATGAGATTATAGAATTGTAATTATATTTGTATCATCCAAACGCCAAACTTCACTATTGCTTTTCTCATCGTAAACACAGCTACCTATTCATTTTGCCTTCTTTGTTATAATATTTAGCTGGCTAAATATTACAATTTATTTTATTATTTTTTTATTTTACAAACTTACCTTTATTTTGGACCACGAATGAGATAAAAATATAAAAATCGGTATATTCCATTTGAAAAAATTAACCTTTGACGATTTTCAAAACTACTATTTTGATATCAATTTTCAAACACTCTTTATAATTTTTTTGACAATTTTGCGCAAATACTGTTTAAACGGACCCAGCTTAACATAAAAGATACACAATGTATGTTCGCAAATTTTCAGAGTATTCCTACGTACAGTTTTTCCATAAACAATAGCGGCATAACCGATTGCGCTTGAATTAAAAGCTAATTAGATGCTAATTAAGTAACTTATTGTCAAAGAAAACATTAACGACCTTTATGCATAGTTGCACAGTTAGTATGGTATTAGCATGTTACTAGTTAATAGTATTCTAAAGTTTGGTATTAGTCTAGTAACCTTGACTGAAGTAGGAATATACTCGTATTAAAAAATGTAAATTTGAAAAAAAGAATTTATTTGTTTATTTATAAGCCGAGATATAAACAATTTACATGGTTACTGTTTATTCGGTAACTAAAGAATATTGTGATCAAAAAAATTTTGTACATTGTCTTTGATATATTAGAAATCAAGCTAAAATAGTTTAAAAGCTTAGGATTAGTAATTTTTACAAAAAAAAATAACAACAATAGCTGTCGGCCGGTAGCGCAACGTGATTCGGAACATAGTACTCAAGCGCGTTAGCACAGTTCGCGAGACTCATTAAAATATCGTTTTCCGTCAACATAATCCTAAAGTACAACTTTACGTCCGTATGTCAGTTCGTATAATTTCACTTTTTAAATTGTCATCAGTTTACGTCCGCAAATACTTCACGGCTAAATTTTACCTTTATCGCGTATGTCGAGACAAACAAAATTCGTTCTTACGTCAAATAAAACGTTACATTTTCATTTGTCGTGGTACATTTTATACATTTATGATGAGCAGTAGTTCCGAAAGTAAAATTTTGTACTCTTCCATATGTGTTTGAAAAGAGAACAACAACAATGTAAATTGTTTATATATAAGCTGCTAAATAAATAAATGACATTGGTTTTAATACGAATCAATTTCCACTTAGTCTATTTCATTTGCTCCATAGTCTAGTTTTTTTAATTGAAATGATAAATAATTACTATATTATTAACTTACCAAAATTATATTTCTGTAAAATAATTTTGTATCTAGTTATAAGGTTTGAAAGCTTTATTTTTAAAAAATTATCATAATAAAACTAATAATTAACTTGAAACGGTACACGTTTCATTTTGTTTAGTTTTTAGTCAACTTTAATTGCACGTATTATTATTGAAGTTCACTAATAGATATAAAACTGAGGAACATTAGAAACATTCGATAAAAAAAATTGTTTTGTAATAATAAATTAAAAAATGTTAAATTTTAAAATATACAATTTTGATAAACATTTATCGCTGAATAAAATAGTCTTATGACTTTGCCGCTGTTTTTGAAGTGGCGCTTAGTTCTGTATAAACTATTTTTTCCATTCCTACGTTATTATTCGAAAGCTTAAGCAATTAAAGCTTACCTGAATTGTTATGGAACAGACACAAAGTTTTTTGTGAAAATATGTGTTGGTTATAGCCCGATTTTTAGTTGGAATCGTCATATGATTTACCCCAAAAACATTAATGATTTGGTTAGAGAATAAAATTCCTAATTAGCATCAAATTAACGCAAATCTCAAGCTGCAACCGTCACACATTTTACCAAGCGCTTAATTTGACGATAGGGAGTTAACTAGCATCTAATTAGCTTGATCACAAGCTAAAACCGCCACATGTTTTTCCAAAAATATTGTATACAAGGTGTAACAAAAAGGTAGGTCATAAATTAAACCACATATTCTGGGGCTAAAAATAATTCGATTGAACCTAACTTACCTCAGTACAAATGTGCATGCAAAAAAAGTTACAGGGTGTCAAAGTTATAATTTTTTTGTAAATAAGTAAGATTAAATAAAAATTTTGCACCTGCAAATAACTTAAAAATTCATTTATACTTTATTTTTGTGGTATAAAAAAGAGGCCGTATCTCGATAACAACTGAAGATTTAGTGTCGATTTTCTTGGAAACGGTTGGCCGAATCGACATCTTTCAAGTATACTTTTTTGAGCTCATCACGTCAAGGAATGAAAATCTTCGAACAACAATCCAATATACCGAGGGGCAAAAAAGTTATGAACATTTTAATGTACGCGAAGTGCTGCTGGTGGCGCCCTCTACAATGTACATGAAAACTGTGATCAGATTTAGATTTCTCATGCTGAAAAACTGCTGAATACCAAATTTCGTTAAAATCGTGCTTTTATTAAGGGAAATATTACCAAAGAACTTTTCAAAAATTATAACTTTGACACCCTGTAACTTTTTTTGCATGCACATTTGTACTAAAGTAAGTTAGGTTCAATCGAGTTATTTTTAACCCCAGAATATGTGGTTTAATTTATAATCTATCTTTTTGTTCCACCCTGTATTTTATTTGACAATAATCTACATAATTAGCAACTGATTAGGCTTTAATTTAAGCGCAAACTGTTTTCCAAAGTAATGTTTCTTTCGTATTTTTACTCTAGCTAAAGCCCCTACACCTTTTACCAAAAAAACATCGAGCGCTTAATTAGGCAATAGAGTACTTAGTCACTATATAATTAGCCTTTAATAATGAAGTGTAATAATTTTTAATTTTGTTCTGTGGTGGTTCCAGCCTGATATAGATCTGATGAAGGGCCAATCTTTTTTAACTTTAATTTAATTTTTAAATTTTATCAGGTGAAAATGTACAGGGTGATATATTTAAAAATTGTGAATTATTAAAATATGTTATGTGAATCACCCTGTACGATAATCACCTTTACGAAAAATTCAAATTTATGAAAATATACAATATTAAAATAATATGACACCAAAAAAATTTCAATGTTTGTTAATAATAAAGGTAGATTGTCAAGTAGGATACGTTTTATTGATAGAATTGGTCATCTTTCGTAAAAAAACTCAGTATATGGTAGCAAAACCCTACATGGTAGGACTTAGGTTTAGCGACATTATCAGTACATTGGAAACACCTTTTACCTGAAATCACATGAAAACATTTATTTTTTTAAAGAAGAAAATTGTAATAACTGTAACCTACCAACCAACACCGTTTACTCCTGATTACACCTACCAACCAACACTGTTTACCCTAAATTACATAAAAACATGTAATTTTTTAAGAAGAACATTGTAATAACTGTAACCTACCAACAAACACCGTTCACCCCCGATCACACCTTCCAACTAATACCGTTTACCCAAAATCACATAAAAACATGTAATTTTGTTAAAGAAAAAAATTGTAATAACTGTAACCTACCAACCAATACCGTTTACCCCCGATCACACCTACCAACCAACACCGTTTACCCCAAATCACATAAAACCATGTAATTTTTTTAAAGAAGAAAATTGTAATAACTGTAACTTACCAACCAACACCGTTCACCCACGATCACACCTACCAACCAACATCGTTTACCCCAAATCACATAAAAACATGCAATATTTTTAAAGAAGAAAATTGTAATAACTGTAACTTACCAACCAACACTGTTTACCCCCGATCACACCTACCAACCAACATCGTTAACCCCAAATCACATAAAAACATGTAATTTATTTAAGAAGAAAATTGTAATAACTGTAACCTATCAACTAACACCGTTCACCCCCGATCACAACGACCAACCAACACCGTTTACTCCAAATCACATAAAAACATGTAATTTTTATTAAAGAAGGAAATTGTAATAACTGTAACTTACCAACCAACACCGTTCACCCCCGATCACACCTACCAACCGACATCGTTTACCTCAATCACATAAAAACATGTAATTTATTTAAGAAGAAAATTGTAATAACTGTAACCTACCAACCAACACTGTTCACCCCCGATCACACCGACCAACCAACACCGTTTACTCCAAATCACATAAAAACATGTATTTTTTATTAAAGAAGGAAATTGTAATAACTGTAACCTAGCAACCAACACCGTTCACTCCCGATCACATATACCAACCAACACCATTTACCCTAATCACACGAAAACATGTGTATATAGCGCCATTTACTACACATAAGAAATATAAGACTTACCTATAGAGATACTTTTTAACAAAACATTTCCGCAAAAAAATCACATTTTCGGATTCAGGAGGCAATTTCCAGTCTATTTAGCTATATTTTGCCAAAAAATAATCAAGTCCCTAAACCGAAGTTGAGCCCCCTACATTTACAAAATCCCAGTTTCCGTCAACGGTCGGTATAGTTGGAAGTTTAAAATACTTGATATCAGTTGAGTATACGGAATACGTCACTCCGCAGATTTTAATTCTAAAACATTCAATTGGAACTGTTGAGGACATTCCGTCAGAAGCTGTCTATTCAACAGCACAATATGTGACGGTTGGATTTAAGTTTTCTTACTTACCCTAAATTATCGATAATTTAGCCCTCGCTCAAATTATCGCGTAATTCGCTATTCGAAAAATAGAAATTTGCCAACATTAAGTTAAACCATTTTTTTATTAGCACGTAATAGTCTACAGCGGCCCTTTTATCCAATCTCCATGTGCCAGCATACATTAACAACTAACTGCTACAGCATCCTGAGAAAGGAGCGGCTGAATCTATAAAATACATAATTTATTGTAATATCAACAAAATGCTTTTTTACACCAAAGCACAACTACTTATTCACAACTAAAATTTTGAAAAGACAAACGACATACGACACGGTGGTGTGAATACAAACAGCACAACAAGGTCGGTGCACGGTCTGCCCACAGTCTTATATGTGTAAATTAACCTTTAGCCAACTAAGACTATATCAACCAAATAATTTAAAAATTACATTTTACTAATTTCAAAACACTTACTTAAGCTTAATTCACACATATAGGACTGCGCCCCGACTGTGTGCCGACCGTGTCGTTTAGTAATCAATCTCCAAACGGTTCTTCTCATAAGAATTACACAAAAAGCGCTTTACTGTGCCGTCTTCGGTCGCTTCGAAAGCGATTCTTCAAAGGCCACGGTTCGACATCTCCCCAGCACAGTCCTATATGTGTGAATTACCGTAGGTCGCCCGTAGGTCACTTGTGCTATTTCGACAGTTTTTCTCAAAGCTCAAAATTGCAACGAACTTGTTTGTTATTACAATCCTTTCAGACGCTATTTATGGTAATCTTTTTTTTTAAGTATAGTTCGAATAAACCATTTAATGGTTTTTGTTTAGACAACTGCATCGAAAGTGTTGTAAGAAATCAACATTAAGTTTTGTATGAGTCCGCTCAAATACAAAATAAAATTTATTTATTTACTTGAAATTTTAGGATGAGGTACTAAACTAGTTGTACTTTTAATAGACATTCACATTTAAATTGTTTGTTGTACAGGGTGTTTAAAATTATTGTTAAAAATAATATATTTTAAACTTGAAAAACTTATTTGTTTTAAATACAACACCCTGTATATTTAATTATTTAACTCAGAAAATTGTTCTGCATCTATCTGCATTAGCATTCCCATAGCTATCTATTGCCAGTTTAGAGCAAAACGTTTACATGATATTATTTATATTTTATTTTACATTGTTTGTATTTGTATGTCGGGAAATACTAAAACTAAATAACAATTTTTCAAAATAACAGAATTATTGTATTAAAGAAAGCAAAAATATAAGGTACATACTAGCTAAAAGATGTTACTTAAAACAAACTGAAATTAAAAAATAATCATTTTAACAAGTGTTTAAAATGCCCCCATTAACTTCTAAACATTTTAACAATCTCTTTGAACATATGTAGTGGTTTCTTGTCGTACATCTCAACATCTAGTTTATTAAATGCATTTTGCACTTTTGTTTAATTTCAGTTTGTTGTAAGTCAATTTTTTACTTAGTATGTACATTATTTTTCTTTGTTTTCTTCAATACAATAATTCTATTATTTTGAAAGATGTGTTTAGTTTATTTCACGGCATAAAAAAATGTAAAATAAAATGAAAGTAATATTATGTAAACGTTTAATACTTTAATTTGAATTTGTTCTAAATTGACAAGAGATAGCTATAGGGAATCCTAATACAGTTTGGTACAGAATACTTTTCTGTATAAAATGACATAAAATATACAGCGTGTTTTATTTAAAATAAATAAGTTTTTCAAGTTTAAAATATATCATCTTTAGAAATAATTTACAACAAACTGTTTAAATGTCTTTGTTTATTAAAGTACCTCATTTTAAAATTTTAAGTATCTGATTAAAATATTACCTGAGATAGGCGACTTTAAGAAATTGTCTACAGGTGACTAAAAAAATTAGAAAAAATTGTATAACGAAAAACGGACGTTGAATAGGCATTTTAAAAATATACCGGGTGTTCCATAAAAAAAGTTAACAAAAATTGTCAACATTTTCTATTGACGTCCTCGAAGTCGATAAAAAATTCAATGTATTCAAAGAAAACTATACTAAAATGTAACATTTCAGTGAAAACCGCATGTTTCTATCCTGAACCGTTTAGAAGTTATAGGCAGTTATAATAGGGGAAAATATAAGTGGACACCCGGTATTTAAATGAAATATAGAGTGTTCCGTTTAAAATATCAAAGTTAATGTCTACTTCCGGTATAACCTAAAGTTGTACAACGACCATTATATTTTTATTTGATAGAGCATAAGTTTTTTTTATGTAAATCTAGAAATTTGCAAAAAGTCAAATTGATTTAATATCCATAAAGATCTAATGGCCGCATTACGTGGGACATTGTGTTTTACAGTAACGTATTAGTCAAGTGAACACTGGTTTAAAATTAAGTTAATGCTTATGTGTGTATGTGGCTGTGTAACCATTTTCTTAATGGCACCGGCGGCAGAAAAGTGAAAAGTAAAAACTCCGTCGGAGAAAAATTCGAACTTTCATAGCCGACTACTAAGTCGAAAATGTCAGATTTACTCACTTTGAAGAACAATAAACATACCCGTTAAAATGGTTGGATAATATGCGCAACGGTTTTATTACAACTAGGTACCCATCCATCTTTTTTAGTTACTATACCTCAAACAAATAAAATATAGTTTAGTAGTGTTATAAACTCAGTTCGTATGATACATAATGCTAGCAGAAGATAATTAAAAGAAATGTCTTTACAAAATTTTCTATTTTTTTCTTTGAAACCACAGCAATAACAGCAATGGGCGTTGTATATAAACTATGCTTGAAAATGTACGTATGCCGTTACAAATCAATTACACTTTCATACCTAATCGATAAAAATCAACGCAGCTGCTGGCACATTGAACGCAAGTAATGCACAACGTTTGAGCAATAAAGTGCAATAAAGCGAGCATATAACTGTTATTTATAGAATTCATATTAAAATGATAAAAGAATAGGTGCAAAATTTGAACTTAGCTCCTGGTAATGCAATTAAATTGTACTTTATGGCGTTTACCATACCGGTAACTATGCGGCACAAGTACAAAAAGTGGTATGTCTATCTATGTTCCTAATACTCGAGTGTAGAGTTCTTTCGGAACTTGAACTTGAACTACTTGGCCTTAAAAATATATCTTGCAAAACTGCACAAAAACCGTAAAAATTCTTGTAATGTTTTGTTGCAGTTCTCATGCGTTCATAAATATGTCCCCTTAAGGAATGATATCTCTTTATGGTTGATGTTGCTCGACAATGCAAAAAAAAGAGTCATCGACCCATCGTATAATACTAGTATCGACACATTCTAGATTTGTGAGCTTAAAGTTATTTGAAAGCATTCGAAAGATCGAACGAACGTTTGATTTTATAACACGCCGCCGCGCAAGGAATTGATTTAAAGTTGTTCATCGATCAATTGTTGCAATTATTCTTATTATATTGATTTACGATCGCATTATCGATCAACTAATCGGCTTGTACAATTTATGATCCGGCTATTTGACCTAAAAGTTAATTTCTTTTAAAATTGATATCTATTTCATTCATAATCTACTGTCGGTCATGATAGAAACGTTGCTTTCTAAAATTTCAAATATTTTTTTAGAAATTATAGAGATTTAAAATTTTACTTATTTGTTAAGAACGGGAATATACAGGGTGGCCCATTAGTGCGACGAAGATGGATATCTCGAAAAATATCGGGGTTATCGCAATGAAAGTTGTGCAAATCAATAAGCTGCACATTTTAAAATTATTTTTGTTCCATAAAAATGCGACATACCAAAGGTATGTTTTTAAATAGAATCACCCATTTGTTATTACAAATTTGGATTCCTTGGGAAATTCTAATGTAACTTTATGCATTATACATAGTGTTTAAAATGGAGGGGTGGTTTTGCATTATTGCACTTTTTCTGAAAATTGACGTTTCGAAAAATTAAATAACTCAGTTATCCTGGATTTATCCAACTGCGATTTTGTAGTTTAATATGCATTACATGTGCTAACTAAAGCTAGTTGTTCACCTTTCTAACCTTGCTAATTTTTGAGTAATCAATTATTTAAATTGACTCCCTAAATTCATGGATAACTTGATTTTTTCAAATAGCACCACTTAATTTTTTAAGTGCCGTTGAACGTGGAATTTAATAAGCTTTCTAACGATGAGGTTGTAGGTATCTAACTCTTACTAATTTTTGCGATTTTAAGTAAGAATTGGATACCTACAATCTTATTATTAGAAAGCTTATGATTCTACGTTTAACGGCGCATAAAAATTACGTAGTGCCATTTGAGAAAATCAAGTTATTCATGAATTTAGAAGAGCAATTTAAATAACTGATTACTTAAAACCCAGGGAGGTTGGAAGGGTAAACAACTAGCTGTAGTTAGCACATGTAATGCATATTAAAGCTGCGAAATCGCAGTTGGATAAATTCCAGGATAACTGAGTTATTTAATTTTTTCGAAACGTTAATTTTTCCGAAAAAAATGAAATAATGCAAAAACCCTCTATTTTAGACACTGTACAATGCATAAAGTCACATTAGAATTTTCCAAGAAATCCAAATTTGTAATAAAAACGGGTAGTTCTATTGAAAAAACATAACTTTGGTATGTCGCACTTTTATAGAACACCCTGTATAAACGAAAATAATTTTAAAATGTGCAACTCATTGATTTGCACAACTTTTATTGCGAAAGTTTTTTCTAACCCCAATATTTTCCGAGATATCCACCTTCCTTGCAATAATAGACCACCCTGTATAATTTTACCGTGAACGGCATAAGTAACGAATAAATTAATTTTTAATGAAAATTGGCAAAACACGTCAATTTGTGATGTTAATAAAAAATTTTTAACGTGACTATTTCAACCCTGCCGTGAACTCCTTCGTAGGGGTAACAAACCCCCCCAATGTTTTGTAATCGTGAGAGGTGATTGATGCTGTAGTACTTAAATAAATAAATTAATTAGTAAGCCTTGAATTGAAAAAAAATGTTAAGAAACAAAAGTCGCTGCAGACTAGAAAATAGAAATTGCTTTATTTACAAGTATTAGAAACAATAGTTATTGCTCACTGTATACAATTATTATGAGAAAACGAATTGGTTATGTGTATCTCACATAACAAAGTCTAAAATATTAGAGAAATCTATTTATCAGTTTTATAAAACTATGGGGATTATTTGAAGTTACATCTGTGTTGGGAGTGGATTGATAGCATAGAGTGAGGGATAGGGCTATGGAAGAGGTAACTGGGGTAAGCGACGGAACGTCAAATAGAAAATGATGGCTTTGTTGCAAACCCTAATACGTAGACGGTAATACTTCGACGACAGGCAATAAAAGTGCAATTAAGATGTCAAATTATTGCTAAACAGGCACATTTTAAAACTGTTGAAACTTTCTAATTTACAACGTGTAATTTTACAAGAGCTTTTTTTCTTTTTTTAACGAACATTTTTGTTGCTTGGTAACTACACAAAATAAGTTGTCTCTGATAAAACTACGAGTCCGAACACAAATTATTGAGTACTGTTACCTTTCAGCAACTAAATTTGAGTTTAAAATGGAAAATTTATCCGGAATAAAAATAAAGCTCTCGAGTATAACTAGCTAAGATAATTTAATAAAAGGGTAACAATTTAAATTATATATCAATAGCCGTTGTAGGATACAAATTGATGTCTTGGTCAACAAAATTTAAATAACTTTTTGTTGTTTTAAAAGTTACAGTAAACTTTTTTACTGTTAAATTTGCAAAATCATAATTGGATTTTTTACATATGAATTAAATTATCATTTTTAATTTGTTATTAATATAAAATGGTGATTTTGTTTTTAAATAGTCTTGATAACTGAA
This sequence comes from Abscondita cerata, assembly GCA_030710515.1. Taxonomy (NCBI): domain Eukaryota; kingdom Metazoa; phylum Arthropoda; class Insecta; order Coleoptera; family Lampyridae; genus Abscondita; species Abscondita cerata. Next base: position 34,121 of record JALBCR010000293.1, read on the forward strand.
ACAATTATGAGTTTATAATCATAATAATAATAATATGTATATTTTAACAAAAAAAATATAACAAAAATAGGTGGAACGTCAATTGCAACTTATTTATAAACTACTAGATTACCCCAGGCCCCTAGGAGCCTCACGAACGAAGTAACACCGTTCCCTCAAGTGCGTTGCCTATCCTACCAATACAACAGCACGTTGCGATATACTTAACACTGGCCCAGTACTGGGTATGCTTGTTCCCCTATCCTAGCAACGTAAACCGAGAACCGAGGTGATAAGAAAATATAAGTTAAGATAATAGTTGTTACGGTGAAGAGGAGTAAGGATCCCTGCTTTTCAGTCGAAGAGATTGCGTGAGATTTTTATTTGACAATAGAGCAAAAAAATATGATTAGATATTAGAAAAGGTTTTAGGGCGCCAAGTTCTGACTTGCTTACGATAAATAACTAGCAGCGAACTACATGCTAGAGCAATCTTACACCGAACAAAGTTACCTGTAATAAAAATCTGAAATGGTTCATAAGATAACAAACGCAGCTTCAGACACACAATGTATTCAGTAAAACAAACAGTTATAATGTATAGACACAGCATTGAGTACGGGATAACCCCGTAGAACATACACAAAAAATAATTAGTAACAATAATAAGAGGTTACAGTACGCCACTGGTAACTCGTTAGCTAAAAAATTGTTTTCTAGCCGGTACGCCTCTGGCTGATCTAACCTCCAAAGAAGTTAGAGAATTTCGTAAAATAAACAATTGTTATCAGCAATTTAAGTGCTGTAAGTTAGTGATAAAAGCGGGTGATTTTTCCTCTTACGATTAATTAATTTTATTGAACTTGGTAGTGATGTAGAGTTGAATCCAACGCGACATTCGGTTTTCGCCACCTTCATACGGTGTGTATTGAATACTTAAGAATTACACGCCATTGAATTGAATCTTACAGGACTTTTACAAATTAAGCGGCAAAGATGTTAACGTGGCTAAGCTACGACTTACTCAGGATATAACGCGACAATTAAGTATGATTAAGTAGTATAATTTATAGGCTAGCGTTTCACTTCTTACGGTTCAGTGGTAACATTCACCAAAGTTAGTTAAAAGCAAATCAGAAAATGCCGACCTTTAATGAAGACTCTCATGTGGAGATTCCTTCTACGACATGTACTGATCCTCAATAGACGAAGTGCCCAGAGGTAGTGCGGCAATTGTTGATTGTCGTCACGATGTGGAATTCGCTATCCCCATAATCATTCTAGCTTACCAGAACGACACAATCAGGTCAGGAAAGAGCCTGGAGATATTAGGAAAAGCCGAACGAAAGAACCTAGTAGGAGGTGGGTATTAAAATTTGCGTATCAAAATTTAGTTCATTCCCTGCAGAATTTCCGTCCAATGAACAAGGGAGAACACCGTCACCCCAGTAATACTTATGCCAAAATTGGTTAAAACTGCAAGCACTTTTCAGAATTTCAGCAAATGGCGCTCGGTCCGCACGAGTTGATCTAACGGAAAACGGAAATCGATATCGATTCAAGCGCAAAAGTCCCTAGACCGATACCGTCTAAATTCCAAATTTAATCGATCGAATAAGAAAGTTGTAAGGTTTCTATTGATTTGAATGAAAGGTTGACTAACCAACAGGAGATTATATGCTTGAAATTTCTCTGATGTATACCTTTGTGTTTAAATTTTAAAAGAAAATGAATTTGTGGCGATTTGAACGTCACATAGTCATAAACTATAAACTAATCAAACTACCTAATTATAAACTAACTAAAACAATAAAGATTATGTATTGAAGCACTAATTATTAAAATAATTTAAAACCATCTCTTTAATTAATTTAAAATTATCGCAGTGAATCAATTACATAATTAATTTCAGTATAAAATTGGATGTCATCTGCATACAATAGTATTTGACATTGCGCTACGGAAATTATATCATTGATATACAAAAGAAATATCAACGGGCCTAAATTAGAGTCCTGAGATACACCAGAAGTTGAGTAATATATATCAGACGCAAAATTACCAGAGCAGATTAATTTTTCTCTATTTAATAAGTACAGTATACATTGCATCTACTTAGCCCTGTTTGTTAATAACTTTCGCTAAAAAAATTATGAAAGCATGCAAAATTCGTAATTGTAGAGCAATTTTGCATGAACCCATCTTGATGCGAAGATATTATGTGTTTAACCTTATAGCACATGTATTTAACTTATACGGATTCAAAAACTTTTGAGAAGTTGCATATAAAAAACAACTTATCTAATGGTTTGACAAAAATAGTTGCGCAATCCTTAAAGAAGGAGGTTGGAATGTCATCACTTCCAGATGTGAGACTATTTTTTAAGCATTTTAAAGCTTCAATAATATCTTCCTCTGAAAAATTATCAATTACGTTACCAAAGATTATGGTTTATCAGCATACACCAATCGTTGAACAATTGGATCGTTTGTAAAAATAATGCACAAAAATGGAAGTTTTGCTACCCTTGAGAATGCTATAGAACGTATTATAAATATCTTAGAATTTACCGATTTTATTTTCAAAGCAACTTGCTTATTACGAGGATATATTGAAAAATTCTTAGCTTACTATAGAACCAAACAAAATTTTAATGTCAAAATATTTGATTACTCAACATATTTTCCTCTTAATTGATACATTTATTACAGCGAACCTGCAACGTCTCTATACCTTTCAAAAAAAATTTTTCTTCTTGCTCTGCAAACCAGACCTCCACAGCTTCTATTACCTCCTTGTTGGAAGAAAATGTACAACCTTTTAAACTTTTTTTCAGTTGAGGAAAGAGTTGATAGTCGGACGGAGCCAAATCGGGTGAATAAGGGGGTGTTCTAGTAATTCAAACCCTAAATTACGAATTTTTTGCATGGCAACATGAGATTTGTGTGCAGGGGCGTTGTCCTGCAAAACAAAACACCTTTGGATAGCTTTCCGCGTCTTTTCTTTAATATTTTCCCATAGAGTGGTCAGTAATGTCGAATAGTAATCTCCAGTTATTGTTCTACCCTTATCCAAAAATCAATCATGATTACTCCATGGTAATCCCAAAAACTGAAGCAAGAACTTTTCCAGCAGATTTTTGGACACGAAACTTCTTAGGTCTTGGAGAACCAGAGTGACGCCATTCCATCGATTGTTGCTTTGTTTCTGGATCCTAGAAATGTACCCAAGTCTCATCCATAGTAATAATTCGGTTTAAGAAGTCTACATCGTTTTCAAATCGAGCACAGATCGAACGCGATGCTTCTACCCTTGCACGCTTTTCGTCAACATTCAAACATTTGAGGATCAATTTTGCAGCAATTTTTCTCATGCCCAAATTGACGTAAACCATGTGATGAACGCGTTCGTATGAAATATTCAGTGCTTCAAATATCCGTTTTAGCCCAATTGAACGGTCTGATAAAATCATGTCATGAACTGCATCCATATTTTCGGGGACTGACACAGAAACTGGCCTTCCCGATCGGTCATCATCTTCAATGGAAAATTTAACTCTTTTGAAGCTTGCATTCCAATTTTTGATGGTCGCAAGGACATTGATCACCAAGGGTATTAAGCATATCTTCGTAAATCTGCTTACCTCTTAACCCTTTTAAATACAGGTACTTGATGATGGCTCGATACTCCAATTTTTCGATTTTCACAATTTCGGTGGACATCTTTTTTTATTTAATTTATTGCGTGACTCTGGTTTATTTTTTTGACGTCAAACTTTACACTGACACTTCTAATAAGTTATTGTTCGTTGCTATGGTAACGCAATATTTTGTTTATGCAAGGAACTGGTCTAGGCTAACTAGATATCAATACATCCTCGTAGTTAAGTAAAGAGTGGACTAAGTGAGTATAAATAATGAACACTATTTACTTATTAAATGGGGGAAACTTGGCCAACGAGCCTTTAGAAGTCAAGAATATTTATAATTGTAAACTTACACTTGACAAGTCGATGCTGCTCCGTCACAATTGTGTTTATAAATAAGGCCGTTTTTGATTTGATCACTTAAAATGTACAAGCACCTGTTGATCAGCGAGATTGTGAAGACGAGAAAAGGGATTTTCTCAGGTTCTTGCACCGTTGCTGCCATACAAATCCGTGAGTTTCTCTTTCAGTACATCAGATAATATGACCATAGATAATATTTCCGTGCTGAAGACTGATTAAATATATACAAAAATTAAGTTGGAATATCTTTTGATAGATAATTTCATATTTTAAGTCAGGTGCAAAACGTAAAGAATACTAAAACATTTTAACAGGCTATCAGCAGTTCTTAATTTCGCTGTAAAATTAATAGCACTAAGATTATATTTTATGAATTAATATAGGATCCATTTTATATTGGTTATTTATATAGTATATAAAAAACTATTTACTTTTAGCAATCCAATATTGTTATTTATTATTAATTTATTGACTCGTTTCAACTCAAAATTATTGTGAGTTATCTTCAGAAGTCAAAAATTATTTGTACAAACGTTAAATATGACAGTTGGTTTACATGGAAATTTAGAAAAACATAAGATTATATCTTCAAAAATTAGACTACTCCATTTTAATTTGTTCAAAGGAAACAAGAGCCACCAAGTCAAACTGTTTGAAGTCGCATAATTTGAAACAGATGAAAAGATAAGGAATGTTGTAAATTCAAATCAATAAGTTAAAGGAGTAGAAACTGGTAATTCTCTTTTGTGATAATTATAAGATAAAGAAGATTAAACTACTGACTTAGGACAGTACTGCGCTGGTAGAGTCCAAGAAATAAAAATGTGTTTCCAATTAATGAATTAGAAGAAGAATTCATGGAAGCCTAAAGTTTTAATCGGTACCATTTCATACTTTTGTACCACAGTTACCGTGATTATATTCTGTTCTTTTCAAACTTGAGATTTGTCGACAACTACAAAAGGTAATTTGTTTTTGATCTAATCTTATTTGAAATATTTTGTATACTAAACTTGGAGAAAAGTTTACCAGGGTGAAACAATGTTGTTTTTTCATGACGGACGTAGAAAACGGACGTTTCTTCTACAAATGATGAAGAACATTGGTTTCCTTCGCTAGTGAGGAAAAAATTTTGTGTTGCAAGAGTGCCTCTTTAAAAAAAATTAAAGAATGTGTCATTAGAACTGTGTGCCTAGTATCCTATATTTCGACTTTAAACAATTTTACCCTACAATTATTGGTTATAATTACACGGCTGGGAACGTGGGAACGTTGCGCTATGACAGTTTGAAACCACACCGAGACCACAGAATAAATACTGCGCCGAGACTGTTGCGACCCACCTATTGTTCACTTTCGCTTTACGTACGAAATTGTGACGAAATCTTGTAACAATAAGTTACGTATATAATACATAGTTTTTCTTTCATTATGTTGGTGTTTTGGGAAGTTTGTGGAAAAATCGAATCGTCATTGAATTGCTAGAGAGAATGGTGAGGTTTGGAGAGGGGGAGTCCGACAGGAGGCTTGGGCTCATGTAATGGAAAACATTTTTTTTAAACAAGCCACACATGTATTACCTGTTCGATAGGACGGGTTTTCAACTAGTATTTACTAACATTTGAAGCCCTTTTAGTCAAAATCAGAAACATTAATCCAAATGTCTTTTCGGATTTTATAAATTCGATTAATGTTTCTAATCCTAACCAAAAAAAATACTTGTAATTTTAGTAAATAATGTTGTAATTTTTTATCATTTATAGATAAATAGTGACACTTAAAAATTAAAAAAAGCTCAAGTGGTTACTAAACAAAATAGGTATTTGGCGTAATAAGGTCAAGATGACATTTTATTAGTCTACATGAATTGTATAAACTCATTTAAAACATATATTTTGAGTTGTATTCTCAAAGAATTATTTAAATAAAAAATCTTTTATAAGATAATTTCATAACTACATCAGATATTTTTCATTTGCTTATTTGTGGTAAAAAACCGGTAACAACAACATGCAAAATATTGCAACGACCTACAATGAAAATATGTACAGTTTTAAATTTAATGGTTGCTACTTGCACAAAACCAAACAACAATTTCTGCAATTTAAAGCATATTCCCCACAAGAAAGATAAAGTATCTAAACATTGATTACAATACTTTTATTCCAATACTCAAACGAAATATGAATTTGCAAAATTGATTATTGTTTTACTAAAGTTTTCAGTAATAAACTGAAAGAAATAGATGGTTAATAATATTTTATTATTTAAACATAAAATATTTCTGAAACAATCGCACGCTTTTGTTAGAACTTTAGAACCTTACTCAATTAACAAACTTTGGTTCGTTATTTGAAATTGTAAAAAAGGTTTAGCATCTAAACTACAAATTTTGTAAACTAGCATTAAAATACTATATTCTTAATGACGATATAATTCCAACTTTCGTAATTAATCAAATTAAAGAACAGTGTCAGATGATTTTGTCTGTAAACTTATCTCATTTTTGATTAATGAACATGTTTAATAACGTTTAACAAATGTTTTAAATATGCTTTGTCACTGATTTGCCGTTCAGTGCCCCTATCATAAATTATTACGTTTGAAAATAAGTCTGTCGTTAGTTCATTTTTCGGAGGTATTAAAAATTAGGGTAAAGCACCAAAAGAACGCTCATAAATTTCGAACAAGCATGTAAAATGTCGAAAAAGTATTAATATACATAAATCCATCGTTACACCTTGAATGTATACGTAAACTCAAGAACATCTCAAATACAAATTGTTTGTTGTTTTTTCTAACATTCTTTTAAGACACTTAAAAGTAAAATAAAAAATAAAGACCCGCTGCGTTAAAATAGCACCTGCTTGCTTTAGATGTTACTTAAATTAGAATTATATACAAGACATAATAGTTAATTAATTTCGGAAAAATTATTATGTAGGTGAGACATTTACGAAGCCACTGTGAAAAATTCCAACGTCCGCGATTACAAAGTGCATTGGTGGTTTCTTTTTACATGACCGCGTTATTTGAACCCGATTAAAAAAAAGAAGAATAAAGTTGCGGTTATTGTGGTTTTCGAGTCGATTCAAGATTAATTAGATTATAAACTTGCCGGCTTTTGATTTAATTTTTTTCGTAACGGCATTTATTCAAGTTTTTATTGTCATGTTGCACGCTTTAACAGAGTTTTCATGCCCAGGAAGAAATTTTATACCGAAACGATTTTATCTTGAGATACGTGATAGTTGCTTGAAAAATTTCATTATAATAATTTTAGGTATTTAAGGTGATCGAAAAGGTGTTGTATGGTACAAAAGTTCAACATTTTCCAGATCGATTTCAGATTGCACACTGTGCGTTTCAGAAACCATTCTAAAAAAATGAAATGATTTTGAGAGCATTCTGTACCCTTTTGTGCTAAAACCGTTATATCGAATTGCTAAGAACTACTACTATTTTTTTAGCAATGTTAAAACAAAGTCATGGACACGTTTAAAAACTAGTTTCAGTTTTTACTGTTCCGTGGCACTATTTTATAAGAAGAAATTACATGTTTTCAAAGTGCCAGAATACCACCCTTATATGGAACAGAAATATTCTAAAATATTATTTTTTAGAAGACTACTCTCGAAAGTAACCATATCACAACACAAAGTTGTATCCGAAAATGCAAAATATCATAAATTCTTTCAAAACTGTTGTGATAAAACTCAAAAGTTAATAGTTTACACTCATATTGACTTAGTTACGCTTAGCAACGATCTTCGCATCAATGTTTTACCACTTAATACAAAAAATCAAGTAGGTGAACGTCTACCGAATTTGACATTTTTTCACGACAAAATCTGCAAAAACAGCTTTGTCTTCAAAACGTAATTACAATAAATTAGAATATTTTAGGGAAAAGAATCCGACCAAAGTTGCGTAAAATATCGATGTTTATGATAGTGAAATCCAAAATTATTTTTGTTAAAAACTGTATCATTGAGAGTGGCGCCCGTGACATAGGAATTTTACATGGGAATTGGACGATACAGAAAACTCTTAATAGAAACTAATTTCAATATGACATTCCTACGAACACATGAATTCTGGATACTACAAAAATTAATTTGGTTACCTTTTGAAAAGAATTTTGGTTTATTATTACTGTTTTTGATGCAAGTTCGTACATAGAATTCTCGAACCAGAGTTGGGACCAATATTTTTGAATAGCTCAGGTCAAGAGGAAACAAAAGTTTGCTGGCCGCAATTGCCGCTGACTAACCGTTGAAAAGTTATTCGAGTTTAAAGTTTAACTCTCCCTCACGTTAAATCTATGGATAAGAGGATAACGTTATGCATATTAAACATTCAATAAAAATTTAATATTTAACCTTAACTTAACACCACTGAAGAAAAATATCTAATATAAAATACAAACATAATCTAACATAACCTAACCTAACCAATCTAACCCCTCCTAACCTAAGCTAACCAACCTAACTTAGCCTAACCTAACTTAACCAACCTTTTTTTTATGGTGGTTCAAAATGCTTTTATGCACATCTGGTTTTACCCAGATAGTGTGGGGCTCCGACACGTGCCGACTACCCACTAAAAATACTTCACCGTTTGTACCCTCCTTGCACATGGTATCCGTTTTCACATCCGTCACGTGCGAGAATTAGTCTTTTCTTTTATGTTATTTTATCTTTGTTCTTTTTGTGCTGCCCTTTCTTCCTTTTCTTTCACCTCCATTACTTTTCTTTCCGTATTCCCAGTTCCTCTTATTTTCGATCATCCAGTTCACTATTTCCGTTACCGAATTTATTCTTCCTTCGTATTTATGTTCTAATTCTCTTCTTTCTACTATCCATCTGTCGCAATCTATAACTGTGTGACTCACGTCATCTTTATTTCCACAGTACCTACACTTATCATTATTTGTTTTACCTATCCCTTTAGTGTAGCTTCCAAAAGAGCCGTGACCGGATAATATTTGAGTTATGTAATAATCAGTTTCTTTATGATCGCATTTATTCCATTTTATCAAATTAGGTATCACCTTTCGTGTCCATTGTCCTTTCTCTAGCGTGTTTTCCCATCTGTCTTGCCACATGTTAAGAATGTATTCTCTTTCTCTTCCTTTGCTTAGGTCTTGTTTTTGTACTGAGTTTTTCTCTAGCATGGCTCTTTCTAGTACTAATAGGTCCGCCGGCGGGCAACCAGTAATGACTTGTACCGCTTCCGCTGATGTGGTCCTGTATGCTGATGCCACTCTCAGCAGCATTTTTCTCTGTGCCTTTATGACCATTTTTATAAATGCCGGGGCCTCCATTGCCTCTTTCCATACGGACGCGCCGTATAAAAGTATTGAATTAAATACCTGACTTAAAGTGAGTCTCTTCTGAAAAGATGGTTCTCCAATATTTGGAAGTATTCTACTTAAAGCGTTGATAAGTATTAACACTCCTTAAAATTTCTAGTGAGGAAAATCCCAATGATTTGGGCGTTCTTATAGGAGTAACAACAGGAATTGCTTATTGCATAATGCCTTGAAAAAGACTGGCCATTGCTAGTCGAAACGTCGGCATTATTTAAGGACATGGTGTGTCATTGACGATTTCTATTCCTGTTGTTACTCCTATAAGAAAGCCTAAATCATTGGGATTTTCCTCACTTTAAGCTTTAACTTTCTTTCACATTTGCCTATTACTTATTTTACGTGCACCTGGGATTCTTGTTATCGTCATATATAATTCCTAAGTATCTTATTTTCCTTTGTTGACTTATTTCGTTATTATTGATGTTTAGAGAAATTCCTACCTTCTTTCTCGGACCTTTAACTACTACGTATTCTGTTTTTTCAGAAGCGAGTTCTAGTTTATTTTCCTTCATCCATGTGCTTATTTTTCTTAACGCGGCACATCCTTCTCAATTAATACATCGATCGTCTGCGTAGGCGATCGTTTTTGCGTTGTTCGGGAGAGTCAGTTTTAGGACTCCGTCGTATAGTATATTCCACAATGTGGGTCCTAAGACTGATCCTTGAGGTACTCCTGCCCTTACCCATAATTTAGTGTTTTTCCATACTAGTTTTTCTGTCTGTCAGGTATTTATAGAGGGTCTTAACTAGTCCATTCGTGATTGTTCTCTTCTGTATTTCTCTCATAATCTTGTCCCACGGAGAAGAATTGAACGCATTTCGAATGTCGATGGCTACTAGGACGACCCATTTATTTTTGCTATCCTTGACCAGTTGTTTTACTTTGTTAGCTGCAATTGTGGTGGAGTAGCCTTTTCTAAATCCGTATTGCTCCTTTGAGAGGTCTTCTTTTATTTTAATCTCTTCTATTAGTCTGTTGTTAATAATTTCTTCATATATCTTCCCGATTATGTCTATGAGACATATTGGTTTGCAGCTGCCGACGATTCCTGGGTCTTTGTTGGGTTTTGGGATCAGCCCTACCGTGGTTTGTTTCCATTTATGCGAGAATTGGTTTTTCTTTAGTAGGTCGTTAAACAAGTCTACCATCCTATCCGGTATTATAATTTTCCTATTTTAAACAACGATCTCACGATCTGCCTTGCTTTGCTGTCGGATAGATTTACTGGAGTATTTTTTTAGAATTTTTTCATTACGATTTTATGTCCCTGTCCCCATATGTAGTTTTGCAGTTCGTTGCAGACTTCTTTCCAGTACCTTCTCTTAGTTGTTTTTATAAAATCTCTAAGTTTTTTTGCAGCTTTATACTCTGCCGTTTCGATTTCTTTGGAGGTTAGCTCCATTATATTGTTTCTTTTTTTCAAATATCTTCTTTTTTTATTGCATCTCTCTCTGGCCATTCGAATTTCTTCGGTCCACCAGTATGGTTGAATCCTGTTTGTATGTGGATTACTGTATAGACAGTCCTTGTAACACCTACCTACTAGTTTAACCATATCCTGCATGTCTAGTTTTTCATTTACCGGTAACAATAGGTTTAGTTCCGCTGTTAATTTAAAGATTTCCCAATTAGAGACCTTTATATTTTTTATTAATTTGTTTTCTGTTTTCCCTATCAAACTAACGCTATACGTAATGTATTTGTGGTCGCTTAACGTTTCTTGATCTACCACGGTCCATTGTTCTACCCTTGTTCCAAGTTTTTGCGTTACCATAGTGAGGTCGATCCAAGATTTCGAGTTTCTTCTAACGAAGGTGGGTTCCTTTCCGTCGTTTAATACCACCAATTTTTCTTGTGAATCCAATCCTCTAGTATATCGCCTCTTGCGTCTATAACAGGTGCGCCCCACGACCTAGCTTTTGCATTCATATCGCCGGTTATTATAACTTTTTCCGTGATATTTGCCATTATTTACTCTAGTTTGTTTGAATAGTTTTGGATGTCTGCATTAGGAGATAAGTAACATGCTATTAGGTTAAATTGTTTGCTTTCGATTTGAATAAAGCTTTCCCTCCTTAATATTTTCTTGAGTTTGAAGTTTCTGTTCATAAATCTTATTGCTACGTCGGTTCTTGTATCCGTTACCCATTCCCCCGTTTTACACATTTTTTATTTGGCTCACTTATTATTAAGATGTTATTTTGTTTTGCGTATGCCGTTGCTAGGTCCAAGGCTGCCCTACTACGCATAGCGTTTGCTTGTAGAAATTTAATTTGTGTCTGCTGTGTCAGGTTCATGATCAATGTTTCCTTTCCCTTCCTTATCTTCGGACGCGACGACATGTTGTGGTGGTGCTCTTCGTTCCATGTATTTGTCTTTCGTCGGTTCTTGTCTTGCCTCTCTATTTGTTTTTGTTTTTCCCTCTCTTCCTTCTTCGCTTTGTACAATGTATATCTGAAAGCATTACATTCTCGGTCTCCTACTTTGTGTCTACTTTCGCTGCAGTATATGCAGTACTCTTTTTTTCCTCGCAGTCTCTTTACCTGTTCTATCGGGGCCTTTGCAGTTGACGGTTTTGTGCTTGTAGCTCCAATAGCGGTTACATCTTACTATGTTAATTCTTTTTTCTAGTCTACAATTAGTGTAACCTATTCTAATTTCTCCTTGAGTTATTAGTTTTTCTGCATCGATCTTTTTCATATTGACTGTCACTGCTTGAGTAAAGTTTGCGTTGGGCCTTAGCTCACTTATTTTAAAATTTCTGGCATCTGTAACTCCCGCCACTTCCTCTATTGCTTTTATAACTTCCTCTCTTTTAATTAAATTGTATGTGCCCCTTATGTGCAAAGTTTCTCTCTTCTTTTTCGATAACGTTTCTCACCTTCATTTCTATATTTTCTTCTTTGTCGCTTGGCTCAGTTCCACGACGGCATTTTTATCTTTTGTGTAATTATTAAAAGATTCTCTCTTTAGTGCTTATCATTCCTATAATTGCTTTGCTCGCCTCGGTTATTTCAAATACGGATTTGACATTTTTCAGTACGTCGTTATAGCTTGTGCTCTTTGCGTCAACGACTAGGGTGTATGTTTTTTTTTTACTTTGTTTAGTGTTGATTTTGTCTGCCTCTTTTGTTTCCTTTTGCAGTATTGTTATTGACGCTGGTGTTTTTACGAACGCGCATTCGGCCATCTTTCTAAATGTGTCAGTGTTTGTATTCCCTGGTATGTACAATGTCAGCGGGTTCTTAATGCCTTCCTCTTGTCGTATGCTTGCAATTTTCATCAACGCATTCAAATAGGTTTCTTCCCTACTATCCGCCTGTGCCTTGTATGCGTGACGGTGTTTTTGACGTCTTTGTCCCTGCTTCTGAACGGCGGTCGTTATGGTAAGAAATCCTACATCTTCTTCGATTTCCTCAAAGTCGGTAAACTGTTGCGTTAGTTCCCTTGGTATGTCGTCGGCTTTATTTTCGTCATACATCCATATTACCACGTCTTGGTCAGATTTGATTTTCTTTGGATTACCTGCTTTTAGTTTTGTGCTTTGGTAAGCTTTTCTAACCACATTTTAACTTCCACTTCTTTGAATTGCATATAATTTGATATCTTGATAACAACGTCTTCTTTATCAACCAGCCCTTTTGTGCTAATTTAAGGCTCAGTATCTTTTGAGGTTTTCAGCGTCCTGCTTAATCTTACTCGTCTCTGTCAGTTTTTATATATGTCTTCTATTATTTTTCGTGTTCCTTTTTCTCATCTTCTCTTTTCTATTTATATACTCCACCTCTTGTTGTAATTTTTGTTGTACTTCTTTTTCGTAACTAGGTTCCCTGATTATTTTTTTAATAAGGTCATACGCCTCTTTCTCTAATACTTTTGGAAATATCTCCTTTGTGATCTGTATTTGTATTGGAGTTCCAAATGCTTTCCTTTTCGTGTTTTGTTATTTTCAATTCGTGTTCCTCTTACTTCTGTTGTTCCACAATACTATTTCTGTTTTCTGTCCTTGCCGCGAAAGGATCATTCCTATCCTCTCACCAAGGCGTGTCAGGTGTTACCTCAATTTCACTGCAATTTCCTTGCTCTTTCCTGTTTGCTTTCCTTACTACACCATCCAAAAAAACCAATTCCAAGTGGTGTTCTTTCACCTTCTCTTCTTCTATTGGTCCAGTTGCAAGAAAACACATAGTGGCCTGGTCATCCACCACTACCGTTTAGCGGTCTTTAGATAACGACCGAGAAGAGGCCCGCTTTACAACCTCTTCCTTTGCCGGTACTGGGGTATCCCTCCCTTGTGCGGTAACCTTCCTAACAGTCTTATCAGTCTTATCCATATCTCAGTCCGTTTGTTTTGCATTTTATACTTTCTGCCAAGTTGTTTGTCATCAATTTACCAGTCCAGAAAAAAAATCAATAGGAGAAAATTGGAAAGCCCTCTAGCCCTCGGTTAACCTAATAGTGTCGGGGGCTGAAGAAACAAGAGTGAAGAGTTCGACCAAGAGAGGTCGTAGGTAAGTATAAAGAGAGGAGTTTGACTATCTAGACTAGTTGAAGCAAAGTCAAGACTCAGCAATGAAGAACTCCGGGAGTGCCAATTCCCGTGCTGACCAGATGACAGCTCTTGGAGTCCCGTACTCGTCGGCCTTCGGTACTCGGGGTCCACCACGAGGAGGTGAGTATCGCTGTTGAGCAAAGGAGAGGCTAGTGATGACGCGTTGCGATTCATCATGTTTTGCGCTTCACTGCTCTTCCAGACTCCTAACCTAACCAACCTAACCTAACCTAACGTAACCTAGGTTTGCTTTTTGTTAAAAATTTTTCTTCTGTATCGTTAAGTAAGGGTTAAAATTAAATTATTGTTAATTAATTAATAGGCATAACGTTAGCCTCTCTCTCATAGACTTAACATGGGGAGAGTTAAACTTTAAACCCGAATAACTTTTGAACGGTTGGTCAGCGGCAATTGCGGCCAGCAAACTTTTGGATCATCTTGATCTGAGCTATTTAGAAATATTGGTTTTAATTCTTGATCGAGAATCCCACGCAAGGAACTCTAGCCAAAAGGTCAATAAATAAAAATAACATTGTTTTAATCGAAAATTGTACACAATTCAGGGGCCATGTGAAATAAGCGCGTGTTGCTACTTCAAAGTTTACATTTGTACTGCCTAAAAATACCTCGCAAAACTACTCTTTTGATAATTACATAATAGAGCATTTTTTCAAATTAATTTCTAAATTTTATCGATATTTTAAAAAAATTTTTGATTTTCTTGAAAACGGTTTGTTTTATCTAATTGCAATAAAAGGTTCGTTTTTGTAAGTCATTTGTTGCTCTATCTGAAAAAATAATGAGTCTGTTAAAGTTTCATAATATCTTTAAAATTAAAAAATTAAAAATTTGAACAACCTATACTATGTCAAAACCGAAGTATTTTTGGAGACATTACTTTACTATAATAGAAAAATGTGGGAAAATCACTTTGTGCACCTACTGAGTGTTCACATTTAGTTTAGACAGTTGGCCACTACATTGTTACCGTTACGCAGTATTTTCAGTTTTTATTAAAACCGACGGCTAAAACCGTCGAGCTGTATTCATGGTTCTCCGGGCGTAATCATTATAGTAACGCATTTAGTGCATAAATAGCTATTTCGTCCTGATTTCACGTCGGGAACACGCACTAGAATTTATGACATAAAATTTAGTGACACTCTGTATACTGACAGATGTCAGTTATGTATTTTGCGTAAGTATTGAATCGAACATACAAGTTTTCGGTTTTTATTTCTTTTAATAATTTATCGAGGCTAAAAAGTAAATTGAAAACCGTCTTGGTCACATAAGCCTCGAAAAAGCCCTTACAGTTGTGGGCGAAACGTCGGCCTTTTATGTAACCTAAGACCGTTATTTTCAACCCTACCTCCACCTAAAAGGTTAAGTACTTTAACTTTAAAAGTAGAAACTTAATTGAGAGAAAAAATTTCTCCCAAAGATATTGTATCATACGAATTAATATGTAAATCTGAGAAATAAAATCATTTTGGAGCAGAACTTTTAGGAATCTTTACGGATATCAAAATAGAGCAAATTGCCAATTTAAAATAAATTTAGGGCCAGTTACACAAACCGCTATTCAATTTAATTGCCAAAATTGTTAAAATAATTGTTGTTGCTTAATCTTTGGGTATTTAATCTAGAATTAAATTGAATAGTGTTTTGTGCAACTGACCCTTCGATTTTTTAGTATTGGGTTTTCTTGATAATTTCAAATTTTGTCCTTTTGGAAACTTTACCTAGACTGCTTCCATTTAGGCATAAATTGTACATTTATTATTTGTTGTTTTACCTACAAAAATTTCTTAATATTGAGTTTAAACAAAATTTTTCTTGAGGCAAATGACTATACGTATTTGTAGTCAACCATAAGTTGAGGTTATTTTTTTTGTTTTAAATTGAACATTTGTCGAAGGAATTTTAGGGTTATTAAAAAAAAATTTTTTTCTCATATTTATTAGTATTATTTACATAGTATTTTATTTATATAATGTTGCATGTAGAGGCAGCTTTTGTCTAACACGCACTATCGGCGCTTTTTTTCACTCATAGGAGCGACGTCGACGTTCGGGAGAACACCTGGCGATAGCGAACGCGTCGTCGTAGTGTCGGTTTCAAGGCTAAAAGAAGCTGCTATCTGACGGCGTTAAAGGCGATCTGAACGCAACAAAACTAAAAATTTCAATTTTTGTTTCAGTTTTTCCCATTTTACGGTTACCGGTTAAAAAATAATTTAGATTTTACCGCGCCCCTTTATAGATTTCATCGTTTTACGCGAGAATGAAAAAACCGCGTTCGAATCAAACACAAGAGCTACAGGGGTTTTATTCGCCTAAACGGGTCGCAATTTTGAAAAACTTTTGACGTCCGATAGGGATCGAAAATACGAACCCGGTGAATCTTTTTAAAACGCAACGGAGTTTGGGGACATAGTTACACTGCGCTAACCAAAAAAATTCCACCTTTAACTTTTAGGTTTATTATCTCGAAAGTTTTAGAACTTATCAAAAACCGCGTAGTTTAGAGTATACGATAGACTTTCCCTTTAAAACAGTTTCTAAACAAAAATGTAGCTTTTACGACAAGGTCGTAGAAGGTTTTCAAACTAACTCAAAAACCTCAAAAAATCGTCAACTTTCGGAAGAACACTAGGCGATATCGAACGATAGATCCGTTTCGGTTTCAGTTTTTCGCATTTTACAGCTTCCGATTTGAAAATAATTCCAATTTTATTAAAGCCTTTCGTAACTATCATGGTATTATGCGAGAATTAAAAAACACCTTCAAATCGAACGCTTTCGAGAGTTACGGGGTTTTTTGAAAAACCAATTATTCGTTTAAATGGGCCGCGATATTTGAAAACATTTTTGGCATTAAATCCTGAAACCAAACAATTCTACCCTAACTTTGAGGGGTTATATCTCGCAAAATTTTACGACATATGACAAGAGCGCCCAGCCTAAGGCAAATTTATAGTTTTCTTTAAAACGGCACCTAAAAGAGAAACGTAGCTTTTACCATAATTTCCTAGGAGGTACACAAAGTATTTATGAATATACTTTAAAATTTGTAGGAAAAACTTTAAACGCCAATAAAACGACCTAACAATCTTCTTACTGATCTCTAGAATAATGCGAGAAAAAAAAGGTCTATAATCTCACGAGAAAATTCGAAAATAGGTAAAAACTACTTCTCTTAAACAAATTTATTTTTATTTTTGCAAAGTTTAGTGCTAGTAACATGAATCAAAAAAGAAACAATCGTAATTTCACAAACTTTTAAATGGCAAAGAGTAGCGTTTACGCTAACGCCTTTAGCGCGACAACCAACTACTACCATTGCTATTTTACAGTCGCCCAGTCAATCGAGCAATCAAATATAGGAAACTTTTTTGATTGGACAAAAATGTGTATACTTAAATTATAAACAACTTTTATCTGAAACAAAAATGTAAAATGAATATTCTTCTAAATATTTCAAAATTCGAAAATCTGCGTAAGTTAACGGCCCTTTCGGCTACATAGATTATGCTCAAAAACTAATCAGATCTTCGGAATTATAAAGATGGTCTTTGTACAAAGTTTTATAAAAACTGAAGGCTGGTTTCTCTATATCTTGTTTACATTCGGTCGGCCGGCCGTCCGTCGCACATACTATTTTTTTGCTTTATTACCACGTACTAACTCTAAATCGTCGGAAAAATTGAAAAAAAAGGAGTGTTCAAATTTTAGTGTTTTTCATGGTTAATATTCTAGAAAAATAATTAGTCGTTTTTTTCTACTTTTAAGAATGGAAAAAAATAATTTATGCTTTTTGATATTTATTTATAATCTATGATATTTAAGAGTGACAATTTAATTCATGTATAAAAAATCGCATATGCCGCAGTGTAATTGTCACTTTGACATTGGAAAAAGTTATTTGTTTTTTCAAGCTTTTTGTTTATGGATCCTACAGTTCTTGAGATATTGAGTTCAAATTTGGTATGTTATTAGGCTGCAAGGGTTACATCTTCTGACAATCAGAGGACCGTGAGAATTATACCGGGCGATACTTTTTCAGCGGATAGGTTACTTATATATAACAAATAATAATTTTATTGTCACAATCAAAAAACAAAGAGTACAATATTAGCACAATATAATAGTACAATATAATACATTTTGGCGATTTCAACAAAAGAAGGTAGTTCAGGTAAGACCCATTAGGCTTATCTGTTCTATCACTACCCCCATTTAAACAACAGAAATAGCATTTCCTAGGCACCCCAGCAATACGTTTTTATATATTTACTTCTAAACAATCTACAAATGTCCACCTCAATGAGTAACCAAACTGAAGCCATTGACTCTTATAACAACAAAAAGAAGCACAAAAGAAAAGAGTAAATAATGTGTAAATTACCACAGTAAAAGCTGACTTCGAGATTAACTTTTTAGTTTGAACTTGAATTGTTTAAATGCTAAATTTTTTAAGTGTAAAGGAACAAGATTATACAAAACAGAAATACAGTAAGAAAATGATTTTTTGAACATGGTGAGATGATGTCGTGGTATCGTCAACAAATCCTTTCTACGAATATTAACATTATGTACATCTGTTCTATAAGTTATTTTATTTGCAAGATATGGAGGAATACCCAGCGTAATAACACGGTGATAAAAACAAGCTCTATGTAGACCCCTACGCTCAGCCATATTCAGCCAGCCTGCTCTGAACTTTTCTGTGGTGTACCGATTGTAGATTCTAAAATAAAAAATGGATTCTCTGTCCTGCTTAGAAACTTTTTGGTCTCTTGAAGTTTTTTTTATCTGCAATCGTTTTCGATAAAAAAATTGGAAAAATACCTAACAAAATTAAATTTTTCAAAAGTGGTCTAGTAGACTGTTGATTTATTTGAATGATCTTTTATTTTTAATAATATTAAATAATGATAGTTGTTACTTCATTAAAAATGTAAATATTACTAATAGCCGCTAAAAAAGTATTACCCGGTATAATTCTCACAGTCCTCTAACTTGTCAGAAGGTGTAACCTTTGGAAACTAACTTACATGCCAAATTTTAACTCAATATCTCAATAAATAGAGGAGCCTATGTTTTTATGATATTTTAGTCATAAAATAAGCCAAAGAATCACCTCCTTTCGTTTGTACATGATATTTAGAAACACCCTGTATAATAACTGTTTAAGTACGTTTTTAGAAAGTCATTTTCTAGTTATGTAGAGTAAACAGTAAGTCTGATGTTAACTTTTTCAAAAGTCGGTTTGTTCTTACAAAAATAGAGCAAACTTCATTAATGAATTTAAGGCCAGTATTTCAGTTCCTAGCTAATGTTAATTTTCTGTTAATTTCTAAGGAAACAAATTGTGACAACAATTATTACCATGGTAGTAAACCCAAAATTTAAGTAAACCCATGACTGAAATACTAGCTTTCATGGCCGGTTACACCAACGCAATTTAAACTAAGTGATACTTAAAAACTTATATGCAATTGTTTAAACCATAGCAACGATTGTTTGTTAGCATAGCTTAAGTTTAAGTGGTGTTGGTGCAACCGGTTATTAGAGACAATGAAATACAGAGTGGTTCATTTGAAAAAGTTAATTTTCACTTCCGTGATAACAGGAAATAGCATATTTTCTACACAATTCTCAAAAACATCGTATTTGTATGGTCCATTATAAAGATACGTAAATTAAGCTCGGACAACCCCTTGTAGATAAATCACCACAACAAACTATTAAGTTTTCGAATGCAGATTCTAGGGTAATTTCTCACAACAACAATCATTTAATCGTTTTCTTTAATAAATAGATGCACTGAAGAAGCCTAACCTCACGTAGGCGGAACGTTGACAAACAAATCGTTAATATACGAGGAGGTACTCAAAAGAAACCGGAATAGCATTGCCATAGGTGGAGCTTTTGTAGTACTGGTTTCTGCCGCTAGGGCCTGCCTAGCGCAACTCGTCGCCAATTTAGTGCCGCGAGGCCCGTTGACCTGCCACGTTCTGTTCGTCACTAGTGACCGTTTTGCTGGTGCTGTTTCACTGCTGCTTTGTTTTTTATGATGGTAAATTTAAGTGAACAATGTGCCTCTGTGAAATTTTGTTTTCTACTAAAAACGCTGCTGAAACTGTTTTAATGTTGAAAACTGCTTACAAAGATGATGCTATGAAAAAAACTCAAGTGTATGAGTGGTTTGCTCGATTTAAAAATGGCGACATGTCTATTGATGACAAACCTCGCTCTGGACGTCCATCAAGTGCCCGAATCGATGAAAATGTTGAAAGAATTCGAGAGCTTGTGCGCACAGACCGTCGACAGACAATTGATTAACTGTCTGAAGTCAGTGGAATATCTTGGAGCTCGGTTCAGCGAATTTTAACACAAGATTTAGGAATGAAACGCGTTGCTGCCAAATTTGTTCCTCGGGCTCTGACTGACAATCAAAAAGGACGTCGAGTGGAGACATGTCGTGAACTGAAAGAACAGCTTGGAACTGATCTAGATTTTCTTTCAAAAGATAATTACTGGTGATGAATCGTGGTGCTATGGTTACGACCCGGAGTCAAAAACAACAATCAAGCCAGTGGAAAACACCATCGTCACCTCGTCCAAAAAATGTCGACAAGTCAAGTCAAACATCAAAACAATGTTGATTTGTTTCTTTGATATGAAAGGAATTGTTCACATGGAGTTTGTTCCCCAGGTCAGACTGTCAATCAAACCTTTTATTTGAAGTGTTAAGAAGATTGCGCAACAGTGTTTGTCAAAAAAGACCCGATTTGTGGCAAACAGGTGACTGGTTCTTCCACCATGACAACGCACCTGCACACTCAGCCATCATTGTTAACCAGTTTTTGGTTAAAAATAACACTGCCCCACGCACCTTACTCGCCTGACCTGGCTCCGTGCGACTTTTTCTTGTTTCCACGCATGAAAAGGGGCATGAAAGGACGGCGATTTGAAAACATTGAAGACATCAAGAAAAGAACGAGACAGGAGCTTGCAGCCATCTCTAAAAATGAGTTCAAACAATGTTTAGAACAGTGGAAGCACCGCTGGGACAAATGTATTACTTGTAATGGAGAGTATTTTGAAGGGGATAAGGTTGTTTTGTAAATATTTATAAATATATAGCATTTAAAAAATAATTCCGGTTATTTTTGGGTATCCCCTCGTATGGTCATAACAATAAAGCAGAAATTATTTACGTTCTCATAATTTTAATAATTAAGTACTGGTGATAAATAAAAGTCTTTGGGAATTAAAAATTCTTGTAAATGTTAAACAAATATGGTGAGGGAAAATAACACTCGTAAAACTGCTAATCGCTTTATATAGATAGCATACAGTCACCACACTCGGTACAGATTTATACTAATCTTCTGGGGCACCATAACACTTACATCACAATACAATAAGGAAAATGTACTATACGAATAAATAAATAAATAAAAAGAGTAATTACTTGCAATGCAAACCAGATTTACTGAAATTATGAACATCAATCGAATAATTTTTTTATTTTGATTGTAACTTTCCTTATAGGAGAGGATAGTGAATAATTAAACTAAATATTTAGTTTTTGGCAACGTTTCGCTTTCAAATTGTAAATGCTTCTTCAGGCCGTAATTAAAGTTTTAATTGTCGTCAATTCAATAAACACATACATACCAAGATTAACATGTATGAAAGTTAGAATCAAAATTAAATAAAAGGCCGAGAGATAAAGAAGTATAATTAAACTTTTTTTTATAAAATGATATTTTATATTTGCAAGTAAAGAAAAAGTTAGAAATCTAACTTTAATAATTGAATTTAGTTTTGCAAAAAGCTTAAAGGTTACATCAAAAAGTTACTTGAAAGCATGCATATGTATGTATGTTTGAAAGTATAATATATAGGCTTAGACATGTTATATGCTGTAAAGTCTCAAATATATGCAAAATAAAACGCACCGACAGCTATTGGTGGTTAAATGTTGTAACCCTTGCTCGTTACATAATGTATATCTATTTTTATTATTTTTAATTGGTCATTAAAATTTAACGAAAGTAGAGATATATGATCGAAATTGTTAACAAATTTAATTATAAGTTGTTTGGATAATTACAGGTACACATTAATAAAATTCTACAATGATCCTATTTTATGAATTTTTTGGTTAAAATGTAGTTAAGGTTTTTGTATAATTCAACAGAAATTAAAATACTTGTTTAAATTCGTTCTGTACAATTTTTCCGGCATGGCAATGGCATTCGATGGAATTTTTGTGGCATTTTACGGAATTGTTTAAGGTATTTTAATGGCATTTTTAGAACGAATAGAGTTCTTTCGCTTTTAAAAATATTTTATTCATGAAATGGGTTGCCGTTAACATTTGCGAATCATCCTGCACTTTATTTTGACTCACATTAGAAGCCCCTGACTACCATAACATCATCGCTTTTTTGGGAAATTGCATTTGTTTGCCAAACGAAAGGTTTCTCCGCCGTATAAAATAGCTGACAGGGTTATTCGACTCATTTTTAACTTTAATACTACTCTGCGAGAAGTAAACCTTGCTTACGGAAAGAAATTTGGTAGTTAGATGGACATATTATCGACCTTGTCACAAATTCCCTTTTTTCCCTATTCAAGATTCTTGACATCAACGCTACTGTGACCAATAATTCAAGTTTTTGCCTACCCTCACAGTTTATGACAGTCGTTTATTCCCATCGAAACAAAAATTAGTCTATTGCGAATGAATAACGGCGTTATTCGGGATATTACCCTGTGATGCAAAATTTCATCAAAACCCATGAACATCCTTTTTTTGGTATTAAAACATGGGTTTTTCAAATGGAAGTTCGTGATGCCTTTTCAGGTTTCACGATTAATAGTTTATTGCCTCAATAATCAATAATACGTTTGTGTATACAGGGTGTCCCAAAATCACGGAATTCCTGTTCGGAAATCGATAGAACTGATTGAGTCAAGTAAAAATAAAAAAATTTTTCTCTACCTATTTGTTCAAAATCTATTGGTGTGACATATTTAATAAATAAATACTTACTTTAATTTTTTTTCGCAATTAAGGGGACTAAATGCCATATGGCACTGATTTGACAAACTTAGACTAAAATGTCAAAAAAAAATAAACTTTCTATTTTGAATGACTTTGAAATATATAAATTCTCGCTTCTTTCAACCAGTACTATCAATTTCTGAACAAGAATTCAGCTAATTTTGGGACACCCTGGAGGACCTACGTTTTTTGAATTGCATCCATTTTTAATTTTAATTCAAATTTCATTTTGACTAAATATGTATGATTTCAATTACGAATGTTTTCGGACCATTGAGGAATCTCTCAATATGAAAATCCCCGTATGTCTAAAGAACTTATTGCTTGTTGTTGGATACGACTCACATATATTAATAGAGTCCAGGGGCAGATATCGCGCATGTGTCATGTCTACACTTACGTCACGCATAAAGTTACAGCGTTCTGTTGCAGTGTTATATAGCTGAAAAACCGCTTTCCTCGTGACAAGAACATCTGCCAAAAATGGGTAGTGGTCTGTAGTCGTGCAGATAAATTCAACGAAAGAAATTCTCATGTGTGTTCTGCATTTTCAACAGTACGATTATAAGCGGGACCTCCAAGCCGAACTACTAAATTACCGAGGATACAAAAACGGTTATTAAAACCAGAAACCGTTCCGACATTAAATTTGCCACTAAAATTGGGAGCGGTAGAAGCATCTATCAGCGCATGTAACTACTAATAGAAAAAGAAATGCGCGTGTTGCCAGACGAGATAATCGCCGATTAATTAAAAGTGTTTTGGATATAAAGTCAGATAACAAAAGGTAAGTTTTTGTTATTGCATACTTATTTCATTGACCTAAAATGTAATTCAATTGATACACTTGTTATGTATTATTTAGTTCGATAATGCATTTTTGTACTTGTAGGAATCAAAATTGAAACCTGTAATAGAAATAATGGGACAGGAAGACCTTTCACTACTACAAAAAATGTGTGTAATGTCATTTGATGAGATAAAAATACGAAGTGGGTATGCTCAGGTTGTTCTCATACGAGGTTTAGTAGGCCATTGGAAATAACCCATATATTTAAATTACAAAAGATAAACTTTTGTTTATCATTAAAATGTTGAAAACGCGGGATTTTCTGTGGTTGCTATCGTAAGTGATTTAGGTGGTGGAAATAGGTCATTACACAATGAACTAGAAGTAACACATACAGTCCCATACATTAACAACCCATGTAATTCTTTCAAGATATATGTACTTGCTGATGTTCCTCACCTTATCAAATTAATCAGAAATAATTTTGTTAGTCATGGTTTTGTGATCAACGGAAAGATTGTTAATGTTGACATAGTAGATAAACTACTACAGTTCACTGATAAATCAGATTTATCAATTGCTCACAAAATAACACTAGATAGTGTTCATGTTCAAGGAGCGGAGCGGCAAAAGGTGAAATTTGCAACCAAACTGTTTTCCAGAACTATATCCAAGGCAATAAGTTGGTGTGGCAAATTAGGTTATTTCAATGACGAAAACTTAAATGATTGGTTTGACGTACTCCATGTAAAAGTTCCTAAAGAAGACAGTCGACCTAGAAAACATGCTTATGGACTTCACATTGATGTACAAAATGAAATAGTATGTAAAATGTCAAATATGATCGCGAGTTTAAGAGTTAAAATAAAAATTTTCTCTTGCCGTTTCAGAAAGGTAGGTTTGTGGAATTACACTGACAAATATTTTAAAACTATATTATAGGCATAATTATGACGAACACAGCTGTTCCATTACTTTACGCCGATTTACAAAAAAGATTTCAACTGTCATACATCCTAACTTACAGGTTAAATCAGGACGCATTGGAACATTTTTTTAGTCTTATCCGCGCCAAAGGGGGGCTGCATGACCACCTTGACGCTCTTGAATTTAAATACAGGTTACGAGATTACATATTAGGGAAAAATGAGGGAGATATGATGTTGCTGAAGATTCCACTCCTGATGTAGAAGGTTTGCCTGAAAAATTGCTTTGTAACTCTTTACAAACACTTAAGGATTTCGAACCTACCTCTTCAACCGTAAATAATTTTGAAAAAGATAAAATTGTTGCAGACCTAAAATATGACAGTTTACAATATCTAGGAGGATTCATTTGCAAGCACTTAAAAGAAGAATCGTTGTTGGTGTCCCAAGACTCTTCATACACTTGGATTTATTACTGTACAGAAAGGGGGTTGCAAAAACCTTCAAATGAATTTATGAAACAATTGACTGCTCTAGAGAAGATTTTTGTGGATTTTAATGGAGAATATATTAACATAACTTCAAAATATTTAGAAAATTGATTAAGCTGTCGGAATCCATAGATTACAGCAAAAAGTCAAAGAATTATTTTTCAAAAGTAGGATGTATTTTAAAATTAAGAATTTAAATAGAACCTAAAAGGACTCAATGAGATCAAAAAAAGAAAGACACAAAAATAATTCAGTAGTCATCTAGTTTTTATCAATAATAAACGATATATTGTATACCAAGTATGTTTATCTTCAAACATTTACAACACTACAAATTTCTACCAGATTTCTACAATATAAATAAAAATAATAATAAAATGTAAATATCAAAAATTGTCATGAATATTTTAAAGACGTTCAACGCATTTTCAACGAAAATTTCAGTTATTTATCCACTTCGGAAACATACACGTATTTAGTAACAATAAGAATATATCATTGCTATCTCACGAATGTGTTTTTTTACCATAATGACACAATTTTTTATACACGGTGGCCAGAAAATGCGGACAAACACCACCTAGGCTAAATCTTTGTTTAATTCTGAGTTGACAATCTTAATTGAAAAAGTAGTACAGTGCTTTCTTAAGTCACACGAGCACCTTTAAAAGAATTGTAAATTTGGCAACACCTAATCAGACAAGTACTGTGGTAGTAATGTGCCATATGTACCACGTTGCCATATGTACTTTAATTTCAAAAAGCCAATGAAGAAATGTTAAAAATGTAAACCATTAGTATTAATCGATTAGTTACATCGATGTATTTGAGATAATTCCATTTCTAAATTTCACCACAATGATTTTACATAGATAAATTTGACGAATTTTGATAAATTTTTAGCCGTACATCTTAAGGTTTGATGGTCTCGTGCGCCTTAAGGAAGGATCACATAACTTTTTTGGATTAAGATTATCGCCTCAGAATTGAACAAAGAATCGTTCTACCTGGCGTTTGTCCGTATTTTTCTGGCCACCGTGTATACGAGATTGTGTTCAACATATTGTAGAAAGTATTTGTTTTCAATAATAATTTATAACTATAAATACCTTAAATATGAAAGTCTGTAGGTTGTGAAAAAATAATAAAATAAATAATTTTCTTACTGCATTTGAATTATTCTTCTTAATACCTGTATAACCATTTTGCTTAATTAAGTTTTATAGTTAAAGGGAAATCATCACGTTTATGTGAGCTGTAATTTATGTAGAATTAGATAATTTAAATAGTATTTCATCTTGTCAAGACAATTCGAAGACCTAGCATATTTTCAAATGACGCGCTTAATGTACCCTACGCGTGACGTCATGCGCGAAATAGTCTCATTTTTGACACGGTTCGTATCTTACCTTAAAAAGTTTGTATACCGTGAATAGAGTCAATAACTAATAAAGACATTGATACAATAGAAAATTTTGCTAGAAACAAACTTCCAGGCATTCTAGACAAGAAAGACCATGTCCATGTTTGGTAAAATCCTCAAAATTCTAAATAGTTAATAGGTATCGAAAATATATGGACCTCATACAAAACTTTTTTAAGAATCAAAATAAACAAATGATAAATGCATTCACCATGACAGAAATTATTAATCAACATGTGAACAGCTATTTAGAGAAGCGGTCAATTTATTCGACAGTGATCAATTTTAGCATTAAAGAATGTTTATCTATCGAATAAAATACAATCACTCAATCAGATTTGTAATAATTTGAAATATAAATTTAAATTCCCAGGAGAAGTCAAAAGAGCGGAAAAAACATTTATACCGGACAATTCTTCTTTAAACATAGACGACATTAATGAAAAGACACAAACAGATGTGATCTATCGATCATTATCAATTTAAATAAATATTACGCAGTTGCATATGAAGATCAATGATTTATTGAGCAAATCTTTGGGTGAAAATAAGTACAAAATGAAGTTTTGACATCTGCAACTTATTTGGCAGAAAAGCGATGACATCGCGGATGTTGGAATAAAGTATGTTTTGAACGGGGCTTTAGATTTAATTGGAAATGCACTGTTTACTTTAAAGAAAGATGATATATCTAACATCACTAATGAATATAAGTTGTACATGAAAAATAATTTGTTTTATTTGCAAACAATCGGATGCCAACTTTACGGCTGATATTCTTACTCATACTTTACAGAACTAAACACCTCCACATATGACTTATTTTGTATATTAATTTTCACAATCTTGAAGTAAAATTTACATCCTTGAATTTTGTGACATTTTTAAAAATTTTGTGGCATTTTTGTCTATTTGTGGGCATTTTTAGAATTAATTGGCATTTTAATTGGCATTGAGTGGAGTAGTATAGCATTGCTGTGGAATTGCTTGGCAAACATTTTGACATTGAATTACCCCTTGCATCTGAACCACCCGACTTTCTAGGGATGTTTTCGATTATACAAAGTAGATCAAGACGAGATTCCATTATAAGTTTATGGGGACGTAGTCCAAATTCAATTCTGAAAATTTTCATGACGGGGTTTTGACATAAGTTGGCTCTTAGTTGTTGTACCGGAAATAACCATTAATTTTGTTTTTCTAATAGAACACCCTGTATATTTTTGTATTTTTAAAGTTTTCGTTCAATTTTAAGTAGATTTTTGTATTATTTTTCAGTTAGAGATGACAGTAGAATTTAATTAATTTATTAATCAGTCAAAATACACGTCAAAACATGATAATCAATGACTCATCATTATTGAAGTGCCGGATTGTAAAACGGACGTTTATACATGATGATAAAGTATGAACAAGTGTCGAGAAAACATGTGAGAATATTACAAATATGGGAAGTGCACAAAATTCTTTGGTTTTTATTTTACGAAGAAAACTTGAATAATCTATATATTCAAATTAAACAACAATTACACAACAACTCATAATTAATTAAAAGACGCTGGGATGCGGTACCCTGCCCTGCAGCTCTAAATAATTATCTTCTCAAAAGTTTGGGCTCAATAGATTTATTTATTTTATTCGCATCTAGAGAATTGAATTTTCTAAAAACCGATCAACACGTTTTGTTTTGTAGTTTCTAGCTCTGAATACAGAACTTTAATGATACTTGTTCATTTCTAAGGTAACTATGTTTTTGTTACAGGAATAATACCACTATTTTATCTTTTTGTTTGTATAATAAATTTTGTTTCTTAATTATGTGTGTTTTAAAATTATTTATTTATCATTGACATTTTTACATTTTGGCCAAAAAAATTAAAATGTGAAGGCATCCCTAAATAACCGATTGTTTTACATTTCGGTAAGTTTTATTATTTAAAAATATTGAGACCTTTCTTTCAAAAATGTATGAAGAGACTGTTACAACTGTTCCACTTATATTACAATTATTACGAAAACGATCGAAGATAGGTGTAGAATACGTAACATAAATTTGGTCTAAAATTTTCTCTTCTTTTGAAAGATGTAATGTAAAATAGGGTGTTCCATTTCAAAAATCAATTGTTTTGATGTTTTTTTTATTTAAAAAAAATCATACCTACTCGAATTTTAAACCCTCTGTATAGCAGAGCAGAATAACTGTACTAATTTATATCTAAGAAATCTTTCCTCTAATAAATCACGTAACTAATTTTTTGAGTTCTCGCAAAACTATTGTAAAACTCTTTCTTTGAACTTCTTCATCGTAAGCTTCATTAAAGACTTTTACCAAAAGTTAACTAACGGAACTTACGCATCGTTAAAAAATTGAAACTACATAATTATGTTGGGTTTCTGCTGTCAATGTCTTATAAATCTGACTATTGATGATTCATTGATAATAATGTAATAAATCGTTAAATTTTTATTGAATCATCAAGAATTATTATTTTTTGATTAAAATCAACTGGATGTAGTTGTTGGACAACAGTTACTTTGGAAGGATGCGAAGTTTCTTCTAATTTTTTATAATTTTGAAAGTAATACATGGCTAAAATTCAAGCAGGGCAAGCTTGTCGAAACTAATTTACACAAGATTCAAACGTTGATTCAAAAATTGGGGAAAGTATGCAACGCATATGAATAAATGTAGCAAGAATTGCTCTACCGATGATTTAACTTTGTTCTTTTTATTATTGGTGCAACTGACGTATACAGACTTAGTCATTGTCACAAAAATCACACTTCTAAACACAAATCCAGTCAACTACGACCCAATATCAACGACACTTATGGAGCAACTAAACCACTCAGCATGAATGGTATATTGTTCAAATTTGATTGAAGATTGTAAAAAACATTCAAAACAATGCATAATGGTTGGAAAATGAAAAAGGGTTTGTATTTTGAATAGTATTTTTAATAAATAATTTTGTTCCAAACAAACTTCTTTCTAACTTAATTTTTTTTATTTAAACATTGTTTTTGATAGATCAGTAATTACTGAAAAATTGTAATCATGTTACCTTCATTAATTGATATTAATTATATAAAATAATTCTGAACAATAATTGTTGTAAATTACATTTTCTACAAATTCCACACTTCATTTTTTTTCTAAATTTTATTTGTTGCGTATACAGTGTTATGTTTTACATGGTTTTTATCGACAACTTTCATTTTCTAAGAAACTTAAAAGTTATTTATCAAGCAACATTCTTTAACACATGCTTCTTCAAACGAGCCGGAAAAAATACGTAGCAATTTTCAGCGAACGGTTATTAATATTTATAAAGTTGTATAAAGCATTTTGGAAGTTAAAATATAGATGCTTCTAACCAAAATTGGAAATGTAATAACATGTCGTTGTCTATTTTGGGTTGAAGAATTACCATACAATCAAGAAGTTGCTGTTTGATAAATTTAAACCGCTTTCTATTTATTGGACTTTTTTCCTTCCGTCGTATTCTCGACGACTGAGTTGACTCTAAGGAATTTCTAGATTTCATCTCGAATTCGTGTGGCCCGAACATTTGTTTTGTACCCCTTCAACATATGTTAGAATAATAATGATGTTGTTTTAAAGTTTTCAATTGAACGTGCCGGGTCTAAATTCTTTCTTAATGTAAATAAAAAAGGTGATGCACGATAATAGACAAAGTAAAAGCTATAGGCTACTATTTAATAATAGCGTAAATATACACGGAAAACGCATTTGTATGAGAGTTAATGAGTATGGAAGTTTCATTTGCATAAAAGTTTTAGAGTAAGGAATGTTCAAGGGAGAACGGTTTCAATTTAACTTTCGATTAAACAATCATTCGGAACAGCCTTTGTTCTATATTTATTTGTGTTTTAATGTTGTTTGCAATTGTTTTATGTGGAAGTGACTAACATGGAATAGTTTTATTAGCTCCTTTAATGCGGCATTTAATTTTATAATATGTTCTTAATAAAAATAAAAAAGAGTTTTGTTTTACACTAACTAGACCGAAGGTATTTATACTATTTAATATTAAAAAACAAAATGACTTGATTTTTATTTACCTGAAATCTATAAATAACGGAAAACTTTCACTGTAAGTTCCTAAGAACCAATAATCTGAAAAAAAATTTTCCAAGTACTTATCCTTTAAAGTAATTTTATAAACTATTAAAATAATGTATAGTTATGCTCAAGGGAATAAAAAATGTTTATATTACAATTTTTAATGTGAAATATTATGATTATTAAAAATGTATCACTCGATCTGACACCTATATAAAATTTTGGAGAAAACTTCCTCTTCACACAGGGTTTAAAAAACAATAAAGGTTTCGTAAATATACCAGTTTTATAAATAAACGCATTTTTATTATTTACTGTGTAGATAAAAAATCTTCGGTCAAATTCTATAGAATTTTAAATCATTAATGAGTAAATAAATGGATCTTTATAGCCTTTACAGTTTTTAATGGCTAATAATGCTAAATGACGCTGAATTCATACTAGTTTTGACTAAGATAAATAAGTCATCATCAGATAAGAACCATAAGAAAAAGACACGTACAAAATTTGATTAATGGATAAGAGAATTTAATTTGAAAATTCAATGTAAACATTATTTGTTTTAAGTGTAAGGCATAACCAATAAATTATAGTCTTAGATTTAATTTTAATTTTCTTTGCCAGAATATACAGTGTGTCTACTTAAGTTCTCAACACATGGGAAACTTTATTATTTATTTTACCAAAAAAGTTATTCTTTATAAACAGTTTTGCATGTTCTGAAATCTAAAACACTGTCATCAGATATTAATTTTTTTCAGTCGAATAGAAAGTTTTACAAAAAACATGAGTTTAGTAGTAAAGTACAAGTACCTTTATCTGTAACAATATCAAAATCTGTATTTATGAATAGTTGTTCGGTATGAAAACAATGTTTTAATATGTATGCAATTACATTCTTTTACTTAATTTTTTTTACAAATTTTACTAAAATAATTGATATTACAAACATGATAATTTTTCCGTTCCGTTCAGAAAGTATTAAGCAAATTTATTTGTAAAAATTTAATGAATACACTATTGAAATAAAAATACGCAAACAAAATAATTCAACATATTTGTCAATACAGTTACATTTGCATTGTTGTGGTAGACAAAAAAAGAAAATATATTTTTTTATTTAATTAGATGTAATTTCATATTCGAACGTAGTATTTAGTTCTCATCAACTTTTTTTATAAAAATAAATATACTGTAAAATTCATATTTTTGACAAAATTTAATATCTGATGATTCTATTTTTGAAGTTTTTATAAAAAATTACTTTTTTTGTAAAATTAATAATAAAAAGTTTCCCATATGTTGCCAACTTAAGTAGACCCACTGTATTATTATTTTATATTTACTTTTATATATTTAAAGTATTGGATACATTATGTTCAAGACGAGGTACCCAGGTACCACTATTGTATTTTACATGTGATTACCTACTTTTTTTAGTATAAATTATTGAATTGGTTATAAGAAAAAGTAAATTTAGCGTTATGCGTTGGCTTTCCGGTTTTATCATTTATTGAATATCACGAAATAATGTTACCACACGACGGAACAACGCAATAATTTAAAAATAGATAGTGTTTATATACTATTCAGTTATACTATTCAGTTTGTTTGAATTAATCTTTAATTTTAAATTGAGTGTTAAGTGTGAAAATAACAGAAAATTAAGATATTAATGTAACACGTATCGCCACCTATCGGCAACTTCTGGAAGTTTATATGGAAATATAAAATCACCTGGGCGTTATACATTCCTTGGGGAGATGATCTATTTCTGGTATAAGTAAATATTTTTAATGTCTAAAAACAAAACTTTATTTTGATAAAACATAATGCTACAGGCAACACGGCACATAAATGACATTTTAAAATAGTATAGGTATGTTACGACGGTTACATACAAAACATGATTTTCTAATTTTTTGTTGTCTTTTATCAGATAACATCTCCCGATAACAACTAGGTGACCGGATGCAACTCTTCATTATTGTTCTCCTTCAGAAATGATATGATTGACAAGTGGTCTACCAATCCAGCACTCACTTCCAGACTTGGTACTAAAATTCTGCCGCACTCGTGAGTTTTTCAAAAGCGTCTCGATCCCTTGTATTGCTGTTTCCCTAAAGTCTGCAAGAAAATTTGTCAACGTTGACTCTTTCTTGCTTCCATGGGATTCTTTTTATATAAATAATAAATAATACTAAGCAAGCTACATCAAACATGTTATACTGTAAAACATGGCCACAGACTAACGGCGAGTTCTCGGTTTAGTCGAGTAGTGCGTAAGAATCTTATCCATGCAATGAGCACCACATTTTCCAAGGTTATAGTATTGTATAATTTTATTTTTTTTGGGTCACTCACATTTGACAATAATATGACAGCTTTGTTGGGTTTCGGCACGTAAGATACCATTTTAACCTTGTCATCGCAAATCCTAAAATGTATAAAGCAGTCTAGCAACTACTATTGTTTTGTAACCACCTCAAACTTACAACCAGCTTTCTTTAAAATCATTGTAACATCGCGTTGTACTTGCAATAACTATTCAATAGAATTGCTCCCTGTTAACAAATAATCTACACACTTATTCATATGGTACATTATAAATATTGTATTGTGATGTAAGTGTTATGTATGGTGCCCCAGAAGATCAGTATAAATTTGTATAGTGTGGTGACAAAACCGTGTGTAATAGTGGAATGGTTCGTCTTGGCAAAGCATTTGCTTCAAGGTTTAGGAAAACCACTAAAACCTAAACATGCCAACCCTTACCCACCTTAGTATTCATATGTAATAATATTAATTAAGTGTGTAAACATTATAAAAGGTAAATAAAAAACATAAAATATAACATTTCTCTTTTCTTCCATTATTTAGAGATGAGAGTATTAAAATTGAATCTGTCCAAAGAAAATTCTTAAAGTATCTAGGATACAAATTGGATAATACTTACCCAATAAGAGGTTTATCTCAAGATCATTTGTTACAAAGATTTAATATTCAGTCTTTAAAGCTACGTAGAGAATTGTTTTGTCTTAAATTCCTTCATAAACTAGTTCATAATCATATTGATTCTTCTTATTTACTTTCATTACTTTACTACTATGTACCTCATTACATTTCCGATCAAATTTAACTTTTTATAATCCTAATTACAAAACAAATATATTAAATAAATCACCAATGACGAACATCTGCCGTATCTTTAACACTATCTCTGGTAATTGTGATATAAATTTCGATAGCGTAAATTTTATTATAACTCATTATTTGAAACATACAAACGATCACTTGAGTTAGTTTTTGTATTACTAATTTTTACGTATATTTAACTATTACAAATGAGTATTATACGAATTGTGCTAGATAAGTTATCATTTTTATTTTATATTTTGTTATATTTATTTTATTATTTTAATAATATTTTTCTTACTTTTTCTTATATTTTTCTACACTACTGTGAAATTGTATTTTTTTTTTATTTTTTGTTTTGTTCTGTTAATGGAATTATTCTGTTGAACAAATAAACATTATTATTATTATTATTATTATTATTATTATGAGAGTAATTGATGTAAGCATCTTATAATAAGAAAAGTAGAAGATGCAGTTCCGTAAGTCACGGTGTTTAAAACATAACATCTTAATGTACACTCGGAATTTGACCGCCACAAATTCTTTGCATAGGTCTATCATCTTTATGTATTAAAACTTGCCTATATACGTAATTACATAATTTTGCCTTCGAATCTCAGAATGATTGAAAATAAATCTTCCTGTATAACAGGACTTACATGTTAAAATCATTTAAAAATAGACCCCTGGTAGTTTTCATGGAAGCACTTTGTTGTCAAATTTGAATATTAAATTATTGCATGATGTGGTAAATAATAGCTACTGCTATCATTGTCTGCAGTTTTAACTTCTGATTTAACTGTAGATTATCATTCAGAAATTGAACATAATCGCGTTTCAATTGCATTTTCTGTTCAGTATATGCTCTAAATTATAGAATCGTTTAAGAGTTAGGTCTTTTAAATTGCCTAATTAAATTTTATTTGATTTAAATGGAATTTGCACTACATATCGTTCCTCTAATTTTTTTTCGAAATTGCTTACAAATTCTTCTTGATGATCAACATTTATAGTTTTTAATACTGTAACTAGTAATTACTTTGAGCACCACGTTTAATGTAATCACCCTGTTTTTTTTTATTTTAGTAATTGTTGTAGCATTTGCAAATTGGCATTGACTAACTAAACTACTACTACTACTAAACTATTGGTGCTTCATTTAATCAATTCTCGGCGTTATCATCAATTGTCAAAGTATTATTTATAGTTTCAATAGATTTTGAAATTTTGTCCAAACAATTTCTATTTTCAAAGTGAACTAAAGTATTATATATATTTGACAACGTACTGTTATCAAGGGTTAGAACGCATCACAAAATTCCAATCAATGTTCATTTTGTCCAACAAAATTTGGAAGTTTAATTGTAGGTAATTTTATGTCAAAATTATTTTTGATGACTTGAGTTGGATGTGCTACACTTTTTTAAATTAAATGAATTTATAGTTTGGTTGATAGTAGATACCAATTCAAAGTATGCAATTTCAAATGATTCTATGTAATTGCTTTTATCGGTTTCATTAATAAATTTATTTATAATTCATGTTATGTCTATTTGTGATTGAATGTCATTGTAATCGCTAAAAATTAGTTGAAGTTTGTCTATAAACGGCATTGTAATTGCGAAATAGTTAAATTGTTAATTGATGATAAATCGAGTTTATTAAAATAATTGGTTTCTCTATAGTTAAACGTGATTTTAATTGGTCAAGCTTAATTTTAGTATTGAAAATAATTGACTCTCTCATTGTAATAAATACAGATAAAAAAGGTACTTCTGTTAATTATTAAACATCCCTAACACATATAGAAATGATTGTATTTTGAACGATTGATAGGACGTTCCTTTTGCTCGTTATGAGAATGGCTCTTCCTTGGAGTTCTTAATAATATTCGGGTCGTCGAAGGATCATATGTCGGCGCTTGCCGTGATGATCTTAGTTTTTAAAATAAATTGTTTCCATTATTGCAAACTTTAATTGAATTGTATATTATTTTAATAGAATTTAATATATCATTCACAAATAATTAATTTTCATTACATTGACATTAATAATCCTTCTTGCACAGATACATTCAATTATGCTTGCAATGGATTACCCTTGAGAACATTGATTTATAAAACCAATACAATTAAAAACGGTTCTAATCTGCATTTGAGCTCGTTTTAAATAAAATTGAATGCTCTACTAACAGCACAATACGGATGTTTTGTATCTTTTATTGTTTTAACATAAACCCAGAAAATTAGGGAGAAATTTACGTTAAAAACATTGAAGCTCTCAAAAACTGTTAAAGGTAGAGAAGTGCATTTAAGCCCATTTTATGTCTTATCCTCCATCAGGTTCGTACATTTTATGTTTAATATTAAGTCATTATTTTAAGAACTTTAAGAATATATTTTACGTAGTAAGTAAAAATTATAAGTTTACGTTGTTAACAGCATTATAACAAATATAAGATTTGTAAAATAGTACATTACATACCGAGGGGAAAGTATTCCATTCTTACTGAGAGAAACAGGAATGGAACTTTTGCCGAGGTTTGTATACTTTTTATTACAATCAGCTATTTAAACATTAATAAAGGGTATCATCATGTTATCGTTTATTTCGGGAAAATTTAGAAGGCGATGCACGATTGTCATATTTTTTAATAAAATTTGTGTTTCCTTAGTTAATAGAACTGAAAAAAATGTCGGATAGTGAAATTAAGTGTACTCCCCGGAAATGCGGCAATTCGCGCAAAAATTAACATTAGATCTTCTACCAGAGAAGAGCAAATTACAATACGAAAAAAGGTATAAAGGTTTCCGCGACTGGTGCTCCAAGAAGGAGGTGAAAAATTACACTTCCGAAAGTGTTCTCTTAGCCTATTTTGGTGATATGGCTAAAACTAAAAAACCATCCTCCATGTGGTCAAAAGTACTATTAATTTGTAGGAGAATGTTGATATCTCGAAATATTGCAAATTAATAGCATATTTAAAAAAAACAAAATCTGGGATATCAACCCAAAAAAACAAGAAAATTTTCAAGGAAAATATAGAATTTTTTTAAAAACGCACCGTTTGAGTGTTTGTCATGTAAAGTATGAATTCTAGGTATTTATTTCTTGGCTTTTTCCATTATTTTCAATATTTTAGGCTGCTTTAGTTATTGGTATCTCAGGTGCATGCAGAAGTGATGAGCTGTTTGAAATAAAAACAGGAAATATAAACATTCAAGAAGAAAGAGCTATTATCATGATTCCAAATACAAAAACCTACCAGCCGAGATCATTTGTCGTGATTGATACTGAATGGCTTGCAATTCTAAAACTTTACATTAATTTACGTAATAATGTTGAGGGTGATCGATTCTTCTTGCAAATGAAACACGGCAAATTGACAAAACAACATAACTCCATTGCGTAGTTTCCTGAAAAAAATTGCAGTAATGTAAATACATACACTGGCCACTGTTTTTGCCGCACAGCAGCAACTATATTTGATAATAGTGAAGGAGATTTCTTTAATTTAAAAAAATTGGTAGGTTGGAAGTCGAGTATGGTGGCTGAAGATTACGTAAGCAGTTCCTTAGATGGGCAATTAAAAATTGCTAACATGCTTTCTACTAAAGATTCTGTACCTGTAGAAAATATGCCCGACATATCTGTTCCAAATCCATCAACTCAACAGTTTTATTTCTCCAAAGAAGACTTGCACCAAGGCATTTCCTTTCACGTCGAAACTCACGATAATTCGACAATTAATATTTATTTTAGTAAATAATAATTATTACAAAACTATGTGTTTTGTTATTATTTTTCTGTTCAGTTGTTCTGTCGTTATATGCTTTTTGTAAACTTTAGTAGTACCTACATATATACTTAATTTGTGTTTATAATTGAATCTCAAATTAATTTTGCCCATGTTTAACGTAGCACGTAAAATTTTTCTTTTATGGTTTAAGACATAAGGGTATGAAAAACCACAATTTAAAAAAGGAGTTATCTCTTGATTTTATTTTAGCTGTTATTTTTATCAAACTAAAAACACCATATTACTATTAATAAACAATCTTAGGTCGTCCACACACGAATACTGAAAGAAACCTATTAGTAATACGAATTAGTAACCAGTCACTTCCTATGTAATTAAATAAAACGTCACCCATGGAGCTATTGATATCGTACGAATTTATAATTCATAGAAATCAGTTAGTTACTAGTCGCAAGCAGACACATGTTATGTCACCAAGCAGTTTCAATTTTAATTTTCCAAGATGAGCTATCAAAGACAACCTGTTCTTAATGAAGGAAGTTCCAACTTGTTTAGTTTCTTTTCAGTAGCTCTGTATGAAGATGGCCTTAGTCGTTAACATTTCTCATATCCCACATGTCACTAGCCGAATTAAAAGAGTGTTCTTTTTTTTCGTCCAAAATTGTGTAATAGTTGTACAAACCATATCTTAATTATTATAAAATTAAAATCCATGTAGTAAGTGTAACCTATAAAATCAGTTTTGAACTGTCAAAGTCAGCACTTGCAACGGAAGTATTTTCATGGATGTGTAGTTTATACGACAGTGGCGCCGAGATGGGTTGGAAAGTGGCAACTTTCGGACCGATTGTTAGTCATTACTGACTTGTGTTTTAACCTTTTCGCAATGTATTCTTGAAATCTCTCTTTTTTACAAGGTTCAAAAACACATTTTTGTTACTTCCATGGTATGGTTGTGGTTTGGCATTGGATTCTGGTTAATTTGACAAAAGAATCTCCTCGCTAGGACTTGTAGTTTAAGTGATATGAACAAAATCAAAAATTCAATATACAGCATAAACCAGGGATGTGTACTTGGTCCATAACTTTTTGTTATTGAAGATATCGACATG
Organism: Abscondita cerata; assembly: GCA_030710515.1. NCBI lineage: Eukaryota > Metazoa > Arthropoda > Insecta > Coleoptera > Lampyridae > Abscondita > Abscondita cerata. The sequence goes on from JALBCR010000293.1 coordinate 72,851, forward strand.
CGGTTTTTACTACAAAATAAGCACACTTATGCTTCACATTCTAAAAATATTTTGATTATATCAAGAATGTTTCTATACATGGTGGTAAATTAAAGTTATAGTTTTTTTTTAAATAGAACACTCTGTATATTTGTACATAATTAGTTTTAGCATAAAAATATAATGGGATTTTGTATAGAATAATGTAGGTCTAGCTCTTTTCGTTTCGGCGTTATTCAACTTTTTGTTAGAAAAAAGACTCACATTTCATAGATCACTAATCAGTAAGCCATGGATATTTTTCGACAAACTAGCAACAGAAAATCTTAGAATAACTTTAATAAATAGTAGAATTTTGATTCACATACGCCCAAAATATACTAAAGCTAAAACACAAAAGTTAAGTAAATGGACCATCCTGTATTTTTGTTCGTGAGTCGACTAAGGCTCAGTTGTATATCTCTGCTTAAAGTTAACTTTGATTTAATTTCCTAGACGATAATTGTTGTCACAATTGTATCCTTAGAAATTAAACTATAGTTAACTTTAAGCGGAGATTGTACAACTGCCCCTAAGTATTTTATAAGCTTTTCACTGATATGCAATTTGTATGGTGAATTCTGGACATACTTAAAAAAATTATTATGAAGAAGTTGTTAATTTTTGCAAGTAAGCTCCTGTCAACGAATTTCTCAAGTGCATTACTTAGTCCTAGACTTTTCTACAATTAGGTACATAGCTGGTGCAGTTGAATCTTGCACTACTCTCTCTATTGCTTCCTATCATGCGTTAGGTTTTGTATTCCCTCCCATGTCATTCTACTTCTTTCCTTATGTTGTCAATCGATTTTATTCTTGGTCTTTCTTTTTTATTTTTCCTTGCCACTCGCGTTTCGAACACTCTTTTGTTAGTCTGTTGTCCGATATTCTACACACATGCCCAAACCATCTAAGCTGGCCTTCAATGATTTTTTTCGTTCATTGATTCCATTTTCAGATTTTGTCCTTCTTAGTTTTATTTTTTATTTTTCTAAGGAACATCAATTCCATTGCAATAATACGCATCTGTTGTTGTTCTGTGAGTGCGCGCGTCCACTGCTTTATGTGATTGTTGGCCTGACAACTTTTAAAACTTTAGTTTTTTTGTTCTTTTCCTAGAAAGGTTGTCTTTCTGCTTTTCCTATTTTATGGTCTAATTGTTTGTCCAATTTTTAATTTTTTCTATTATGGCACTTAGATAATTAAAATATTCTACCTGTTCTATTTCTTTCCCGTCCAGACTAATTTGATGTGTTTTTTTTGTTTCAAATTATTATTATTAATTTTGTCTTAGTGTTTATTTTCTTCAGTTCCTCCTCTAATACTTTGAGATTATATTGCAGTTCTCCTTCGTATCTGCTGTCAACGCCATGTCATCTGCAAACTTAAATTCTGTGAGCTGGATTTCTGTCATTTTCCAGTATCCCAGTGTTGGTTTCTTCATCTTTTTTTTTTTGGTTTTCTTTATTGTTTTATCTAGTACAGTTGAGAAGAGTAGTATACTACTTTAAAATATATGAAAACAGCATGTAAATATCTTCAATAACAAAAGTTAAGAACCAATTACACATCCCTGGGTCACACAGTTAGGTTGTTTTTTATTTCATATTGTTCTCAACATTTACTGACATTTTCAGTTTTTTGCCAATATTGTCCAAATCAGGGGTCAATTTTGTCTAATTGCGCTGGGCTATAATTATATTTTACCTATATCTATTTTGACATTTTACAATCAAATATTTTTGTCACTAGTTACAAAAGAATATAATATTAAAACTTGTAACCTATGACAACACAGGTAGCATTCGATTAAACTTTGAGTGTAATATGTATGTAGAAGTAGTTTTTTCTACCATTCAGAGCTCCGTAATGCACCTACCCTTTCTTTAATACATTATGTGCTGTGATGATGTTCTAAAACTATAGTTATTCTAATGACTTTATAGACTCACGTTCAAGCTGTCCTACATGGATGAGCCTTTCATATTGCAAAACTCGTGCATTCAAGTGCTGTTGATCAATATGCTACTATTGCCACTGGTGCTCTTTATTAGTTGACTACGTTGGCATTAATGTAAAGTGTATAAATTTAATGTGGCTTTGATGAATTCAGAGCTGTTCACAGTTTTTCATAAAGTTTTATTGTAATAAATAATATATCTGTTTACAAATACATACATAGCATGAAAACAAAACCAAAAAATTGTAGGAATTACAGTAAAATATAAATTCCCAATAATTTAAAACAAATTGAAAACGTATAACGTATTTGCTGTCAACTAGAGGAAATAATATGATAATTTAAACTAAACTACGTAACTTGTAAAATATAATTTACAAATGTAAAGTCTCCTAATAATACACCTACGGAATGATTGATTATGTGTGCAAATTGTTTGAAAACATTAACATAAAGTATAATTACATAAACTACATACCAAGTAACGGTAACTAGTTTGTACACCAATTGAAAAGATAAAGATATAAATATCAATTTTTAAATAAATTGGCACGTTAATTGATTAAAATTGAGTTCATTATTGCGAACCATGTCAATTAAAATCTTAATTAAAATTGTGACAAAGACAAGCGTCAATTTTTTACGCCGTTCAATTATGATTTTCCTCCTTTTGAACAGAAAACATAAAAATAAGTTGATGTTTATTGTGACACGATGTATATATAAATATGCTGATGTGAACCGATACTAAAAGCTTCAAATTAATATTTAATGTATGCACATAATTGACGATGGAAATCACATTCCTCAAGCACTTGATTCAGAAGAATGGTCTTTATTAAGAGGAAGTATATAAAAAAAAACTAGTGTCATGCTTTTTTAATTATAATAGTTAGGTTTTTAGTGCTAACGAAAATAGCCATTCTTAAGAAAGATATTTACATCTAAATTAGATTTTTGGTGTTGTCTTTGGATTTTTTGTAATTGGCGCTTTATTAATGAAAAATGTTTTGACATTATTGTAAAAAATGTAAAAAACAATGAAATCATGGTAACGTATTTTGTTATCAATAAATTACAATTTCGTTTTTTTACTCGAAAGCTGCGGTTTCACTTTTCAGCGAAGTTTCAGCCTGATGAGCTTTTGACAATTTAAATTTTTTCCAATTAAAGTTGTGGTAATAGCTAGACAGTTGTTTTCGTAGTAGTTTTTTGTGTACATTATAACAATATTTAATAATTTTACGAATGTTAAACATTCAATTCTTCAATTAGTTTTTGTACTGTTTATCAAAATAATTATTCGACAAAAAATTATACACATTTATTAACTCAACGACCATTTTCCCGGGTAATTTGTCCAAGCAGCACCGATTATCCTAAAAATTTGGATTTAAGTTCTACTTACCCTCTACTTCAAAGTTAACACTGTGCCGGAGATTGCTTTTCTTCCCCCGGGGGGAGGGGGAGGGGGTGAAACATATCACATTAAATGAAATGGATAAATTAACTGAATTTAAGCAACTTTTATTCTATAAAGTTTTTCTGAAAGTCAATTATTTTGGAGTTGTTTGCACGTAGAAGTATCAATTTTTCAAACAAAAAAACATGTTTTCAGACGGTTTTTCGTGAATAATTAAAAAAAATATGCACTTTGAGAAAAAAAATCGTTATAATCGAAAATGTAGCTAATAACAAAACAAAAAAATGATCGGTTTATAGTTTCTATAAAAACAAAATTGAAAATTTTATCGTGAAATAACTAAAAACTATGCATTTCTCGCGGAAAATTTATACAAACTTTTTAAAGTGCTTAAAAAATGTCTAGCATCAAAATTAAGCGAGTTATGACATAACTAAGGTTGGTTTCTATGCGTACAAATCACCCCTTAAATATCATCCCAGTGTAAAATAGTGTATTCTCCAAGTTACTCCGTTAAGAGGGGATTATGACAACAAGTATTAACAATCAATAAACCATTGAAAGCTAACTAAATTTATTACATGGTATTTTATTTAAAACAATCACGTTATTATGATTTGAATGTTGTGATACATCAATCGAATATTTATTACACCCATTAAAATATTTTGTAATAGCAGTGGTGCAACTAGCCCATGAAGGGCCTGATGGTAAATTGAAAAAATTAGGCTCCTTTCAAAATTATTGTTAAACTCCAGAGCAGATAAAAGTTAATTGAACTTTGTGGGAACTCAACACCTAAATATCCATTTGTAAATACAACATGATTCTTCTCAATTATAATATACATATTGCAGTGATTGTATGATGTCATAATTGTAATGTATAGATGTAAATATAGATATAAGGTCTAGTAGTAAGATAAAAAAAATATATTTAGCATGTAAAGAAGAGATATCAATTTTTGTGCGTACGTGATAAAGTGTAGTGAAAGTGGGGAAAAGAGAGACGCTCTCGGGCAGTAGAGTACGATGAACGTGTAATTTTGAGTTCGCGCAATAAACAATTAATGCGTAATGTTTTTCGCCAATTTAAAGAAGTGTTGTGGACATAAATATTTAATCCAGTTATTAAAAATCAGTATTAATATAAAAACGAGTTAAATTCTGTGTACCGTTGATAAAGACTGTGAAGTGGTATTAATAAAAGGAAACAGATAAAGCTGCGAAGTAAGATTGTAACGAGGTATACATATCGCACAGTTGTGCACGCAACGCTATTTATAATTATATTGTATTTGTAAGAATTTTATTTTATTATTTTCTATAAATTAAAATTTTGTTAAATCTTAAAACACGTTATTGTTTATTAAGAATCCAAACCTTTCGAGATGTTATCAACCCAAGAATTTAACAAAGCAAGTTCATGCCCACATTTAATATAAAATTATATTTTTTACACAATATGCATTACCGCAATATGTAGTCGTAGTGTCTCCATCTCGACGTTTTTTGGACTTAAAAGCATCGCTGAATGTTTTCTTTTTTTCCATTTAAGCGAAATAAACCCGCTCAGGTTACTATTTTTATCTCACTTTTTAATTATTATGTATTTAATGTACAATGACGAACACCAATTGTTTTATTTTATATCTGCTTTATCATTATCATCATTGTCTCTGATTGTAAGTCGTTTATATTTCGTAGATGCGTTATCGCAATACCAATATCTACATCCGTTGTTACCATGTTGAATAAAATTATGAGACTACTCCTCAAAGAACAATTTTCGCTTTCTTGTTGGCGTAATAAACAAAGCCATTTAAGGTTCCTGAAGACATGTTCTAGTTTTCTTATTCATTAAATCCGTATCCCAAATTACACTTGATGTTTAGATTCTAGCGAGTAAATTTGTGTTGTTTAAATTTAAATCTGTTTTTTTTAGCAATTTGACTTAAAAACTGCCAACCTAAAAACGCGTTTCTAATAATTGACAGTTTTTCTCGTCAAATTGCTAGACAACAGATTTTCATTAATCAATAGAAATTTACTCGGCAAAATACAAACTATTATAAGTAAAACAATAAATTGTAACATATTACTGTGAATGTATGTATCTTTTTGATAGCACCTTGTATGTTTGAATATATTTTGTAGACTTCATTTTGACCACATTTTATAATGTTGATTTTTTTTTAATATATGTTTTGTTTGTTACGTAGATTTTTTTTAAATATATTGTTCATGAAATTATAAACAACTGGGTTAGTCTTTTTGTTATATTTTTTACCTTAAGTTTACTTAATTAATCTAAATCATTTTTATTCTTTAGTTTAAGTTTTCAGAGTATGAGTAATAATAAAGCATTGGTTTCTTTTAAGTTTGCACATGTAAATTCTCGATCCTTACTTAATAATATTTATTCACGATCTGTACCTATGCTAAATACCGTTACTAACTCTGCTGAAAAGTCTTACTTAGGCATTACCTTACCGACGACCGACAAATGGTATGGTATGATTTCTCGACTTATTCTGTCTTTACCTAGAAGACTCACGTCATGGTCTGTGGTGGATAATGTTTTGTGCCGACCAGTGAAAACTCCATTTCAAAAACAGGGAGAATGGAAGTTGGTGGTCCCATCAGAACAACGTAAACAGGTTATTAGGGAAAATCATGATCCTCCGATTGCGGGTCACTGTGGGGTTTATAAACCACGGCTCGTGTTCAACAACGTTATTATTGGCCGAAGCTACGTGCTGATGTGGGCAAATACGTTCGACATTGCATCATCTGTTCTAAACACAAAGTAGAGCAAGTTAGGTCTGCTAGTTATTTCACTCCACGTGCTAAACCTACCCGGGTCTGGCAAATTCTCTGTTGTGACTTAGTGGGTCCTCTACCACGTTTGTCTAAGGGACATACTTATATCTTCGTAGTGGCTGACTATTTTTTTAAGTTCTCGCTTTTCTTTCCTCTGCAAACAGCCACCGCGGCTGCTGTTACTACCATCATGGAAGAACAAGTATTCCTTCTCTATGGCTCACCACAATACCTGATTACTGACAATGGGGTTCAGTTTCGAAGTAAAAACTTTACAAAGATGTGCGACGAATATGGTACAAAAAATCCTCTTCACCATGTTGGCTACGAAAACTAATCACCGGCATTGGGACGTAAACCTCGCTAAAGTCCGATGCACCATACGTACGGCAAAACACGAGGTGATTGAATGTACCCCTACTATGCACTCTTTGCAAGGGAACATATACGAGGAAATCCGTCGGCATATCTTGACTCGTTTGTCTATAGCCTATGATGACATTGCCATCGCTATAACCTTCAGAAACGTTCTGTTAGGTATCTAGTCGGAGACCAAGTGTGGAAACGAAACTTTCTTTTATCTTCTGCCCCTAACTATTTTAACGCAAAACTGGCGCCAAAGTTCAACGGCCCTTACGTGGTGAAAACTGTGGTCTCTCCTGGACTTATGAGCTAGAGGATGCCCGCGGTAATAATCTTGGTACGTGGCACGTAAAAGATCTGAAGCCTGTGTATACAGATTTGGACACAAACGACCAGCCCATCACTGAACATCTGGATGGTACCAACGTATTCTCTGTTACTTCAAATATAGAAAGCGACGTAAAAAGGCATTAGTTGAGACTGATTGACTTTGACTAAGACGATTATTTGCTGTATCTCGATTTTGCTCGTCTCGTTCTTTTCTCATATTTGATTTCTCTTGGATTTGACTTTATCGGATTTAGCCTTTCTCTCGGATGTGACTTTACTCTGAATATGACTTTTGCTACTGGATTAGATTGTTTATATGGTATGTATCGACTCTATCCAGCGTATTTTGCTATATTTCTTTTATTGTTATTTTTGTTGGGTTGGGACGACTGAGTGAAGAATATTGGGTTAGTTACTCCTCTGATTGAGGCTATCCGACTTATGTCGACTGTTAACCAATACTTCAAATTTAGAAAGAATCTCCGTATCTTTTGCTTTACTTTTACTTTTGAGTTTGTTTGCTTGGTGCGCGGTATTGTTTCGGAGCTCCTGTCTCCGGTAAACTTGCTCACTGCCAGGCATAAACCCTTAAGGGGCCGTAAAGAGCTGGGGCAGGGGTAAACCGTTTGCCCTTAACCTCCGTCGATAGATCGTTGGTCGTAGCCACTACAGAACCTCATACTGTTGACTTGCTCCAGTCTTTTTTTTGGAATTTTTGGGCAAAATCTTTTTATTTTTCTGCAAATACTATGGGGGTGGGGGGTTCCTTGGTTTTCAGAGTCGCACTCTATAACTGCATGGGGTTCCTCTAACCTTTGGGTTAGCTCCTTTCCTGGGTGGGAGGAAGTTATCTTGGGAAGGAGGAGTACTAAGTGTCGTGAATGGCGTGGGAGTGGATGTACACTGGGGGGCCCAATGACGCGATTGTCCATTCTTTTCTTGCGAGGGTCTTGGTGGAAGTGATGCCTGGTGCCACTCACTAGACATGCACGCGTTTGGGAAATTCCCGACCTCGATAGTCTCCCTGGGGATTATCCTAACTTCTTTTAGGGATTTAACCTCTCCTTTTCCCGTCGATCCATAACCTTTCCATTGGGGTTCTTTGTGTTATTGGGGGTTTAAATTCAGGGTGGGTTTTGTTTATTGGGGTAGGGGTTTCATTTTAGTTTTCAGGGCTATTTTGTCCTTGGCGCTTGCCAGAATTTCTCCCTTGTAGGGATTGATATTATTGCTCTCTTGAGCTTTGACGTGTTCTGGGTGTGAACCATGCCTGAGGTTCAGTAGGTTTTCTGCTTTATGCTTCAGTTTTGACGACTTTTTCCTACTGATTACCTCATCCCTTGATGTTTCTTTCTCTGAGAAGCCGCTTTGGGGTTCTTATTGCTTTTTGTTGAGAAACATCATTCCACGAAAGTGACTTTTCGGGTTTATAGTTTATTCTGCGGACGTGTTTAGGCTTCGAAGTTGTGATTTTGTCAGCCTCTATCTGTATTCTTCTTTCGTTTGCTGTAGACGAATGAGATTCTGTTTCTATTGGCTACCGAGTTTCACCTTTTGCTAGGGGGGAGTTTATGTTACGTGATTTTTTGTATATCGCGCCAAATTGGTGTGATTTTTGGTGGAGTTATTCGGGGCGCCGATAGAGGACGGTTTTGGTTCGTTTTCACGGTGTCTGTTTGATTACTTCCGTCCTGTTCCGCTGAATGTTACTTTAAACGCCGTGGTGTTTGCCTGCGCTCTGTCTCTAATGGCGCTTAGGGTATAACTATTTATAACAACAACGCCCAGTGGTTCTCTATAATATTTTTGCATATTTTATGCGTTTTCCGCATTCGAACACAACGTAAATACGGATCACGTAAATACGGATCACACAAATACGGATCACGAAATACGGAGACGAAATTACTACGACGACATTACTACTACCTTGTTGCTTTATTCGAGTTGTGAGTGTTGAAGACGGCACCCAATCTCAGAAACCGTACGAGTTTCCTCATCAACCACACCCGCCTCGTATCTGCCTTCGTAGCTACCTACCAAAGGGTATAAGGTATTGTGTTTGTTTGTTATTTTACGCCACGTTAAACCAGTTAAATATCCACCCGGACTTCGTCGCCGAACATAATCCAAGATTTGCCTGTCGCTGACCGCGTCGTAGATTTAGTGCGCCCAATTAGGAACGGGTACTGCGTTCGTTAAGACCGTTACGATACGCGTTTTCCTGTGTTTTGTACAATTTGTGTTATTGTTGCCGTAAAATAAACTTAAATTGTGACTTGTTTTCAGTGCGAGTATTTTATTGTAGCCCTAAGTACGAGTACATTAACCGTTCTATCTTGCGGAAATGTAGCATTTTCTTTATCGAAAGATAGTGGCGCCGGGCTTTGACAACCAATATTTGAGACGGTCCCTTCAGTATCTTGACTAATATCTCGAACACACGCCTTCCGTTACTTTAGTGACCTAGCCGGACGATAGGATTGGCACCGTCGAATACGAAGTTTAGATCTGGTTCAATGAAATACTTATCTGTTCACTCTCTCTCTCTCCTATTTTAATTACATTCGTCGAGAATCCCAAACTCGGTCTATTTCTATAATTTGTACGTTACAAATTAATCCCGTCAAATCAAAATTCATGCTCTTTGGAAATGCTCAAATAATTGAATTTTAATCATGACTCAGATTCTAAATAAAATAAAACTAACTATCAAGTAATTTATTTCAGGTTAGTGATATGTAATATATTGTAATATAAAAAACTTAAATCATACTCTAACATATGCTTACTTAACTTATCTATTTACTGCTTTATTATCTATACCTTTTCTCATACTCAATTCAATTTATTTATACTTACAACTTACACTCATCGATCAGTAGTGGTAAGGAAGAACAGAAGTTCTGTACAGAACCACCTGATTACCATCACATTTTCAAATAAACTGTAATCTACCCTATGTATTAATGTAAATGTTATTACTTGGAAATAAATTGAATTATTATTATTATTATTATTATAACTTGAATTATCATGTTCACTTCACACGCAATTTTGTTTCGTAAGCGTGATTTTAATTAGGTACTTACGAAAACGTTCTATGCTGAATTCATAGTTTCTTTCAAATTTAATAGTTTCAGGTCATATATCATTATTCTTTCTGTCTGATTCTCCAGTTTAGATACTTTGTAGGTAGTACATTATACAGACATTGCTATAACAATAAATAAAAAATTAAATAAAAATGTTACAACGTTTTATGAGACATATTTTATAACAACATTATAGGAGCCTTTTATAATAAGAAAGCAAACGTTTTTTTTAAAATGTTTATAACATTAAAACCAAAGGCACGAACGTACCTTACCCATTTTATTTTGTGCTATTAAAGAGAACAATACCATTAGGTAAAGTGAAGTTAATCCCAAATCTAATGTATCTTTGCCGTTTAATGCTTTGTTTAAACTATTTGTAGAAGTAACTAAATCTACCCCATTGTCATATTAATTAAACCAATTAATCATAAGTCCAAGTCAATTCAACTTATTAATACAAACTGCGGTAAGGGGTGTATTTATTGAAAATGGATGTGTTTTGCTGCAGTTGAATAGAATAAATTGAACGTTACGGTTATTACTTCGCTTGCAACCTTAGTTCTAATTCGATTTCTATGTAAATGCGAAGTATGTTGTTCTTAATTATATTAGCATTTGATTATCCTTTTTGGGTATTAAACCGAGTTAATTTATCCACATCTTAAATATTTATTATTTTATTATGTCGACCTTTTAAATATTCTCTTAGAAGATGAAAGTCGATTGAATTATTAAAAAAAAACTGGTTTACGAATCACGCGTACCACGTTTTCAAAAGAAGACGTATTCTTTTGACTATATAGGGCAGTTAAGGCTTTTAAATTGCTTCGATCGTATGTCAAAGTGCGTTTGAAATGAGGACATCCAAAGAAATTAATGATCATAAATGAACATAAAATGCAAACGCATTGTTGTTGTTGTGTTTAGTGAATGCTGAAGTGAATGACAAGGGGGTTTTAAAGACAAAGGGATCAAAAAAATTTAGAGGCTGAATGAAATAGGTACAGGAAGAACAAAAACACAATTCTTTCATTTCGTTCTTGGAAGTTAAGGTCTTGATAAACGATTAATAGTATCAATCAGTTTTCGTTGACGCTTTTTACTGATTATGCCAAAAAACGCTTCGTTTTTATTAAGCAAAATTAATTTTGTGTTGGTCTTTAAGAAACGCTTTATATTTCATTTTATTCCAGGTCAAAGTTAAACGCAACACCAAAACAATTATCATCTTGCTTATCTTTTATTATACCGCAATTTTAAACAGCTTAAACAAAATAATGGAAATTCTTAATTTATGGTGTGGGAGTAACGTAATCGCAATGCAATCTAATACAGAGTATTTCGGTTATGGCGCAAGACAGGTTTGACGATAAAATTTGTTTGTTTAACTAATACCATTGAATATATGCTAATACTTAAGATTTATTTAAATTTTAAAACATATTTGAAGAAGCTTAATTATTTTGTCCGTAACATTGTAAAACAACAATATTTTCTTATAAATAAATCGGATAAAGCTCAAGCTAGTTGAATTACTTTCAAAAATAAAATATTAATTAAATTAATAATTAAAATTGAAAGCTTCCCAAAATCTTAAATTAGTTTTAAAGTACGTAAATAAATTAACATAATTCGATAATGTGTTTTGAGATTTATATTTTATTTAACAAGTACGCTACGGTGATTATGTAAGAGGTTTGTTGATTTATAAATTGTAAAGCAGAAATAAAATATTATAAAAATTTATAGGTGACGTTAACAGTAGAAAAATATAATCATCTGCATATTAACCTCTATTTAAATAAAAATAGGACTTGAGTCCTAAAAATCTACTTCAAACTTTGATTGTCATTGTTTATTGTTATGCATATTTATTTGGCTTTCAAGAAATTGTTATAGTGGATACGTATTCTATCATATTCATATATTTTTTTCTACTACTTATGATAATAAACACAAAAATGTGATGATTATTTTCCTAAAAGTTATAATTTTGATTTAAAAATCGTAAACACATCTACATATTTGTTAAAATAAAAACGTCTTCCGAGATTGAACTATGTCCAAATGGTAACAGTAGTTGTTAACGATTTGCCACCTAGACCTACATTTAAATGTAACACTTTTATATACAGTGTGTCCAAAATTCGATGCTCACCATTGGTATTTTGGAAACGGTAAGAGTTACAGGGTCGGTTAAATGGAACAATATGGAGGTATTTATCTTACCTCTTCAGACCTTCTCTTGTTTTTCCAAAGAAATGCGTTGCCTACTAGATATTGCAAAAAAAGTGAAAATCGGCATTTTCTTTAAACTTGCGTAGAATCCACACTATTTATCCTATCAAAAATATGTAAATATAAAAGTTGTAGACATTTAGATATTGAATAATATGCGTCATTAAAATATTTTTTTGCTTGCATCAGTAGCGAAATATGACCCAAAGTTGCATTTTTTAAATGGAAATGATAATTTATTTTTATACAGTTGAATTACTTGATTTTTTTCCTTTTCAACGATATAAGGTTCGAGCTATTTATCTTGTGTACTTTAGAAGATATAAAGAAAAATCATTTTTGAGGCAGATTTATAATGTTACCAAGTTGTAAGCAATAATAACAAAAACATAACGGGTGGATAATATCGTAAAACGAATGAGTTTTCCTATAAAAGATTCTCAATAGTGCGGCCATTGACTTCTAAACATTTTGTATAGCGTTTTTCAATATTATTATTGTTTATTAAAAAAATATCTTAGGTAAATATTTTAGGTAAACATATATAAAATATTTGAAATAAATCTTACGTAAATATTTAAAGCAAATATTTTTGTCAAATATGTATTTTAAATTGCCTTATAAAAAATATTTAAAATAATGATAACATCATATTTTAAATAAATATATTTAAAATATTTGAATTAAGTATTTTCTAAACATTATAAATGATTTAAATAATACAATAATATTAAATAGTTTACAAATAAGTAAAATTATTATATATTCGAACAAAGAAGTGGAACATTAAAATGCAGCGTCTATATAACAAACTGAAAAACACCAAAAAACTGCACCAAAAAGCTTTACTCGGACACTTGTTTCAATAGCTAAGCTATCATCATCAGCGAACCGATACTAAAATTAAAAAACAATAGGAAACTTATATATACTATCTGCGTGTCACGCGTCGTTATACTTAATTGATTCTTATATAAGCTTGAATAATTCCAAAAATCCTAATGGACCGTTATTATCATAATTAATAAACAAATTTCTGTTTTGAAAAATTTCCAAACTTTCACAAGAATCAAGTTCGTTTTTATTATCTACCCTCTTAATTAATTCAATGTCGCCTACTCTATGGCCATTTTCAAGCATATGCATGGCAACACTGGACCTATCTGTGCGATGATATTTGACATGAGCTAGTGCTCTTTAAAACGAGTTTTAATAGGTCTCTTAGTTTGCCCTATATATACTTGATTACAGTCTTTACAATTTATTTTATATATTCCCGATTTATCACACATTTCTATTGGGTCTTTCGGATTGCCTAAAAGATTTTGCAAATTGTTACTACTAGAGATTACTGTTTTATAATCAAATTTTGAAAATATTTTTGAAGACCTTTTGTGTATGTGGGATAATTTAGTAATTTGACATATTTCTTATCTATTTTGCTATTACTAGTTCCTAAGGTTGTAATGATTCTAATGTTTAACTTATATTTATGTTTTCTAATTATGTTTGTGAGAATTGATTCCTGAAAACCATTGTATGATGCGATCTGCTTAATATTTCGCAGTTCTTGATCAAAGTTTTGTTTTCACAATGAGAAAAATAATAATCTGTAAATCAAAAAGTTGGAAGATGCAAGTTTGTGTTGCATACTATGGTTGGAATCATTTGTTATAAACCTCATAGTGTTAGTGTCTTTACGATAAATATCATACAATGGTTTTCAGGAATCAATTGTCACAAACATAATTAGAAAACATAAACATTAGAGCGAAACGTCGGCAATTTCAACTATGTGATTTGGTTTTTTGTACTTCACCTCCACCCAGAAGGAGTCTCAGACCAAATTCAAAACTATTAATTTAAAAAACTTTGGAGGAAACCTCACTTGTACTAAATGACTATCTTTGCGAAGTGGTACCAACAAAATTACTAACATTAACAAAACTAACCTAAAAATCTATTATATGACGGATATCAATTTGTGTAAATTTTAACAAAAATATTCTTAAAATTAAAACATGTAGGTCACTGACCTTTTATTATATCATGAAGTCCGTTCCATTTTGGGTAGTACTAATACCCCACTTTATTTATTTTCACTTAAAAACGATTCACATTCTAACGTTAAATTATTTTTTTCTACAAACGCTACTAAAAATTGAAATTTTACCCGGCATACTGCAATTAAAAATGTAATATTATATAGCGGCGAATTAAAAGTAAATCACGTGGTTTACTTTTAACACTAGCATTAACAATGAAATGACAGTCTTTGTCAAAATGAAAATTTCTTTACGCAACGCACAATTCTCTCCCTCTTTTACTTGTGCAACTAACCTAACTTTATAATTCAAGGTGGAAACTCGGAATTCAGATTTTATTAACAAAAAAGCTACAAATTATTTATGTATCCTATTTGGAAAAATTGAATATACAGTTGTAACAATTGGTAATAGTTAGCCCATGTAAAGAAATATCGTCGACCTGCAAGTTAGAACTTTCAGAGGTAGGGTAATTATTTAAAGTAGTGGGTACTAAAAATGGTTGTTGGGCTGCCCATCAAAACCGTTGGAAGCAACAGGGCAATTATCTGAAATAATTTGAGAAGCAATTCCTTCCTTCCAAATAATCTTCGGCGACGCTTGAACTTTTCCAACCACCATGGTGTTTAATTGTGGTTAAATTTGCCCCAGAATCTGTTAATAAGCTAACGGACGTCCGACGGAAACAGTGGCTTGTATAATGTTCACTATTCGGCAATTTCAGAAATTCTGCTATATTTGCAGGCATCTTCCCAAAGGTATTAATACACACTGGTTGTATGGTATTGTAGTGTACTTCTAAATCTTCAATATTGCTTAATGTCAGCTGACAAATTTCTTCACGGCGGCAAGCGCCATAGTATGCCCATTATAGCAGTAACTTTGAACATTAAGTACTTATTATCTGGTGCCTCACCAATAAACTTGTCAATATTTTCTCGGGTAAAAATTTTTGATTTTTTTGGACGGTATCCTTCTTATTTGCGCTTCAAGAACGCAATGAGTTTATAAAATTTACCGATGTCGTGATTAGTTGTGACATTCAACATTGCCTTGATCATGGAAAAATGTGCCCAAAGTGTACAAGATTTCCATATTTTGGAATGTTCCTCGAAGTAAGCTAACATAACACTTTCGTTATATTTTCCTACAACATTCTTTTGGGCGCACCACTTTTGAAAGCGCTGAAACGCTAATTCATATTGTTGCTTGGATTTAGTGGGCAACAAATCTAATGTTGCTCTACTAGCAGCTTCTACTATTTCTATTGGAATTTCTTCACTCATCTTAAATTTCACGAATCTAATATTTCGCAACTGTCAAACAATAAGCGAACTCGATTGTTTTATAAATGTCACAAACTGCCTGATTCTTTTCGGTAATCTTTAAACTTTTTATACATTTAGCTGTTTTCAATAGTGGCGTTTGTAGAAAAAAATGTTGTATGATATACGTGTTAAAAGTGATTTTATTTTGCGAGTGGGGTTGCTCCACTCGCTTTAACACTAATATCATAAATAACTATTTCTTATAGAAATTATACTGTTGTTAAGCACTCTTGATAACAACTATTGATTCGCTGGTGCGTATGTTTACATTTACGTTTTACTTACATTTGTTTATTGTTCACATTTTTTTATAGTTTTTAGATGAGCACGATACGCACTCTACGCTGATTAATTTAGAATTCTCCCAAATATCCTCGTTACCCATATTTATAAAGTTGTCAAAGGTCTCTTTCATTTTATGCAAATTCATGCCGATTTTACGGAAATTTGGAAACAAAACACGCTCAAAAATTACTTATGGAAACTTAAATATTTAATTTTAAATGGTAACAAAAATATTAGTATCAAACCAAAACATGTAAAATTTTAAGATTTACGGTTTCGGAGATATTCTTAATTAAAAGTTCGGTAATTGTTTGACGTATGATGATGTGTCTATAAAATGTAATCTTCTAAATTCTCACATTAATTAAATTGTGTGTATAAGGTACATTTATTTCACCAGTTTTCTAAAGTTTTCCTTTAAAAAATAAATGTGTAGTACACAGGAACACAAAGCATTCTACGATATAAGTCTCACAACTAAAATTCCTAATAATTAACTTTAAACTACATAAAAATGAAAAATATTTGTTTCAGGAAGGCAAAATTTATGAAAACAATTAAGATTGAGTGAACAAAATATAAATTTTGAAGAAAATTTAAGCAAAAAGCTATAACAGGTGTGCAACACTGCTTTGTATTGGTTTGTGCGCAAATTAAAAAGAAAATGATTTCAAATTATTAAATACAGTAAAGAATGTGAACCTTTTATGGGAAAGGATTTATTAATTTTTTTTGGTTTTTAACGTTTAATAAAGTTTTAGAATTTTATGTTTTTTTAATATTTGTTTCTGTCCTAATGATGGATGTTTCCACCTCTGCTGGTATTAACACCGTCACACAAGAGGAAAACACAATGCTAACGATCTTAGGACTCTGTTGTGCATGCGTTGAAGAGGAAGGTGGTTTTACTACAATAAATCATATGCTTCTATTTACAGCTAACTCCAAAGCCACACCGTGATCATGTACACAAACAAACAAACAAAACGTCGGCATTTTCATCAATCACTTAAAAATATGACAAATTATTACAGCATCGCACTTTGGGAAATTTATAAATGAACCAACTTGAGTCGCAAATTGATTGGAAAATAGTCAAACAAACTCTAAAAAAGGAGTCACTTGAGCTAGACATTGCAATGAAGAAAAGTAATTACAACGCTTAAACTCAATTAAATTTAATCCACTGAATATATAATAAATAATCCTATTTCTTAGTTTTAAAGTTGTTGATAACAGTTGATCAAGTTCCTTTTGTTCTAATTTATTCAAATAAATATTTATAAAGTAACAATAATGTATACTGTTTATAAATTAGCAAAATTGTTGTTAATAAAAATTCGTCTAACATTTATTCCACCATCGCACTGCGAAATGTGTGGATTTTGACCAATTGTAATATAATAAGGTTATCAAGTTCATGACTTTAAATATTATCCGGTAAGAGCAGTTCCTGCTCATTTTGATCAATATCAGTATTATGTAAGACTCCACAAGCAACAATAACTGCAAGAACTGTTGTTAATTTCAAGCGCATGCCATATGCCAGTAACGCAAACTCCGCTTCCACAAATCATATACTCGTTCTATAGAATTACGAGTTCGTTATATCTTGGTATGTAGATTTAAAAGAGGTGTGAAAAGATACGTTGTTATTGGATAACCACTATCTCCGGAAAATAATCAGTAAATTTTTGATGATACCACAATAATCACCAAGTAATAATGCGAAATTCACCTTTGTCAAAAACGAGTGCTGGTAAATTTGGTATGTCAACTACCCCTAGAACAGAGGAAAAGCTGCAATGTCAAAGAAATTCCTTTGTACAATTATTCATGACACTGTTGTGTGTCCATTTTATTTGAACGCCAATTTGAATAAAATGGAAAACACTCTGATTGCTATAAGTTAAATTCTTTGTGACCTGCATAACAAATTCTAGCTTTCATATCATTTTACCTCAAATCTCCTTCAATAAACAATAGCTATTTTTCTACGATTGTGTAAAACTGACTACTTTTGCAGCAATTACTGTGCCAAAAGTTTAACTTTTTGCATTAGTGAAAAAGTAAATTATTTTTGCGTAAATAGTTACTTATGTATCAAGGCACTAAAGTTTTATTTTTATGACGAATGTGTTTTAGTTGCAGAGGTGATACCCGAGGCAAATAAAACACGTGAGTCATAAAAGTAGAAAGTTTAGTGCCGATGTAATATAGTATATTTTTTTCCCGAAATCCCAAAATTTGAACAAAATCTGACAATTGTAAGGGGCTACATCGTGACGAGAAACTTAAAACAAACAAAGAGAGGTGAATATAGAATACTAAAAGTCGGGTAATCAACTTGTCAAGCAATCCAGGTTCTAGACTGAAAAAGTCTAATTAGGATAATACCTCCGTATTATATAGCATTGTTGTTAACCTCGGTGCAGATTGGTTCAAAATAGAAGAGGGGACCGATTAACGATAAGAAACCACAAAGGTGAAAGTTCGCATTCGTGTTGTTATTATTTTTGCACTAGAGTAAAAAGTACATTTTTATTTTATTTTGAAATTTTTTTTGATCGTAGAAAATAAAAAAAAAATAAAACTAAATTATTTTTTGAACTAGTGCAAAAAGTAGCTTTTTTTTATTTTATTTTTACTACTGTGATGTAACAGTACCTATTTTAAATTGACCGCGTAAAATGTTACCATCTTACAAAAATAAAACCCCTAGATGAATTCAACAACTACGTTATGTAAGGACGTCAATACACTGATTTACTTTCGGTGGGAGGAGGAATAAGGTTGGTTCAAAAATAAAAGTCACAATAAAGGTAAACTCACCAAAAGGATTA
This sequence comes from Abscondita cerata, assembly GCA_030710515.1. NCBI lineage: Eukaryota > Metazoa > Arthropoda > Insecta > Coleoptera > Lampyridae > Abscondita > Abscondita cerata. Next base: position 91,603 of record JALBCR010000293.1, read on the forward strand.
ATATTTATTTTCCTTACAAAGTTCACCTTTAACCATGCTCGGCGTCGTATCGGTGAAGAAAGAGCATGGGAGAAAACTTCACCGTTTATGCTGTTTCTATCATTGTCTAATCAAATTAGAATTAACATCATAGCAATACAATAAAGGCTAAAACTAGTCACACATTGTACATTTTAATTGTCGGACTAAAATATCCGGATGCATCTAGTAAGTCTTAAGACGTTAAAATATTGTTCGCTGTTTTGTTAATACAAAACGATATTATTCATTAAAGCTTGTGTACCTTTAATGAAAAATTGTTTCCTTTAAATAAATACCGGGTAAATGGTTCAACGTTTTGTTTTTTTATAAATAACAGGGAGGCGCACACTCAGAAACTTACTTCGACTCGATATCCACATATTGCTATTGCTTACTGGATAAATAACCAACCTTATAAAAATTACGCTACACCTTTACAATACCTTCACTCATAAAAGACATAACCTCAGACAACATCTAAGCAAAACTGAAGAATGTTAAAGAGTCGGGATGCCACCCGAAGGTACCAAGTCCCTGGGTTCACGGGATCATGGCTAAAGTTGCATTGTTTCATAACTGCAAAGTCAGGACTACAGACTCCGATAGTAGTAAATATCTTAGTGTATTAGACCAGCACTACACAGTTATGTGTACAAATACCAGTCATCAAATTCAAACGTCAGCCTGTACTCAAATTATATGAATTATCCTGTTGCAGTTAGAAGCACGGGTGAAAGTGTTAGTTCATTCAAATAGAGAAATTCATAACATTTAAGCATAACGTAACTTTAAAGGTAAAGGTTTAATATTCATAAATTAAAACATTACTTAGTCTTGTAAGTTCTGATCACAATACGATAACAAATCAAGGAAACATAACTTCTACTCGAATAGAACTTAAACTTTGTTACTCTTTTATTGTTATTTTGGCCATTCAAGATTATTTAGTTATTGGCGCAATAACATGTCAAGATTTTTCTTTGTCTTTTACACAAAGGAAAATCATCTAAATAGAAACTCGCCCCTACATAAAAAATATCCTCAAATTTCTCATGTAACGCCAACTATCTAATTTAATTGCAAATCAAATAAATAAAAGATTACCTGCAAACACGAAAACCACACCCTAACTTCTACTACTTTTTCATCTAGTTGCCACTCTATCTTCTCTTTTCCCCCCAATCCCCCGCACTTACTCTTTTTCTTCGGTTGTGTCTAAATTACCTACAAACAAAGAACCAAAAGAGCCTGCAACCAACATTACACATAAAGATCAAGTATTATTAAAACACGTTTAAATCGAGGATACTACACTACACATCTTGTGAAATAAGAATTAGAGTATAACGAAACAAAACAAAATTTATAGTCAGATGGATCGGGCCGGGCCAGTCGTTTGTATATAAACAAGATATAGAGAAAAACCACCCGACCGATTTATATGAAACTTTGTTCAATCCATTTTATTTATTATTCCAAAATCTGATTAGTTTTTGAGCATAATCTATGTAGCCAGTTAACATACAATAAATTTTCGAATTTTTTGAAATATTTAGAAAAAATATTGATTTTGCCAAGTCATTTTTGTTTAAACTATTTTTTCATCCGATAAGGAATTAGTGAGATATAACAATCACGTGACCAGTATCAATTTTACAAAAAAGTTGAGGGAGAAAAGTTATTGAAATTTATTATCTATAGCTTTTGTTTGAAACATTTTATTTTCGCTTATCGTAGCGATGTGGAGTTCTGCGATAAACGCTATTTTTAAATTTTATCTGGTGCCTCACCAATAAACTTGTCATTTTTTCGGGTAAAAATTTTTGATTTTTTGACGGTATCCTTCTTTCTTTGCGCTTCAAGAACGCAATGAGTTTATAAAATTTTCCGATGTCGTGATTAGTTGTGACATTCAACATTGCCTTGATCATGGGAAAATGTGCCCAGTGTAATAAGATTTCCATATTTTGGAATTTTCCTCAAAGTAAGCTAACATAACACTTTCGTTATATTCCTACAACATTCTTTTTGGGCGCACTACTTGAAAGCGCTGAACGCTAATTCATATTACCAACCAACATTACACATAAAGATCAAGTATTATTAAAACACGTTTAAATCGAGGATACTACACTACACATCTTGTGAAATAAGAATTAGAGTATAATGAAAAAAAAAAAAAACAAAACAAAATTTATGTCAGATGGACGGCCGGTCAAAGTCGTTTGTATATAAACAAGATATAGAGAAACCAACCCGACCGATTTATATGAAACTTTGTTCGACTACTTTTATTTATTATTCCAAAATCTGATTAGTTTTTGAGCATAACTATGTAGCCAGTTAACATACACAAATTTTCGAATTTTTGAAATATTTAGAAAAATATTGATTTTTACACATTTTTGTTTAAACTATTTTTCATCCGATAAGGAATTACTGAGATATAACAATCACGTGACCAGTATCAATTTTACAAAAAAAGTTGAGGGAGAAAAATTGTTGGAAATTCTATTATCTATAGCTTTTGTTTGAAACATTTTTATTTTCGCTTATCGTAGCGATGAGGAGTTCTATGATAAACGCTTGTTTTAAATTTTTTGATCGTAGAAAATGTTGTGTGCAACATGTGCAAAGCATATTTGTTGCACGATGAAGTTTGCAGCTCGAGACTTTTTGCACTAACATTATACAAATAACTATTAAATGATCTTAGATCTTTAGACCCGCACACAACAATATGACAAACACAGATACCACCAATATATGTGTATTGGTAAATAAACTAAGATTATTGTTAGGATTTGCGAGGCTGCTGCACTAAATGCTTCTTAGTTAAGACGTATACTGTACAAACGGCCGTAAGGAATACAAATGCAGACGGTTGTTGATATGGAAAACTTGATTCAATTTGCTGCATTTTTTCTATACTATCATAAAAAAGAATTAAGACGAATTTGAAGATGATTCACAATTGCTGTTTCTTCCGCATAGTTCTGTATTAATCATTAGTAGTGTTTGCTTCACTTTACATTTAATAAGAGGGTTATTTCGATTTGATGCATACATAATTCCAGTAAATCTTAATTGAATGTAAATCTAATTCGCAGAACGTAATTGTCAACTTTTGTATTTCGAACACAACCATCTCTTTTTATCAACTTTTACTTGAATTTTTTAAATCGTATCGAATTAGATTAGTATTTAGATACCTTGTGGAAATGCAATTACAAAAACTATTTTATAGAATTAATCAATGTAGAAGCCTCAATTTTCCTATGTATTGGTTTCATTGCCTTATTTAACGTATATTAAAAACTAAATATGTTTAATTCACGATCATTTTTAAACATTAAGTTATATAATAATATATTATTAAGCTCAATACGGTTAACCATAATTGTACATATGAAGCATGTATTGTTTTTCTTGTCGATTCCAAGAAACGAGAGTCGTAAGCTATAGAGGTACGCATTTTACATAAATAATCGCGTTGAATCTCAAACGAAGCGCATTTTTTAAAAGACATAGTGATTCATTTAATACTATTATTAAACAATTACTAAAGCCTTAAGGGAAAGAAATAATGAACACTTATTCGTAATCATTCGACAAGCCTTAACTTATTGATGCAGCTTTATATCTTGCTGATCGTTCGAAAATGATTATTCAAACGAAATTATTAATGATGAACTACTGAGTTTAATAGTTTCTAACGCGTATGTACGAAATATAGTTAGTCTCAACCTATTAAAGGTACCAAACTATTTGTGTATACGTGTATAAATATCTCAGACGGCAGATGTGAGTATTCGCAAAATGGAATCGTGGACACTTTCTAAAAAAATCACTCTTTCCGACTTTTATATGCTGGAAAAGAAAAACGTATTCCGTCATTTACAAATTAAGCTTTAGTTTTAATTTAAAATAGAAATTGCAACACATTTTTATAAGTAAAGCTTTTTTGAAAAAGTTGAAGGTCGTTTTGGATTTTTTGTTTTAAGGAAAATTTAAATTTTTATAGCATTTATGTTTTAAGTAATGTTGTAATAACCTCGTAAGCTGAAGTTCAGTATAGACAAGGTTATTGGTCTTAAATATGAGCTTTAAACGTGTATTGTATTTAATATTTCTAAAAGCTTACATTAAAAAAATTGGTTAAATAAATTGTTTACGCTTTACTTTTGTGCAGTCAATAACTATAAACGCCTCTGAAATTTATGGATAACAATTTGTCATTTGAATGTGTGATAGACTCGTGTGTTTGTCAACTTCTTATTTGAAATTTTATGTTTTTCTTTTGTTTTATACAGGGTGAATCACCACCAATGAGACGGAGACGGTAAAAGTTTTGTCATTTTAGTAGCTTGCAGGTTGATAAATTTAATATTTTTATAATTTGAAACAAAACAAATGTGTCTCATCAAAGTTATATTTTTCTTATACAACACCCTGTACCTTATTGTATTTTTTTATTGTCCGAAAAAATAAGGTATACTTTCATAAAGATTCCCTATATCTAAATACAGAGCGTTCTGAGCCTTATACCATTCGAAAGAGGACTGTTTTGTTAACGTTATGAAATTAAATTTAAAATAAGGCTCATATTAAGTATTGAATTGTCTAATTATTAACCTGTAAAATCTGAACACCCTGTAAAGAAATGTTTATAATATTTGATCATGAAATATAGTAATCTAATATCCAACTATTTAAAGGTAAAAAGTAAATTTGTTATGAGATTTGTTGGATTAGAAGATATTGAATTTTTTTAATACTCCATATTTTCAGAAAAGACGACACAAGTCAGAACACTCTGTGTTTAGGTATAGGGAACCTTTATGAAAGTATACTTTATTTTTACGGGAAATCAAAAAACACAATAAAATACAGAGTATTCCATAAGAAAAAAATATAAGTTTTTTGGAACATTATATTTCAAAATAATTTTAAATGTAAAATGTATCAACCTGCAGGCTACTAAAATAACAAAACTTTTAAAACTGGTGATTCATCCTGTATATATAAATTATATGAATGTAACCAAAATTGCTTTCATACTACTACTCCTTTACCCCGGGCATTCATTAAATTGTTTGTATTTAATATTAAAAATATTGCTTTAGTTTATAACACAAATATAAATAATCTATCCATGGCCAAAATATGTTTTTCTCAGAGTCCTTCCTAAAGAAGTTTAAGGTTCAAGTGTTAACTTCTTTTGCAATACATATTGGGTTTAAATATGACTTGCTTTTCTTTGTGTCATTTGAAGCTTGTAACATAAATTTATGGAAACGTAATACGGATTACATTGAGCTTAAAAGTATTAGTTGTATCACGCTAAGTTAAATTTTATTGTTTTGTAATTTTGAAAATTAAAAGCATTTGCATAATTATTAATAGAGATTTTCGAACAAAGTCTCAATATATTTGTCTCATTCATGATAAATAATTTTATAATTTTAATTTTAAAATTAATAGAAGTGAATTTAATTGGACAATTACAATACAATAGGTACGTGAAGTTGGAGGTACCACATATCGATATCCAAGCGATTGACACGTTGTAATTTTGTGCTAATTTTGTGCCAATTTTTGCCGTATAATACAAATTTTGTGGTCCAGCTGTAATGGAGTTATTCAAACATTTTATATATAAACCCCCTACAAAATCAAATTACTATACTGCTATAATTATGTGCCCATTTTGTGATAATTTTCGCTGTATAATACAAATTTTGTGCCCATGCCGTAATGCAGTTATTCAAAATTTATATGTGTACCTCCAACTTCAAATTACTGTAGTGTCATAATTTTGTGTCCATTGTGTGCCAATTTTACCGTACAATACAAATTTTATGCTCAAACCGTAACGGAGTTATCTAACAATTTATATCTTCAAGCACACGCCCGTTTTAATAAAGTTGGTAGTAGATCATATAGTGCACAGAATAAAAACAAAAACCCCGGAAAACATGTAAACTAATTTTAAAAATTGGTGGCGGCAATATATCCATCCAATTACAGCTTTCAGTTTATAGAACGATACAAAATCGTGTTATTGTTTTATTTTGACATTTTTACATAATAATTGTAATTTCTCGCTGAGTTAAGAGTTTTGATATAAATAAAGCTTTAATAAAAATAGATTTAACTTGATTACAAAAATTCTAAATTTGTATTAACCACAAATGTTTAAATTTGCCGCCTAAACTACTTGTTGCTTGACCTGTACTTGTCAAATAAAGACGCCGCCAGGCACTCCTTCTCGGGGCTTTTGTTTTATCTGTAACCTTTAGTTAGTCATAATATTTATATTAGCTTAATTTAATAACTCCGGTTGATCAGATAAAGAAAGACAAAGGGCGTAAACAAGCAGCGAAAGATCAAACAAGTAAAAGGTTATGACAACGTTAGTAGATATGACTTCAATTAAAATTCCATTTCTCATGTAAACGTGTCTACAATGTAAACACTACATCCGTTTATAAAAACATTGAAAATAATGGTGAATTTTTAATATGATATTTCGTAAAATATCAAAACAGCATATTATCTTTCAGATGATTCTTGGAATTAGCTACAACAAGTTAATGTGCCAATAGGAGAAGAATGAATAATAGTGACCAAAATGATATAGAAAACTTTTTCATGAATATTTCACTAGATGAGCAAAATATGCCAGAAACCATTGATGTTAGTCAAATAAAAAATCAGGGATACAGTCGTAACGCAAAAGAGTTAATTGAAGAGTACAAATCACAAATACAAGGTGTCTTACCGGGAACCGCCATTAGTCGTATACGGAAAAGTATACATGGACAAAATTTGAAAACTTGGAGAATGACTAAAAACTAATAGGGCAAACTCAACTAAAATATTTTCATTCTTTTGACACTTTCGGTTGTACGGAAGTCGACATCAACTTCGTTATTTTAAATGGAACACCTTATACATTAATGCATTTTGAAATTAACATTACCTGTAGCTAGGAATTTTTTAGTAAAATTTTTACATATGCAAAAGTTTACCGGAATATTTATAACTTTTTTTGGGAACTCCATTTTGTTAAGTTAATTTTTTATAAAGAAAATGGACTATAGCAAACAAAGATGTGCCCATAGATTAAAAAATGTAATACTAAGTGTTTCATATTTACCGTTACATTCTGACATCTTTAAAGAGCAATAACTTTTTAAGTCAAATGGAACACCCTGTATTTTACTCTGTAGTGTACAGGTTGAAATTCTCTTTCAAATCATATAAATATTGTTACCATTACAGCTGCTACTTTTGGAGATATTTACAATTTTCTACTATTTGTTCGTCAGACTGTACCAGCCATATAGTATTGGAAAGAAAGAAGGGTGGAACAACTGGATCGTGATATGATTACTGTCAACTGAATTTTATTATCAAAGATCGATTTCCTCTGCTATTGATGCAGTATTCTATGTATTAGATTATTTACAAGAGGTTAAAGTGTTTTCAACGATAGATTTAAAGATCCTTCATATTCCAAGTGCATTATATGCTGCTATTAAATTAGATAGCTTTAAATTGATCTTTATATTTTGTATATGTTTTGTAAGATCTTCAGAGTCTACATTAAAATTAAAACCTGAAAATCTTTCTGGTTCTCCGTCATTTCTACAACATATTAACGCGTGATTCAAAAAATTTTTTATTAAACTTTGCGATGAACGACAAAAGCAAGGTATAACAGGTGTATCTTAGCCTAGCTTGTACATTAGTCAATTCTGACAGATTTAATTTCAATTTATGATTGTGTTGACATTATGTCTTTCACCGACCACCATAACCGCTGCATGTTAGAGATGTATTTTTGATACGGTGTAAGAATTGATGGGCAATGGGTTTATTTTACTCGTGCTGCGTTTCAAGAATTCCAAGAAACCTTTCCTGAAGTGATCGTTCACTTTGATCGATTTAATAGACAAGTGCATTATCTTTAGATTATTTTTAAATCATTTACATTTGTTGCATTAAAAAGGTTCCTTTAAATTGAAGTTGTTTCTTTTCCGATTTGCCGATTAATAATTCGGATGACTTCAATAGTTCAGTAGTACTTTGGTAGGTCCATCACATCCAGTTTTATGAATTTAGTAGGCGTACGTGAATTTTTTCATGGTCCACTTTGAAGAAAAAAATTTTTGAATCACGGCTTATATGTGGTGCTTTAATTATAAACACGTTGGATGAGAAATGGAATTTTCAATTAAAGCTATTTCAAGTTGGTGGCACACATATAAATGTTAAATAACTCCGTTACGGCTTGGGCACAAAATTTGTATTATACGGCAAAAAACAACAACAAGAATGATAATAATGATAATAATAACAAAAACTGGAAATTGTACATTATGTGTATAGTTGATTGTTCAAAAGTAATTAAATAATATTCATTGTATGCCTCTAATAGAGTTTTAAGGTTACAATGGAAAATATCAGTATTGCAACAAATATCATTATAATAACCGCACATTGCTATGACTGGGGATTTTTAAATGTAGTGGTTTTAGCAAATTGAGTATAAAAAGGTAATTATTTCTGGTGTTCTTCATGGATGCGTAAAAATTCAATTTACCTAGTATAAAAGGACAATCAATTGCATTATGTAATAATTTATACAACACAGACAAACCAATCCTACGTCTTCTTAGGTCAAGAGATAAGAAATCGAATTTTCTAAGTAGTTGTTGATGTTGAATAACTCCATTACGGCTTTGTCACAAATTTTGTATTATACGGCAAAAATTGACACAAAATTATAACGTTTCAATCGCTTGGATATCGTTATGTGGTACCTCCAACTTCACGGACCTATTAAATGATATAAGTCTTGTTCTTTGTGGAGGTAGGAAGGACAGACAACAATGGGCTGTGATTCCCACCGTTTCGCCTCTCATTGTGAGGGCTTTTTCAAGGCTTTTACAGATATGAGTTGAATTTTAAATTTGATGTAATCATCAATTATTGATGAAACGTCGGCAATCACAGTCTATTGAGTTGTTTGCTCTTCCTACCCCACAAATAAGGGGTCCTACAAGATCATATTATTTAATAATGTAATTTAAAACATACATATGTCATCATATCTAGTCTGAAGTTTTAGTAAAATTATACCTAAGTAAAATGCGTGTGTAACGACATCTTGTGTAATATGGACACGTATAAATAGTATAAACTAAGAAATGCCAACTGTAACGGTTGTGAACGTTTAAAAGCGCATTATCGTTATGAGGAGCGATAACTTTAAATGCCTGAACATGCGTCTCGATAGCAAGCCAAGTATTTTTGTACAGTAGCACACACGCAACGAAAGACCACTTGATGCACATTTCGCTCATATTATGAGCTCATCAGAGGTGTATACTTAGGTGCGGTATACAACTGTACAAGAAAGCGATTGGTCTTTAAACTCTCGTAGAGCAATGAACATAAGTAAAACGTGTGTCTAACGACATCTCGTGTAATATGGACACATATAAATAGTATAAACTTAGCTTGCTATCGACACGCCAAAAGAATTGCTTTTTAAGATTATTTTTATTGAAACTGTATAATACGGACATTTAGTACTGAATTGTTACGATTTGTTGTTGGTATTAAATTCCAACTAGGATCTACTACAAAATTTCCAGGAATCATTTTTTGAAGAGTGTTATATCAAGAACATGCACGCAAAACCAACTAATTCAAATTTTTTATAAACAATGTTTTTTAGGATTATCTGATACACATCTGTACACAAATTAATTGGATTGGAACCTCCTAGTACTTTTAATTAAACTTTAGTTTTCACAATTCTGAGGCCTTCTAGTAAGGAATATGTGGTAGAATCAATTAAGACTCCATGTACTTCATACGTGCCGACGTTTTGGTCCTGGTTTATCTGACCTTTTATCAAGGTTTCCGTTTACAGGTTGTTAGTTCAAGTTAAAGTTTGTCTTTTTATTTGCAAACATATACTGATATCTAATAGTCGCTGTTAAGGGCTCAAATATAAATTATTACAAGTGATTGATTAGGACATAAAAATGTTTAGCTGCGTAGTTACCACCCGCATATTCAACTCCTTCTATTTCAAATTTGTTAATCGCTTCTGACTTACATTAGGATATGATACTCTATTTGTCAAAATCTAATAAAGTTTTTCAATACAATTGATCTAAAGATGAGGTCAGATATGCTTCCACAATTGTCGTTTTTAAACTGCAAATGTATATGTAGTAGGTACTATGTATACATTTGGCAAATTATAACAAAAGTCCGAATGTTTGCTATACCATGTGTCCCCGGAAAATGTGAAAAAGTCCAATTTATATGTCCCCCAAAAGTGTTTTTAGGATATTTTACTATTAGAACACTTTAACAATGTGTATTAGAAAATGTTTTGCGTAATAATTTCTAAAATTTAACCAAACATTAAAAATATTTCAACAAATATTTGTTTAAACTAATTAAAACATGAAAATCTACACAAATTTCCTGCAAGACTTTAATAGTTAAATTCTTCAATATATTTCGAAAGCACGCTTGCATTCATTTATTAACAGCACATTGATGCAGTCTATAATAAGTGAGTACATGCATTTTTACAATAGGTCACCATTGCAAACAATAGTTATTAATGTTAAAACAGCAATATACAATTTAAAAATGTATAAATATTCGGAGTAAAAAATAAACAACATTCTTTAAAAAGTCTGATCAATCATTACTTCCGTAGAACCTGGCACGATACGTGTTGGTTACCTCGGTAAGCATTGCAACAGGGTGAATTCCATCTTTAACCCAATCAGTCTAAGGAGAGTTTGATTCCGTAAAGTACACCACCCGGATAATTAGTACGATTTCTGGGCAAGGTTTTACAATGATTTAATAATATTTCAAAACGTCGAGGGTTCAAATCTCAATCATTTTCTTTTTTTAAATTGTATTATTGTTATTTTAAAAGAACAGCGTTTAATTTCTATCGGTAAAGAGGCGTTAGTAAAATCAAATGCGGTAAACGCTAAAAATTATGTAAGTTTCTTCCGCGCATGCGTAGTATTGACTATCACATTAAGAAATCCTAAATTGGATGGCACTATATTATGTGGTATAGTAACTTTTTATTCTTAATAATGTACACAAAATTTTATTGCATAATGACTTATTATTATATTACGTATTGCAATACTTGTTATTACGGATATCGTTACTGTGGTCTTATACTTCCATTTTTTTGCTCCAGTAGCTTTAAATTGATTCTATGTATGTTCGTCTTGACAGAGTTTGTGTTTTATATACATATATATTTATTATTTATCTGCCCTGTTAATTTATTTATTTTGTGATGTCTTCAACTCATTGTTGTGGTGTGTCCGTATCTTGTATATGACGGACCATCTTCTCGTTTAGAAGGCCTGATGAAGTGGGCACCTTTTTAGCACACGAAACGTTGCTCAAATAAATACTTAGAATGGTTTATGGTGCTCCTCCTTCCAGAAGTCCAATCACTAATCATTAGTTTAGGAAATAATTACTTAACATAACTTATAGAACTATTTGGAATTTTCATTAGTTTAATTTTGGCTTGTTAATGACAATACCCAGTTATACAGCTAGTTAATACACAATAATAATAAATGTTCAGTTGAAATATTTTTCAGCATTCTTGAACCGATTTGTTAAAATTACTTTTTTCCAGGAACTAAGAAGAATTATCTGGTGGTTTCATGGTATACCATCAAAATTTTCTTAGTTTGAATTTTGGCTATTTTGAAAGTGACGTACTGTCAGTTGTTCCTCAAAGAAATAATGAATAGATGCTATCACATTTCGGGACTTCATTGGTTGTTATTAATTCTGATTTCTATACGAAATTGATGTTGGCAATGGAACTATTCCGACTCCTGGGGCGAGGGATATTTACTAATAGCACATTTTGAAAAACTTTTGTTGCTATTCACGATTGGTTGAATATAGTACATAGTATCTTAAGAATGAAAACAAAACGACACGTAAGTGAAGCATCCTATTAGATTTTCGAGGAACCCAACTGGTCATGTTTGCGATGGACAAAGAGATGTACGTATATTTACACCCATAATTGGGCGGTTTGTAAGAATTTTTATACATTATTGATTTATTGCTTAAGAGGGACATCATCTTTATGATATTTTGTCCTAGTATGATTGGGTCCCCTACGGATTAGAAAAAGGTGGTTGGTTGGAAGTTGTGATTTATAGATGCTGAGTAGTCTGTTGAAGAGCTGGATCTTTCAAAATTTTGATGTACATTTCTAAGACAACAAAAACGTCGATATTGCTTTCCGTAACTCATATACAGGGTGAATGTAAATTTAGAGTCACTTGATTTACTCTTTTATTATCTATGATAGACAAAAGTTTATTACAAAAATGAGTAATTTCGAAACTTTGCACAAAATGCCTGACTTTAAGCGGAAATGACATCATTTTTTTTATTAATCATGGCGTATTTTTTAGGCTAAAGTGATTAAATTATCTTAAAAACATATAACACAAGTAAAGCACTAAAGTTACTAATAAATTTTGTTTATTATTCAAAATCTAAAGAAATGCTTTCAATTGGTATAATTAATCTTAGGAGGCTGTGAAAATTGATGTGCAAAAAAAGAAGCTTAATAATTAAAAAAACTTGAAATTCTTTTTAAAGTGTCTTGATTCAGATTATACTTAATACAAACTGACCGAATATTGCATATGAAAAAATGTAGTTTTTACTGGTTTCTAATAACCATTTATGATAACTTATATTATACAGTTACATTATAATAAATTGAAATGAAATTGCTGTAACCGTAAAAAAATGCATTGATAAATTAGTGTTAAGCATAAAACGTAAAACGACAATTATTTTGAGTAACGTCGTAGTGGAAATTATTGTTTTCTTGCCAGTCTGTTATAATGCACAAGCTTATAAAGAAAACAGTAATTCTAACAATAGTTAAAATTAATAACAGTAATATTGCTAATTTTACAAATACATTTAGCGAACGATATACTTTCTTATATTTTTTGTGTAACACATTCAGCATCCAAAAACTATAATCAAATGAAACATAATTAATGCTTTTGCCTAAAAAATTGTTTTCTGGTGTTTGTCAACCATGATAAATATTTCCATCAATGTACGTAGGCATCTTTTGTATTTAAAAATCTTAAAATAGGATTAGGTATGGTAGGTAAGTTTATATTTAAAGACTAATTAGTACGACACTTGTGAGTAAACGTACTTTAAACTGTAAATTTTAAATCCCCTGTCACGTTAAGTATAATTTACCATGTTCTACTTCATACGCAAAATTGTTATTACAAATTAAATAAAATTTACGACTCCAAAAATAAGCACCATTTTTAAGGCCCATTCAATAAACGATTAGGCAATAATAGATTAGCTACAAAAGAAGTGCGTAACAAGCGCCCCCAACTTGAAAGAAGAATAAGAACTGGGCAGAAAAAAAAATAAAACATGTCAAGTGAAAATGTCGTAACGATGTCTTAAAATAGGCTCTTGCACAAAAAGTTGAAGCTAATCAGCATAAATTTAGTACATTTACATCCAATTTATATACGCGTTTCCGGTAAAGATAAAATAAAATTACTCTGGAAATTGCTTGTCAAGCACGTGCCATATAAAATAAATTCTTTTAATAAACCTGGTCACGTTTTACTTCCACTTTTTAATTGGAATAAATCTTTTATAGACAGTAAACTGTTAAATCGAACCGCTTTTCGAATATATGTAAACGTTTATCTTTTTTTTTTCATTGAGAATCCTCCCTCTAAGCTTCCTTGTTTACATTTTCGAAGTAGAAATTTCTATTGGTGCGGTCCTGTGGTGTTGTAAAAAAAAATATGTTCTTCGATGTCCAGTGGGTTTTACAATGACACCCGCTTTTCGGAAGTTGTCAAGTACAGTAACACCTGCCCGTTACACTTGAACGTTCGCATACAAAAGATTATTGCCGTTAAATAAATACTAACTGTTCTTTCTTGACAAGTTACCCTGCTTTAACAACGATCTTTACCTGCATACTGAAAATCAAATTTTTCCACTTCCTTTTTGTCAACTTTAACTGAAATGTTATGTAAATTTTGTGATGCAAATGTTATTTTGCTTGAAAGAATCAAACTGGTAGTTGTTCAATTCATGATGACGGATCAATAAAACACTTAATATCATAATTTAACTTTTAAAGTTTGGGTAAGGTCGTTTAGACAAAGTGTTGCAACTGCTGAACAAGGATTAAACGCACAAGATAAAACAGTCATTTAACAGCAGGGTTATTGGAACAAGACCTGACATAAACTTATGTAATCATCAATGTCTTAAAGTTTAAAATAATTTAACGGTTATTTTGACGTAATCAGTATGATGCCCAAGTTTGGATTTAGGTTATTATAAACTCTTAATTTGTTGCAAAAAGTTGACATACAGTATATGTAACAACTTAATGACGAATATTTAAGTTGCTGATACTTTTAGTCCAAAATAATTGAAATTATTACAATAAATAAAAATTTACTTTTAAGGAATTATGAAGTTAGTTTTTAAACGAGATTGTATTTAATTTAAAGGGCTTCTCAGAGAAAAGCAACAATACAGCCAATGGTTATTAGACACAAAGAAATAAAACAAATTTAACAATTTGAGAACTATTGAATATTATTACCAAAACTAATAAGCAAATTGAGTAACTATTTAACAACATAGCTGCTACAGAGATTCTCAAAGGACACACTACCTTGATTTAGTTGAATTTTAAACTTCGCTGAAGAGGAGTTCACTGACTATTAAATTTTATTTTTTTGTTGGTAAATTAAACTCATTAAAGGGATTCATTAAATTAATGTACATATTTAGTTTACCATAAAACACAAGTCTCGGCACAAAAGAGTCGGCATGAGTGTTAGGAAGTAAGGCAACCCGCGGTACGTAGGTGTCAATCTGTCTGCTTAAATTTACTAAAACTTTCGAGAGACGTATCTCCAGAACTATTCTTTGCAATCGTAAAAAATTATCTCCTACTAGATGTAGTGATTAGAAACCGCATCCCTAATTTTTTCAACCTTGCTGTTATCCATCATTTTACCAAATTCTTTATTGAAATTGTTGAACCTTTTGTTCGGCTCGATTGTATTTGAAGGTCCTACGTCTTGGTTAAGAAAATTTCGGCATTGAGTAACGACACTATTTTCTAGCTATAATACACAATTGAAATTAAAGTTTTGACTATATTTTATTAACAAACAGGTAAACAAGCAATTAGTTTGAAGTTAATAATGAATTCTGTGAAATACAAAGATGGTTTACAAAGAAAACAGAGATTAAAACATTTTAAAGAAATTCAGCAATTTCCACAAACCCTTTTGTTTCTATAAAACCTTGGTGGTTTTAATTGGGTGGTTTAGTTTATAAATATAGGTACTTCTATTTTTATTACACAATCTCAATTTCTTCATTAATTAGATCTGTTTTACAAATTTACCTCATTTTTCTTAAATTAAATTATAATTATGTTATTGATATTAACAATATCTATGAAATTCAATGTGAATAAACTTTCATGCACAATGTAATCGTTTAAACTAAACTGAAATTTTAAAAATCGATAAGAAGATTTTTCTTGTCGTGTAAATTTTTTTCTAATCGGAATGTGTTGGTCAGTAAATATTAATAAAAACACTGTCGTCAACTAAATGACCCTAATATGCGTGTATCTTTATGTTCCGTGCACGTTTTGCTGCAAGGCTCTAAAATACGTATGTACACTCAACTAAACAAAAATCGAGACCCTTTATTCAGTTGTAAACTAGAGTTGCGTCACTATTACAACATGCAGTACTATAATTTCATATTTTGTTTCCTTTTTGTTTGTTGATTCTCTACGGATAATGCCCTTATCTACGTTGGGCGAGGTAGTACACAACATAGATAAATTTCATCGTCTGAGATGGCGATCAATTAATTGTAGCATTGATTATAAAGTTACGATTGTAGCCATTAAACCCGTTCAGGAGGCAATTAATTGCAATTATACTTATTGATAACAATCCAACTTTTATTAAAAACAATAATACTAAATAATCTACATTTGTTATACGATGAGTGAGTACTATGTCGCATTGAAGCAAGTACAGTAAAAGCAAAAGCCTGACCGAACCGTTCTTTTGAAAAGTGAACATAGTAAACAGGTTCCGCCACTTTTAGAATGAGCACCAACTACATATATACCTGACTTCGCATTTATTTTGAAAATTAGGTTAGGTCGAAATTTAAATCTGTTTAAATCAAGACAAGGGTTGCAACAGAAACATTTCAAATTATTACTTATGGAGAAATAATTAACAGTTATCGATGTTGTACTAACAGGGTATGGAAAAGGCTTCCACATTATTGTTAATCTCTACTTTCATGATTCCGAGTAGTGCAATTACGCCATCCTTCACATAAATAATGCATATCGTTATTGTCTTTAATTATGATTATTAAAATCGGTGGGTAAAATTTACACTATGTAACATTACAAACAAATAGTTATTTAAAATAAATTTATTACACTGAGTATTGTAATGAAATTGTTAAACGATTATTCAAAAGTCTTTCAACTGCATTGTTATAACAGATGTTCAGAATGTGAGCCGTTGTTAATCAGACACAATGTCACTCGTCTCTTCATATTCTCAAAAACTGTC
Organism: Abscondita cerata; assembly: GCA_030710515.1. Lineage (NCBI taxonomy): Eukaryota > Metazoa > Arthropoda > Insecta > Coleoptera > Lampyridae > Abscondita > Abscondita cerata. Next base: position 108,375 of record JALBCR010000293.1, read on the forward strand.
TTCAATTGTGTGTAATCGATTTTGATATATTTTGTTCTTTAAACAAATAAAAAGAAATCTAAAGGTGTTAAGTCTGGTGACCTAGGTGGCCATAATCCTCTTCCTATAACTCGATTGTCATAATATTCCTGAAGAAACTGTATCGTTCTTCTAGCTGTATGGGCGGTGGCATTATCATGTTGAAAATAACCTTGCAATTCATCATCGTGAAGGTCACCAATAAAACTTCTAGCATATTTTGATACCGTTCTGCGTTAATCGTGTCATCAAAGAAAAATTGGTCCAATGATCACTCCAGATGAGGTAATTTTGTGAATTTACATATCCAGTCAAATGAAACCACGCTTCGTCAGAAAATAATGTTTTATCTAGCACGTTATCATTCCTTATAGTATCATTGAACCAATTGCAATATTGAATTCGCTTATCCAAATCTGGTGGTAAAAGTTTTTGAACATCCGAAATCTTATAGGGAGGGAAGTGCAATTCTTCTTAACAACTGAACGACATGTACCATAGGACAAACCAGTTTGTTGATCCAACTGACGTAAAGGTTTGGGAGGAGATTCTGTTAGGCGATTAGGACAACAATCTTCGTTGATAATCTTTGGACAACCAAGCGATTTTCCGTGTGTTACGCTTTCCGTCTCATCAAAACGCTTTACCATACGATAAACGTGTGGGCATAGTCGATAACAAATGCTTGGTAAAGCATTAAGTTAACCTAAAAGAAGGTAATGTTATTTAATCCATTTATCACAGAAATAATATTTACCGTTACTTAATACAAAAAGTATCAACGTTAGTCTTAAAAAGACTGATTTAGAAGAGTATGAACAGTTTTCTTAAGGCGAAGGCAAAATTAACTGTAAACAAAGAGATGACATACAAAGCTAATGTCACGCAGGTCACGCTGAATAACAAACGCAAGTGGAAGAAAATATTATAATGCTGATTTTTTCCGGTCAGGCTTCTTGTTTCTCACTGTATATAGAATGCAGCAAAAGTTTTAAACTTACATTATTTTTCTTAACGGTGACTGTTTGTTACAGATTTGTAAACTTTGGGAAACTTACAATTTTTAAAATTAAAAATAAACAATCTAGACTGTTTTGAATTGCATTCTTGAAAAATTAATGTACAAATTATTTACTCTTATTGTTTTTATCGGGACAGCATATAAGTGCGATTAATTAACAGGAGAAATACAAACACGCAAAGCATGAACAAAGGAATTCAGTATTTCAATAAATTTTATTTATTTGCGAAAATATTTTATATTAAAAAACAAAAAATAAGATTACATCGTTGATTTAAGTTTTGCGGATACACGATTTGATGTTTATTATTTGTTTACATCGTGTACATCGCACGGTAACATTCCAATACATTACCTTTAAGGTTATAAATATCCTCTATCAAAATACAATTTTGCTCTATTAATTTCTTATGGTCTCATTCGGGCAGTTGCAGCAAATAAACGGCACTTCAGGGTTCAACAAGCTCCGACACAAAAGCGGTGGAAAAAACAAGTAAATAGAACTTTAAATCTTTCAATTGAATAAGAACTCTAATCACCACTAAGAATTTTTATTAGACACCGTAGGCGTTTCGACCATGCTGTCATCTTCAGCGTGTAATATTCATGAAGCAGCAGTATTCCGCAGCATACTCAGTAGGCAGATTAAAGATGAAGTTACGCACGGTTTTTTTTATTCAATATTTACAATCAATGATTTGTATAAGAAGTGTTTGTTGAATGAGAGGAGTTGTGGAATGTACCGATTTAACAATACAATTTTTACCAATTGCTTTATTAACTTGATGAATGTGAAAATTTTGCGGCTAAATATAGCGAACTATATATAGAGTGGCACTGCTAAAATATTGTTTTTCTCATTTGGGTTGAATAATAAATTATTATAACACGCACTTTGAAAAAATCCATTTACATACCGGATGACGTCAGAAAGTAAACACACTCTGTAATTTTTTATTATTTCACTTAAATATTTAAAACATCGAACATTTACACAAAACTCCAAGTTTCCAGCAAAACAATTTTCAATTTATTTTAGAAACGAATGATAGATCCATTAAGGTATTGGTATTTATTAATTAATTATAAAATATATTTTTGTCAGCCAATACTTCTATTTATAAATTGTGTTACCGGTTTCGACTTTTATAATAAAATTAAAGTCATCTTCGGACAAAAATCTGTACAAAAATTAAACGGTAACAATAATAACAAATTAATCTTATACTTACATTCAAAAATTCAATACTTTTTTGAAAAAAGATATGTCAAATTGACATAAAATTATTTTTTAAATGTGGTAAAGATGGCGCAAAAGAAGATAACTAAATTTGGCAGAATGTTTTAATTTTGTAGTTTAACAAAGTTCGAAAAAGGTTAATTTAATTATTGATTAATGAGTTTGGATTTGTGGTGTGATATAAATATTTTCGAGTATATCTAAAATGTGTAAGATCAGTAGTGTTTTAGAAAAGATGTCGTTTTACAAGATAATCATTTTATTAAGAATAACTACACAATTTCCTTTGTCTACTTTTTGTAATTTTGGATATAGGTACTCGAAAATATTTATATTCACACCACAAATCCAAACTCATTAATCAATAATCAAATTAACCTTTTCAAACTTTGTTTAAATACAAAAATTAAAACATTCTGTCAAATTTAGTTATTCTTCCTTTTACTTACATTAAAAAATAATTTTGTGTCAATTTGACATTACATCTTTTTTCAAAAAGTATTGATTTTTGAATGTAAGTATAAGATTAATTTGTTATTATTATTAGAGTTTAATTTTGTACAGATTTGTCCAAGAGACTTTAATTTTATTATAAAGTCGAAACCGGCAACACAATTAATAAATAGAAGTATTACTGACAAAATATATTTTATAATTAATTAACAATTCTCAATATTAAAAAATTAAGGTTTGGCCCCAAGTGACTATAAATTTTGGTTTTAGAAGTGAACACTTTTTTTGGCATTTTTTTTGAATCTAGATTCAGTCACCTTATACATTTAGTAACTAAGTTTTTGTAAAATTTTTAAATCCGCCATACTAAACCATTCATTAATTTAAAAATCAAAAGTTATGTTCATTTCCGATCAAATCCTAAGTGAGTTTATTATATAACAAATTCATAGTTTTTATTCATCATAAGTTCTTCAAGTTAAGTACTGTCTGCCAACTTTCCGTTGTCACTTGTTATAATACTATAATACAGGAATTAATAAAATACATTTTTTTTATTGAATAAAGTTAATATTATTACTTATTACGTTGGTTTTAAGGAGCAGCAGTTACGGATCAGTTTAATTTAAATAAAACAAATTATTCTTTCAAAAATTTATTTATAATTTAAAATGGTCTTATAGCACCCTTTTTGTGAAGGTACAGTGAACAAAAACTTAATAGGCGGACTTAATGCCGACGTTTCGCCCCTTATTATGAAGGGGACTTATGTTCAAATATTTGCGCTTTTATTTTTATATTTTTTTACTTTCCAAAACAAAAACGTGCAAAAGATTTTTTTTTAAATCTCACAAATTTAAAAAATACAAAGTGTTTAAAATCCCGTCATCCCCCATCAAATGGGGTAATCCCATTAAGATTAGAGTTGCCAAAGATTGAATTAATTGAATGATTACCCCTAGGATACGAGATATATAAACATTTCCATAACAACCGGGGCGTAATAAATTCATTACGCTTTCAAAAATTGTTTGATCTTAAATGATGATCTATTAAATAATCAAATTTATTTTATAAAATACAATTTGTAATACATACAAAGAATTAAATATTCTTTTTCATATTTTGCTTTTGATTTAACGGCTTTTTGATCAGTTTCTTATATACATTCTGGCATGGCATTCATAATTGCAATTTGACCAAAATTGTCAATTAATAAACAACTTGTTTTGTTTCATGGCTTCCAGATATTATAGGTATTTGCGTAATAAGCGGTGCGTCTAAAGATGCCAAGTCTATTTGTTTTTAAGAATACAAAGTGAAAAATAAAATCTTGTATGCACCACGGTCTTACTGAATGATTACGCCCACCGGGCATAATTATTATAGTAACGCACGTATTGCATAAATTGCTATAAAATCATATTACCGTCAAAATGTTCCACCTACAAAAACAATTAGCTTGTCTGTGCTGGCGTGTATGTAGGCACGGCCATGTAGGATAATGTACGAATAGGCGAAACAATATACCGGTGTCCCACGGAGAACGCAACATAGGACTTTTTATTAAGGCAAAATATAGAATGGATCTACTAGTGCTTTGAAATTATCCAACCAATGCGACGTCGGTATGTGTCATTTAGATTGCTCTGAAGTTGCAGCAACCAACTTAAATTTGAATTATTAGCGCTACTTTTATAACTTTCTGCAATAATGAGTGTGTATACAACTGCTAAAAAGTTCAAATGGTTAAATGCGTATGCAGTGGTGAAAGTTATAGAAACGTTCAGCATTATTTGCTGCAATTTTTCAAGATCGACCGATTCCAAGTGCTATAGTCTGTATACTACTGGCGCGGAGTAATAAATCATAATTGCTTGAAATAATTCTTTATTTTCTTGTGAAAGCGGTATTTCTACGGTTAAGTAAAAACCAATAAATTCCTAACCAAAATACGATCATTGTGCCGCTCTTGCAGCATATCGACCCATCTACGGTTTGAGAACAATAGCTTAATCTGTGTAAACACGTTGCCATCAGCCCAGGTACTGACGAAAACGAGAATCATAGCTGTAGATGTGGGTATTATACCAAGATACAAAAATAATGGTATATAATACGTAAGAAAGTAAAATTTGTGTTGTGATCTACTATACAAATAAAAATAAATAACACATAACCGCCTAATAATTCTATCAAGGTAGATTTTACTATTATAATATATTTACCTACTAAACATATGATTTACCAAACGTGTATCAGGTACCTACGCTACTGCAATAGAGAGATTCGATAATTCTGACAGGTTTATTACTCCGCGCCAATAGTATACTGAGTATAGTACAGTCATACGAGTATTTTCAAACCTTTGAAAATACTGGCAGTGTTCACAAGCGGCCAAAGCTGGTGCAGCTTGATAGGCCTAACAACAACAACGACAGATTGATGTACTAGCAGAGTTCAGCATAATCCGACCATAAGTGTTCGACAACTAAGTGTTGACTGCGGTCTAAGTAAAAGTCGTGTACATAGAATACTAAAGAAACACAAGTATAAGTCCTGCCATTATTCTCAACATCAAGAGCTTTTCAGAACGGAAGGAAAAAGACAAGAATCTCTGTGAAATTTTAATGGAAAAATCTAATAATGACGATAACTTTATTAAAAATCTGTGTTTTACTGATGAATGCACTTTACATTAAATGGAACACCAACATTCAAAATGTTTTGGAGCACAGAAAACCCTCATCTGTTTATACCAGCTCACACCCAATATCCCCAATCAGTAAATGTTTGGGCTGGGGGATATTTTCCAATACCGTAATAGGTCCTTTTCATTGAGGGTACACTTACTGCTATTAAGTACCGTGACCTATTAATTGAGCATGTGCTACCAGCATTGCACGAAGTTGCTGAAGAGGATACTGTTGTTTGGTATCAGCACGATGGGTGTCCAGCTCATAGTGCTAATCTCGTAAAGGCCTCTTAAATGATGCGTTGCCCATAACTTGGATTGGAAGAGGTGGTGAATAGCTTGGCCACCGAGATCACCAGATTTGTCTCCTAATGACTTTTTCTTATGGTCATACATTGCCTCTAAAGTGTATTCAGATCGACCACACATCACTGTCGAGTCATTAAAGAGTAGAAGTTTGCTTTAATGTTCCGGGCAAACGAATCTCTAATGTGCAACGCAATTTTATAATCGATTAGGGCTGTTTGGGGCAGTAAATGGACAGCAGTTCGAGCATTTAATATAAGCAGTTGCTGGCTTACTTAAAATGTAGCTTTCACTTCTGCATACCTACCCAAAAACCAAAACGGTCCTTTTCAGGACCACCAAAAAATCACAAAAAAGAATTTTACACGACTTTCAAAGAAAATCAATTTTATTAATAAACATAATTTAAATTCATTTTACTTTGCGATTACTCTCATGTGTGCATTTGCAGAGATTTAAATTTATGATCTGAAATTCTAGAATATGAACAAAGAAAATAATTTAAAATACAAACCTTATTCTTTTGTGAGTTCAAACCGAGGTTCAAACATTCAAAAGCTGTTAACTATTTGGCATTCTCAAATAATCACAATATTTTTGTTTACCTACATTTAGCTTGTAACGACTCCTGCAAATAATATTCCAATTTAAATCACTTTTAGGTAGGTACTAAAATAATAATATTCCTTGCCTATGAAACTGTCGTCTCCTGGTTCTTCCTTCCATCGTGTTTATTACACAAGTATCGGTCTTATATCGTGAAGTTCTTAACATGCTGTATAAAAATGAAACCTGAATCCGTTTACATAATTATACTTTCATAGGCACTTTTAATCATATTGATATAACTGCATCTTAAATCAGCTTAATATTCTTTATAATATACTTTTGTTTATAACCTAAAATTAATTTAATTATGTAAAAGAATTAGTTGTACTGACTTGAGAAAGCGATCGCATCAAAGCGACTAAACAGATTAGAATTTTCGCAAAAAACAAAATAATAAATTTTTTTAGATTGAGAAATGTCAAAAGAAATATTACAGTTGTGGTATACATGACAATCGTCACACACACAAACCGCTCCACTTTCTTAACTCTAACTGACACTTACAACGCACGTCGTATCGCGACGGTGAAAAATATCATAGCACAAGTAGATCCGTTCTATATTTTGCCTTAATAAAAATCCTATGTTGCATTCTCTCTGGGACACACGATAGACCCTTTTAGGTCCTAGTAAAGGATATAGTGTCAGGTGTGGGGTCACTCTACAGAATTGTAATGGGGTGTTTCTGTATATCAATAAGTCCAGGTGTAGATTGTTTCTGTTCTTTTTGAAAATTTTCTTTGCTAGTTTAACCGCGTTTTCCGCTTGGCCACTGGATCTTGAGAAATATGGACTGTTGCTGTCCGCAACGAAAAATTATCATCTTGTAAAAATTTGTAAAATTTAGTTTTATTTGCTTCCACATATTTTGAATAATAGTCAACCGCTACTAAGGTAATTTTGACTTTTAAAGTCAAGTACATCAATCCCTGCAATACGCCACAGTAAAAATTCATTTTCGTGACATAACAGCGGTTCAGTTTTGGAGGTTTAGAAAATTTCTTACAATCTTCACATTTAAAATTAAATTCTCTAATTGATGGTTTATACTGGGACACCAAACCGTTTCTCTGACTCTCTGATTTGTTTCTTACGAAGCCAAAATGACCTCAGTGCAAATTATTCAAATATTGTTTTCTAAGATTTTCTAGAATTAGAATTGATTTCTACACACGATAACATCTTTTAACTCTAGAAAGTTTTGGTGTTACTTGTAGTCGTTTAAGGTCTAATTTTAAATCCAATTCACCTCTAATATAATCTAAAACTTTTACAATGGTAGAGTCATTTTTGTGTGCTTTTTTATATTTGTTCAGATTTTGTTGTAAAGCTGCCTCTAAACGAAGACATGAAGCATCACTCGATAGTGTTGTCTTTGCTTGTGTATTAAAAGCTGATAGAACTGGTGCTGAACTTATTTGTTCTTTTACATTTTTTTTAAATCGTTTTTCTAAATTAACTTAAACATTTTGTTTGAACTGCCGTAATCTTTTTAATAAACTTTACCGAATAATTAACTAGTCTGACTTTTATTTTAGTATGTGGTAGTACGTTGTAGGTCACGTTAATATTGATTCTACGTATTATAATCTATTTCAATTGGTACAATTTCATGACTAAAATTAAATTTATTTATAAATTTAATGCCTAGTTCACAAACTAGTGCCCGTTTGACTACTGTCAGAATATGAGCCAACTTCTTCTTGAATACCTCTGGGGTATTGTTTATTCCAAATTATGTAGTCCCCTATATTGAAATCTTCCAAACGGTGTTATGAATGTTGTGAGATGTCTGCATTTTTGATCAAGTTCAATCTGCCAAAAGCTTGAATTAAATCGAATTTTGTGAAATAAGCGCTCGGCTGACATGGATTAAAGATTCATCTACTGAAGCAAATCTCAAATTCAATTTGTTAATTCCTTCCTTAGATGTTATCGTAGCAAAAACGGAACACGTCTTGGTGCTGTAACATCGTACGGGACTGTTCATACAATAGGTACTTAATTTTTTAATTTTTTCAAGTCTCCACCATACTTCTGGAAACATGTTTTTTGTGTTCTATATTAATAACATCTCCATCCTCATTAACTACGTTCGTTTGGTTTCCTGGGCCGATTAATTTTACCTTTGATTCAGTTATTTGTATGTAATTGGAAGTTTTCATAAATATTAAGACAGACCTGTCAGAGTACGCACCGAATCCGTAAAGTACAAAATGTCTCAAGTTCAAGTTTTTTTTACATTTACATATTTTTTATTTTTGGGATTTGTATTACGGTTTACCATATAGCCTATTAGTTTTGTAAGAAAGCAGGTGTGCTGGCGTTTAGGAAAACACAGCAATGTAGGTTAGGATAATGTACGAATGGGCAGAAACAATAAATACGCTCTATAGTGTCCTACTAAAGAATATAGTTTTCAATCAAAGCGGGTATCACAGCAAACAACAAACGTGACATGTCTCTGCAATATTTTCCGGTTTTTTGAATTACAGAAAATAAAACTACACACTGAAAAGAACTTTTCGTCATTCGCGAAACAAGTTTTAATTTGTTGTCACCTACGGTTATCCAGTTAGAATAATAAAAAATAATGAGAACTTACACTAGGTGATTGGTAAATCGGGATACTTTACCGTCAAATCTTGGTTTTATCTTCATTCTGAGAAGTTTGTCTTCGTGAATAAATTCTACATTCACGTTACTTTGTTTGTTCGTTTGACAATTGATTAAATTAATTCTATCATTTAGTAGCCTTATTCTGTTATCTATTGTTTTGCTATATTCTTCGATTGACATGTTAGTGTTTTTGTTCTCATTTCCATTGGTTTTGAATTATCATATAATCTATATTCCACAGATTTCGAATTTTCACAAATTTTTCTTTGAATCCCTATTTGATAATTTCTCTTTCCGATTTTTAGGGTTTGCAAAAATTACAAAATTCAAATACTTTCAAAACGATTGTTTTGGTTGAAAATAGCTTCAAATGGTAGAGACGATTAAGTTTGCTTAACTGGTTATTTTTCAGAGAATGGCAAAATGTATAAAATTTAAGTAAATACTATAAAAGCACAAATTCGCATTCTTTGAACGTAGAAGTAGCGATTGATTCTGATAAAATTAACATTTTACTAAAGCTATAGTATACATTTATACAGGGTCATTGATAGTCGATGGTAGGTTAGACGTTTATGGAAAACGGGGCATAGGAGTAATCTGAAAATTTGGCTACTGCCATAAATACACGATCTATCTTTCTTAAAATATTTTTATTTTGGCGGTGTTGCCACTTCTACTCAATAGTAGTAACAAATTAGTAATTTTAAATAAAACACCCTTTATATTATTTAATTTTAGAATTGCAATTTCTTACTGATAATTTTTTCTAAATAGTACCCTATACCTATCTACACTGGGTTTCGAGATAATAATTATTTTGGGTTATCTTCTTTCAAAATAGATCCCACCAAAATTTAAATTTAGCTGCAATTTGAACCCATATAAAGCTGAAATTTTAGGTGCAGTTTGCCAAAAGCCTTGTATTTAACAGCTACCTAAATACATTTATTTTATCTTATACAGGGCGGTTTAAAATTAATGATTTTGACGTGACATACAAAAAAAGTCAAAACTTTATTTTTTAAATGGAACATCTCGTATATTATCAAGTTGATATAGCATAGTGGTATAGCTAACTCCTCAACTTTTCGAACTAGTAGCAATAATTATTAAAAATCACATTGTCTTCTAAATCATTTGCGTTAGTTAGCCATGGAACTCCATGTGATTTGACAATTGCTCAATTATTTACTGTGTTTGACAGACATCAAAGTTTTGAGATTGTGAGTTGTGATTTATTACTTAATACTTATTCAAAACAAATTACAGTGGACCGAAATAATTACTTGCATGAAGTTTTTGATGAATCTATTTATATATACTTCATAGACAATGTGACAAAATTGTGGCAAGAACATGTAGGAAATTCAATGCCCCGTTTTCCATAAAAACGTCTAACCTACCATCGATTATCAATGACCTGTATACATAATCTTTTTAATGCACTAATAAATTGGGGGTATTGATATAATAATATTCAATTAAATACTGTTTTGCTTTTTTTAAATCTTTTTGGGAAAGGATTGCAGATTTAAAATCTCACCTTGTAATTATGTAATTACATAAAATAAATAATATAAAATTATTTTAAAATTCTGATTTTAGAACGGCAATTATTGTTAACATGATTATCCTTATACGAACTAAATTGCTGTAATTTGTGTTTTATTTAATTGGTTTGAATTGTTTAAAAATGGATTTAATTTTTTTAAATTGTATAAATACCACTTGTGTAATTTGTATCGAATTGTTTGATTTAAACAATGGTACTACATAATCAGGACTTGCTTCTAGTAAGAACAATTACAGTTTAGAAAGCCCATGTTACCGTTATCGTAAAAAATTTTAAATCTGGAACTACAGAAAAAATAACGTGACTTTTTTTCTTATGAAACAATTTTACTCCACCTTTTAGGTACCCTTCTTGACATTGTTTTTTTGATAATGACGTTTTGTTATTGATTTAAAATTTTTAAATATTAAAAAAAAATTATAAAAATATAAAAAAAAAAAAAAAAAAAAAAAAAAAAAAAAAATATATACAGTGTGTCCAAAATTCGATGCTCACCATTGGTATTTTGGAAACGGTAAGATTACAGGGTCGGTTAAATGGAACAATATGGAGGTATTTATCTTACCTCTTCAGACCTTCTCTTGTTTTCCAAAGAAATGCGTTGCCTACTAGATATTGCAAAAAAGTGAAAATCGGCATTTTCTTTAAACTTGCGTAGAATCCACACTATTTATCCTATCAAAAATATGTAAATATAAAAGTTGTAGACATTTAGATATTGAATAATATGCGTCATTAAAATATTTTTTGCTTGCATCAGTAGCGAAATATGACCCAAAGTTGCATTTTTAAATGGAAATGATAATTTATTTTTATACAGTTGAATTACTTGATTTTTTCCTTTTCAACGATATAAGGTTCGAGCTATTTATCTTGTGTACTTTAGAAGATATAAAGAAAAATCGTTTTGAGATCTGTAGATGTATTTTAAAGCACATCACACTATCCATGATTGCAAATTTTTAAGAAACAAACAACTGCACATCAAATCTGTCAATAATATTGTTACAGTAGTATCGTGTCAGAACTTGTAGTTGTTGTAGTAAGCTATTCATATTCAAAATTGATGATGCAGTTTTCAAACCATGAAAAAACGGACATGTTTGTTGTCTACATAAGATGCCATCGTAATTCAACTGCGGCAGCAAATGAATATCACAACTTATACCCCGAAAGAAGGCAACCTCACAGAACTTTGTTTTCCCGACTCGAGCAAAATCTTCGACAAGGTGGATCCTTCACCGCCATTCGTCCTACAACCTATCAAAAAGACAATGAGGATGCTGAAATAGCTGTTCTAGCCGCTGTTAATGTTGAGCCTTCCGTTTCAGTAAGAAAAATTTCGAATGACAGTGGTATGGCAAGAAGTTCAGTACATTATGTTTTAAAAAGAAGAAATTTCATCCTTATAAGCCAATGATATGCCATCATATCAAAGAGAATGATTATGCTCGAAGAGTTACATTTTGTAGATGGTACCTGGATGAAGTTACAAACGATAATTCTTTTTCTAAAAAATTCTTTGGAGCGATGAAAGTAGATTCACAAACAACGGCATTTACAATCGGCATAATTATCATTATTGGAATAATGAAAATCCGAAAATAGTTCGAGAATCGCGTTTCCAAGAACGATTCGGATTTAACGTGTGGTGCGGTATTTTGGGAAATCGTTTGATAGGTCCATTTATTTATAATCAAACGCTTAATTCGACTAGATATCTTCAACTGCTGCAAGCCGAAGTCGAAGATGCATTGGACGAGCTACCTATTCAAGAAGAAAGAAGTATTTTGTTTCAGCAAGACGGCGCCCCGGCCCATAATTCCAGGATCGTCACTGAATATTTATCAGCAAGATTTGGAAACCGTTGGATTGGAACAAACGGTCCCATACGTTGGCCTGCGCGATCACCAGATTTGTCCATACTAGATTTTTCCTGTGGGGACACATAAAAATTTAGTATACGTTGTCAATTATGAGAACGTTAATGATTTGCAGCAGAGCGTCATGCAGGCCTTTAATTCAGTTAGCGTCCGTCAATTAATGAATTGCCGAATAAATATTGAAAAACGCTATACAAAATGTTTAGAAGTCAATGGCCGCACTATTGAGAATCTTTTATAGGAAAACTCATTCGTTTTACGATGTTATCCACCCGTTATGTTTTGTTATTATTGCTTACAACTTGGTAACATTATAAATCTGCCTCAAAAATGATTTTTCTTTATATCTTCTAAAGTACACAAGATAAATAGCTCGAACCTTATATCGTTGAAAAGGAAAAAAATCAAGTAATTCAACTGTATAAAAATAAATTATCATTTCCATTTAAAAAAATGCAACTTTGGGTCATATTTCGCTACTGATGCAAGCAAAAAAATATTTTAATGACGCATATTATTCAATATCTAAATGTCTACAACTTTTATATTTACATATTTTTGATAGGATAAATAGTGTGGATTCTACGCAAGTTTAAAGAAAATGCCGATTTTCACTTTTTGCAATATCTAGTAGGCAACGCATTTCTTTGGAAAAACAAGAGAAGGTCTGAAGAGGTAAGATAAATACCTCCATATTGTTCCATTTAACCGACCCTGTAACTCTTACCGTTTCCAAAATACCAATGGTGAGCATCGAATTTTGGACACACTGTATATATATAAATATATATATATAATATATATATATATTATATATATATATATATAAAAAATAATTTTTATTTTAAATATTTATATAAAAATATATTTTTTTAATATAATAATATATTTTTTTTTTTTTTTATATTTTTTTTTTTTTTTTTAATAATATTTTAAAATAATATTAATAATAAATTTTTTTTTTAAAAATAAAAAAAAAAAATTTTTTTACAATTATTGTGCAAAATTTCTGAATTTGGTTCAACTTTAGCAATCATTATATTTAAAATCAGATCTTTCAAATTTGGGTTTTGATATTGTTCACTAATCCTAAAATATTATTCTTAATGATCAAACCATTGCATTTAATTATCTATGTTATCAGTTTAAAAAAAGACATACGGTATTATTTTTTTATACCCATTTGCATTAAAGCAACATTGTCGTCAGATGTGGAGTCATAAATTACCCACCCTTATTATATTTATTCTTGCACGTAGAAAAAAAATTTGTATGAAAGTTGTATGGTTCTAACTGAATTTCCTTAAAATGCCATCAATAGTTCAGTTACTCGCCGTTTACAAGACAAAACAAAAATATGATGTATTTTTTTAATGCAACACCCTGTATATATACGTTAACGCAATTACTTATAATACGGAATTGTTATAACATTGTATATTTGTTATATTCAAAATAATAAAAGATAGCTAATTTAGAGAGATTTGATATTTTTTTAAAACACACAAGAATGCTGACGTTCTCAAAAAACAAAGAATAAAGAGAAGACTCATATTTTGAAATTAATTTCAAAAGTAGAAGGTAACATTTATGAAAAATTTCATATTTTGTTTTAAGATGAAACACACGTTGCATTTTGTCTGGTCATCAAAACATACCACAGTTTTGATAAATTTCATGAAAAGAGGTAAGGCTCTAAGTCATAGAGGACGGAAAAAATAACCTTCCAAGAAAGATATTCGTGATCTGAACTTAATTTAAAAGGTATAAAGAAACATTTAGTAAAGTTTGTCTGCACATTAAAAAAAACTATTTGACGTTTTTTGTTCTTGTTTCTGTCTTGGGTTATTAGGTTATTATTCGTTAATCATCGACTTTCGTTCACTTTAATAAAATTCCATTATTCTGAAGTATTATAAATGGTTTTTTTTATCGTTAAGGGTTAACTGGTTAGCAGTGGCGTAACTAGGTTTTAAGCACCCTTGAGCAGTTTACGATTAGCGCCCCTCTTCCACCTAAACGTGAACCAAATCCATTAAAATAAAATAAACTGTTTTGCATAGTGTTTAATGCGTTAGCAAATGTTACATGTAAATACATAACTTACATATTATTATGTATATACAAGTGACAAACTTATAATACAAGCGCCTTTTTAAAAAGATTTCTTTCTTGTTTGTTCTGATGCAAGTCATGAAACAACATTCTCAAAATTAATACCACGTGCTCTAGATCTTTCAATAGAAATTGTTGCTAATGAGCTCAGACGATTTTGAGACCATAGTACTTCTGAGGTAGTTCTTAATAATTTTTAATTTTGAGAATGACCTTTCTGCTGTGGCAGTTGTCACTGGTAGTGTGTGAGAAAAATTATACACGCTCTTGTAATATCAGGAAAACTAGTAGCCACTTGGGTTTTGATTACTAATACTTCAGTAAGCTCCTTATGTTTTGCAGGCCCTTAATATGATCTGAAAAACATAGTTTCAGTCTTGAAAGTTGAGGACCAAGCCCTAGGGAAATATCAGCGGGATATATGGCTACTAACTCGTTACTTCTTCGAATAATTTCTATATCGTCAGCAGAAACAAGAAAGGAAGGTTTCCCAGACACTTAACATTATACACGCATGTTTCAAGCCTTCTTCTTTACTCTGTAATTTTCTTGATACGATATCGATGGAATCTAACAATAAACTTCCAATAAATAAGTATTACTGTTAGGGAACTGCCGAAAGTAATTTAATAATGCTTTGGCTTTTCCTTCTTCATCTTTGTTTCTTCCATTTAGATTTAAACACATCAAAAAGTTTTCATAACGTCAATGTAACCACTGCGAAGCGCATCAAGAGCGTGGTTTCTACTTCTCCATCCACTAGGACAAACCTTTTTAAATGTATTTTCAAGAAAATTAAATTTTTAACAAAGTCCATCTAGACACAGTATAGAAAATAAGGTGTAAAATATAAAGTATTTGTTCGTTCGACTACCTGAAACAAAATAGTCAAACGATTGTTGTACAAATTTAAAGTAGTTAGTTGGTAGTTTAGCTCTCTAACTAAACGGTCGAACGAGAGATTTGTAATAGTATGCATCTTGTGTGTTTCATTGAATAATAAACGTAACTAATCGAATGTATACCTCTCTAAATCAAACAATTCCACACACAGAACAAAAGAAAACATATAGATTTTGAACATTATCAAAGTTTCTTATTTCAGAAATATGAGAGACAGAGTCGTTAACAACTAAATTAAGGTACATGAGCACAACAGTGTACGTATTTCGCTAAAGGATTTTTTCTTTTTATTCTAGCTTGAAGTCTACTCTAAATATCGGTCATGTTTGTTGCTCCGTCATACCCCTCACTTCTTAGTTTCGAAATGTCTGTAAACTTTTCTATAATAGAGAGGACTATTTTGTCCAAAAGATTCGGAGGTTTGACTGTCAGCCTCTACAAAGCAGCAAAACGATTCATTTAAGTGTAATTTTACAGGTCGCTCCTGATCGTCTGTTTTTTATTGTTACATAACAAACACTACACTGAGCTGATCTATTTTTCAATATCTTGGGTTCTATCAAAATCACAGATACAAAAAGGAGATTTCTCTTTTATATCATCAATTATGCGAGTGGAAATCAGGTCGATTAATTCATTCTGTGTTTTAGGCTTAAATATTTTGTAGAACCCTTGGGGCGTTTCATTAAGTCTGCCAAAACATCGTCATAGCGTGCTAGAAGGTATATTATTTCCAGCAAATTACCTTACTACTTGACAGTCGGTGTTCTCGAAAAGGCAAATCGTTTGTTGCAAAAGTGATAATAACGTCAATGATACGCTTTAGGACTTTCCGCCAGTAACACGTTGCATTTTTTTATTTCTTCAAAATTTGTATGTCTACAGTCATTCCAACTTTCCATCGAAGTAAATTTCACAAGCAATCGCATGAGACTGTGATTGCTCATGTTTTTTTCTATAGATGTGCCCAATCAGCTATCCTTCTTGAAAACCCCACTTCATTATTTAAAAGGTTAAAAAGGCAACAAGGTTGGCAGTAGCACATATTTAGTTTTTTCTTCGTAACACAGTCAATGCCGTTTTAAATGCAATTGATCACCTATGTCTTTTTGGTAATACCATTTGTCATCAGGCTCTTTGTGTATATTTCGTCTTTCCTGGTCTTTGAGAAAGGGCCTTTAAACTAGTTAGGCCTTAACTAAATAATTATTTTCTTTTGTTTAGCAGTTAGAACAGTGTCGAAGTCAGTATCGGAAAACTGTAACGGTACCTGACGAATAGCATCAGGGGAGTAAGCAGTTGCTGCATTACTGCTAGCATTGCTGTGAGTATCGGCGTTGATTGTATCAGCGTTGATTGTATCAGCCACTGTTGACGGACCGGAGTTTTTGTATGGCACTGGTACTGGGCCCAGGAATTTCCTCAACGTTGCTATCTTTTCTTGAAGTACGGCAATGATCTGGTACTGGTACTTTGGTAAAATATGATGAAACTTTGTCATTGTTTGTAATCACTTTTCTTCTGACTTTTGCGTTTTCGCTTGCGGAATTCAGCACCACTCAGTTTTTAGACATTCTGCTAAGTGATATAAATGTTTTTGTGTGAAAAACAAAAGTAATTATGAGCTGAACGGTTAATAATAATTCAATTTCACTCTCACATTCACTTAACCTTATTAACTCTTTCTTATTAACTTTACAAGTCTTTTACTTAAAAGATGACTACAGATTCAAAGCGAATAAAACAAAACCGCAAGCTCAAGAAACAAAAGCATACCAACTACATAAAAATAGCAGTGTCTAACATTTCTAAGAACTCAAAATAGGTGTTAACTTGATAATACTCATTCTGCAAAGTAGAAAGAAATACAAGTGCATTGTTCTGTGCCTATCTTGCCATAATAGTAAACCGTGAATCTATAAGATAACAATAACATGTTTAGTCAACTGTGTGTAGGTCTACTCAAAATAAAATTAAATCAAAGCGCAAAAACGTGTCATATCATACGTAACATACGAGGATGTATTGATATCTAGTTAGCCTAGACCAGTTCCTTGCATAAACAAAATATTGCGTTACCATAGCAACGAACAATAACTTATTATTAGAAGTGTCAGTGTAAAGTTTGACGTCAAAAAGTAAACCAGAGTCACGCAATAAATTAAATGAAAAAAGATGTCCACCGAGCCTGTGAAAATCGAAAAATTGGAGTATCGAGCCATCATCAAGTACCTGTATTTAAAACGGTTAAGAGGTAAGCAGATTTACGAAGATATGCTTAATACCCTTGGTGATCAATGTCCTTCGTATGCGACCGTCAAAAATTGGAATGCAAACTTCAAAAGAGGTAAATTTTCCATTGAAGATGATGACCGATCGAAGGAAGGCCAGTTTCAATGTCAGTCCCCAAAAAATATCGATGCAGTTCATGACATGATTTTATCAGACCGTCGAATTGGGATAAAACGGATATCTGAAGCACTGAATATTTCATACAAACGCGTTCATCATATGGTTCACAGCCAATTTGGACATGAGAAAAATTACTGCAAAATGGATCCCCAAATGTTTTGAATGTGTTCTCGATTTGAAAACGATGTAGACTTCTTAAACCGAATTGTTACTATGGATGAGACTTGGGTGCATTTTTTACGATCCAGAAACAAAGCAACAATTGGATACTATGGCGACACTCTGGTTCTCCAAGACCTAAGAGTTTCTGTGTCCAAAATCTGCTGGAAAAGTTCTTGCTTCCAGTTTTTGGGATTGCCATGGAGTAATCATGATTGATTTTTTTGGATAAGTGTAGAACAATAACTGGAGATTACTATTCGACATTACTGACCACTCTACGGGAAAAAATATTAAAGAGAAAAGACGCGGAAAGCTATCCAAAGGTAAGTTTTGTTTTTGCAGGACAACGCCCCTGCACACAAATCTCATGTTGCCATGCAAAAATTCGTGATTTAGGGTTTGAATTACTAGAACACCCCCTTATTCACCCGATTTGCCTCCTGTCCGACTATCGCCTCTTTCCCTCAACTGAAAAAAGTTTAAAAGGTCGTACATTTTCTTCCAACAAGGAGGTAATAGAAGCTGTGGAGGTCTGGTTTGCAGAGCGTTTTTTGAAAGGTCTAGAGACGTTGCAGGTTCGCTGTAATAAATGTATCCAATTAAGAGGAGAATATGTTGAGTAATAAAATATTTTGACATTGAAATTTTGTTTGGTTCTATAGTAGGCTAAGAATTTTTCATATATCCTCGTATATTGAATATCATATGTTCGTAATAATTACTCTTGATAGACATATACAATATACTATTATGTGATTTATCAAAAATGTTATCATTACCAAATGTGTGTAAGTTTTAAATTCTTGTCTAAAAACAATTGTCTTTTAAACTGACAAATAGGATTTATGA
The DNA here is from genome assembly GCA_030710515.1 of Abscondita cerata. Classification (NCBI taxonomy): domain Eukaryota; kingdom Metazoa; phylum Arthropoda; class Insecta; order Coleoptera; family Lampyridae; genus Abscondita; species Abscondita cerata. The sequence goes on from JALBCR010000293.1 coordinate 127,236, forward strand.
TACTTGATACCGATTCTATTGTATGTAAACTCCGCCTGACCATGTGAGGATCTATGGACAGTGTTATTAAGTTTATTTTGTTGCCACTTTTTACTAAGAAAATTATTCTTTACTGTAAGATTTAAAAACCTAAGAAATTTTTTATTATTTAAAGTGGATGCCAGTTTTTACAAAGAAGGTAATTCATACTTTCAAATGTTTGCGCCCCTTTCGAATTAGCGCCCGGGAGCGGTTTGTTCAATTGCTCCAATAGATAGTTACGACACTGCTGGCCGGTTAGCATTAACCAAGATTAAGTTATCTTTTAAATTCAACAATTTTGTAACGAGTTGCTTAATGTCACAAAATGAACAAAACCTATTTATTTTATTAGAAACATGTACATTGTTGAAGGTTTTTTTCTATAATAAATGATATCATATGATATTAAATGGTTTCTATACCTACTTTTGGTCCATTTATTGTTTAAATTTTAGTCACTTTCTAGCCAGATCAACTCTATTAAAAGTTACAACTTGCTAAAACACCCTATTTCGTCTTAATTACTTTGAATAATAGCAATTTGTTTCATTCTTTATTTTTTTTGGTTTTCGGCTGAATTTAATTTAGAATTAAATTAAATTTAATGGAAATGGAAAATAATTTGTTTCATCGTTCAAATTTCTAAGGCAATTGTAGATTATCTCTTATTTTCTAAATATGTGCTCTAATTTCCAGTTTTTCAATAACGTATTCAACTTTTTCTATATTAAACACATAATGAAACCAAACTGTTTTTACTTGTTGTGAAAAACGCATTTCCAGTAGTTTTCAAACACAAAACAAACAATTATAAAAATGAGGACACTACAAACTAAATGTGTAGCGTACAATAACATCTTTTGAAGTTTAAAAAGTGTTGTGTTACACAAGCGTATATTTTTGTTTATTTACAGCATATTCAAAGATGAAAGCCAATAAAATGCATGAAGAATCGACTTAACCACTAACTGTCCAAATCAAACATCACCCGCGGAGTCTTATATGTAAAAAAAATTATATTAACGCTTTGACCGAAATCGTTCGAATTGTTCAAAGCCACTTAAATACCAATCAATACTATGAATCCTCCAAAAAAATATGTACATTTTTTTTTCTAAAAACTTTATGGAAACCTAATTTAATAATTGTTTCTGTAAGATCAAACCTCAAAACATATAGTCTGAGGGTACATTCAATGATTTAGTTTTCCATGAGAAACAAACATGGAACCCTTTTATCATCCTTAATTATATCATTAATGAACCATGGAACTAAATATTAAACCACACCAACTTTGTCAGATTCTTTGTTTTTCCCTTTATCAATTTTAAATCTTTTTATCATTAATAATAAAAATAAATTTTCATAATAGCTGGCTGCATGTGTCAAAGTAATTATTTTAGTTTTTTTTTAATTTATGTAGATTTGAATTAACATTATTGAACTAATTTTTGTTATTTAAAATATAAGTTTGAAACCGTTACATAAATAAATAAATGATATGCAACAAACTTTGGCTTTACATACAACACATAGGTATGCGGTTAATTTAATAATATTATTGTGTTTTTAGGCGTTTTTAATACAAATATAAAATATGGAAGGGTGATCAGTACCTTACAGTACTCCATTTGGTCAACAAGAAAACATGTTGTTCCTGAGAATTATGATTTCGACCTGGCCATCAAGACCCTGAACAATTAGGAAAATGTACAACACATTTTCACAAAACACACCACACTAATATAGGGTACACAACAAATATTCTACAAATTAATGTTGAGGGGTTGAGTAAGGACAACCAGATTTCTTGTCTATTCTTTGTTTCAGGTATAGGTCGATACTTTATTTTTCAGAAAATGGTAATGAGATAAGTATACTCAATAAAGGTATAGTAAAACGTTTTCAATTAGTAGACTTTATTGGGACCCCATTCATAGAATAGCGATATACGTCAAAAGAAAATATTCAATACGAAAATATACAAAAGTATAATTTCTGAAATTTTGTTATAACTACTAAAATAGAGATTTAATACCTGCAAATATTTACAAACCTCCTCCAATACCTTGGACTAAAACTTTTAACGTCGTTTTCCTCATCCAAGTACATATATTATTGACTTTAATTGCTACAACACATTATGGGAATAACGTTACAGACGTGGATGGAGCTTCAAACATATATTTAGTATATGATCCAAAAGACACCAACATTTTCCTCCGGCCGATGGCAAAACGAATGGTAATGAACTTGTATTTAGTATCAATGGATCGACATGGTTCCATTACAATCAAACGTATAATATTAAACGATTTTCCAAGAAGTCAATATACACCTTCGCTATTAGAAATTGGGCTTCAAATTCGTTTGTAGAATCTTAAGAAAATAAGATGGAATTTTCAAAAAGCTAATTGGATAAACTGTAGAACATCTTTTCGATTATATTTAGATGGATACCACCGGTTTCTGATAATTATTTTAGGTTTATAGGTGCTCTTCAATGTGCAGCAAAAAATCAATTCCCGGTGGTTTTGAGCGAATATGTCTCATGTTAGTCGACTGAAACAAACAGATTGTACTGGGTACAACAATGGACGCTGATTATATCTCGGGAATTATAAATCCTGACAATATTGAAAAAATATTTAATGGGTAAATCGACTACGTGAAATCGCGGGAAATTATTTTCAGTTTGTAAAGATGGCCGTTAGGGGGCGAAATTGTTATGGCCGATCATAAAATTGGCACTTTCTCCAAAAATATGCAAATATAAATATATTTTAAATATTGCCGTAGTAAAAGACTGCAAAAATTTAAGAGTTTTTTGTTTAGGGTATTTACTCTGTCTTAGAAAATGTAGTGGTGGGGGAACGTCAAACGTGTTTTTTTATTTAAATGCAAATAACTCGGTATAAGTTAACGCAATTGAATAAACTAGGTATCGTTTAAAAGAACTGTTCATATTTAATAATAATGCAGTATAAAAAGATAGTCTGTAAGTAGCTGAGGGCGCTGTTTAACATTACAACAATTATTGCGCATTATCATGAGAGTTTTAAATATCACTCATGTATCTTTTTACACAGTTAAATAGGATAAAATTCCCTCAAACAGTCGGCGCAAACCGCAACTTCCTACCTTTTTTCAAACCGAAGATATCAATAAAATAAATGTTTGACCGCTGACTATTTACAATTTTACGCCCATTCTTAGTTGCCATTTCCGGTACAAATCATATTTAGAAAATCCAAATAAAGAAAAATGAGAATGCTGTACTGTCTTCTCTAAATAATGTAAAGGAGAAATGGGATTCATTAATGGATAATATGAATTTCGTACATTCAAGTCGTAAAAGCTGGGCACCTTTTAAATAAATTAGGTTTTACAAATCAATCTGCTAAAACAAATACAAAAGTTAGTTATTGTTTTAAACTCAGTAAATGTGGTGAAATCGATTATCACCTAAATAAAAAGTGTCTACAAAAAGAAAGAAAATCTACACCTATGTCAGAAGATATATCCAGACTTTTCACTGTAGAAGAGCTAAAACATGCATTAAAAAAGACAAAATCAAATAAAGCTACCGGGTTTGATGGAATAGATCCAAAATTTCTGAAAAATTTGGGGAAATTATTCTTTGAAATGGCTACTTATGTTTCTCAATGATATTTATAATACAGGTAAGTTACCAACAGATTTAAAGAAATGTAAAGTCGTGGCAATTTTTAAGACAAATAAATCTCCTACAGACCCATCTTCTTATCGTCCAATAAGTTTGTTAAGTGTAATTTATAAGGTTTTGAAAAGATTGATTTTTAAAGAATTAATCCGTTACCTAAGTGAAGAGAAATTACCAATTAAACAAGCAGGATTTCGATCCGGTAGAAGTTGTTGTGATGAAGTATTGGCATTAACAACGCATATCGAAGCTGGATTTCAGAAGAAACATGGAGTTGTCTTTTAGATAACTGCTGCATACGATACCGTGTGGAAAGAAGGTTTACTTTTTAAATTGTTTAACGTTATTTCTTGTTCGAAAATTATTTCATTTATTGATAATTTGTTGTCTTATCGGAAGTTTAGAGTTTTTGTTGGAGATAAAAGCAGTAAATTTAGATTTTTAAATAATAGTCTTCCACAGGGATCGGTTCTTGCGCTTATTCTTTTAATGTATATATTTCTGATCTTCCTTCTTTACAACGTCGAAAATTCGTCTACGCCTATGATATGGCAATTTCATTTCAACATTCGGAGTTTTTCGTAATTGAAAGAAAGCTGCTGATGATTTGTCTATTATGAAAATTTATTTCACAAAATGACGATTATGCCTCAATCTTAAAAAGACAGAGGTTTCTTGTTTTCATTTAAGTAATAGAGAAAAACATAGAAAACTTAATGTTATCTTTAATAATACAAAGTTAAACCATAATTTTAACTCAGTTTATCTGGGAGTAACTTTTAGATAGGTTTTAATTTACAAAAATCATTTAGAAAAAGTCAAACAAAAAATGAAAACAAGAAATAATGTCATTAAAAAATTAGCTGGAACAACTTGGGAGCAGATGCAAAGACACTTCGTACAGCTGCATTGGCATTAGTTTATTCTACAGCAGAATATTGTGCCTCCTGTCTGGTTGAATAGTTATCATACACAAAAAAATAGATGCTCAGTTGAATTGCACTATGCGTATAATTAGTGAAACCATTAAATCTACTCCTCTCGATTGGCTTTCTGTTTTTTGTAATATTACCCCATTAAACATTCGACGAAAAGCTACGTTAAAACGAGAATGGGATAAATGCCAACTTAACAAAAACTTACCAATTTGGAATGACATTGAGAACCCTCCTGCCAAAAGACTTAAATCTCGAAGTCTATATGGTTGCAAGACTACTTAAGTACGGCTTTTCTGAAGTTGAAGAGTGGAAAAATTATGGTCTGGAGTTGATGTTTTCAATAAACATCTCATTGATGATCCAATAATAGAAGCCCTGGGCTTTGATCAAAAAAAAAATTTGGTCAAACGTAAATCGCATAAGAACAGGCCATTCAAAATGCAACTCTATGTTGTTTAAATGGGGTGCGATTTCTAATCCAAATTGTGACTGTGGAAACGAACCAGAGACCGTTACACATATTGTAGAAGATTGTCAATTAACGAAGTTTAAAGAAGGTTTGTAAACATTCATAATTTAACGGATGAAGCTATATTATGGCTTATGAATCTGAAGTTTACCAATATTTTGTATTCTCTGTCTTAATTATCTGTTTTTCAATTATATTTTTTCCTTTAACCTACTATTTTTTCGTCATTGTCGTGACTGGCGCTTGAACCGGTCCATTATATGTCGTCATGCAATGGCTATGCTGTTATATTTTATGTTCTTATTTACCTTCTATAATGTTTACACACTTAATTAATATTATTACATAAGGGTTGGCATTTTAGGTTTTAGTGGTTTCCTAAACCTTGAAGCAAATGCTTTGCCAAGACACACCAATCCACAATTTCACACGGTTTCGTCACCACACTATACAGGTTTATACTGATCTTCTGGGGCACCATACATAACACTTACATCACAATACAATGTTTAAAATGTACCATACGAATAAATAAATTTATTTATGTAACGGTTTTTAATTGAGGATCCCTATTAATTATGTCTCTACCTATCTTAGTTCCAGGAATTCATTTTAAAGTAAGTAATTTTTACCATAGCTTTGCCAGCTTTCTTCCCAGAAGCACGAAAGCCAGCGCACATAGTCAGCGCATTATGCGCATGTATCAACTTAATCCGCTTTTTCGTCGAGAGAGACAGTATAAAACTCCTTGAGCAAATAGAATTATTTCTGTAGCTTTTTTAACAATGTTTTTCAAATTTGGTTTTACGGAAATCGAGAGTAATATAAGTATTATTGATGTACATAGATGGCGCCACAATGCAGTGGTAAGATATGGGTTTTTTGTCTATATTATAAGAATTAACTAATGATCAAATAATCTCTTTTAAAATGAAAACTTTAAATATTACAATGTTTACAATGAGTCGGGTGGAAAAATAAAAATGTAACCACTTCCGGTAATTGCATCGTATTGCAATAGGGCTCGTTGGTAAGATAATTTTATGTACAAAAAACTTTTTATATAAACCAAAAAGTTGATATATTTCAAACGGAAGGAGATATCTTAACTTATATTTATCTTATCAGCTCGGTTCTCTGTTCACGTTGCTAAAAGAAGGGAACAAGCATACCCAGTACTCGGCCAGTGTTAAGTATATTGCGGCGTACTGTTGCATTGGTAGGATAAGCAACGTTCGTGAGGCTCCTAGGGGCCTGGGGTCGGCTAGTATTAAATAATAAAATTTTGGCGTCCGCCATGTTGAATCCTGAACTTTCGGTCCACAATTCGGCTTAGCAATAGTGATTTTCGTACTCAGCTAGGTCAAATTAGTAAAAATACAGTTGTTGCCTAAATGTTATCCGAGATACCTCTCAGCATGAAACAGAGAATTTTCTGAAAAATTGTCCTAGTCTATTATTAAAAACGTTCAATTTCTAGAAAAAATTAATGAAATAAAAAATAAATTTCAATAACATTTGTCACAACCAATCGCCCAAAATACGTCACATCAAATGTATTTCATACATGCTTATTAGGGATATGAAACCATTTACTGTCTCGAAATTGTAAACGATTACTTCACTTATAATTTATTATTTGTCAAATTTTCCAAATAATTTAAACTGCATTGTAAATCTAAACTTCTAATAATCATAATCACCTAGTATTCTGATTCTAACGAAATTAATATAAAAGTTTTTGTTTGTACACAGATGACAGTGAATTATAGTGAATTACATTCGACAACAACTGATGTAATTTTTTTAATTTATCAGGTATCTAACAGTTTCATATTATTATTTATTTTTTAATTTACGAGCAAGACTCTATACGTAAAAAATATGTGTATGTACATACTTTATATATATTTTTTATTTTTTTCCTCTTAGGCGGTCTACCACTGTGGTTCCGGATGCACCATGCAGCCTAAAGGTTTATTGTTCTTCCTTTGGTTGTTAATCGACGTATTCAAATTCAATACCCTGCACTAATAGGTGCAGGTCGTTGGGTGGATACGTATTTAATATCTTTGGTAGCATTTGTTGCGCCCAAACTAAGCTGTCTTCTATTGTCCAGCGCCTTGCAACTGCACAATAAGTGCAGTACTGTTTCGGGAGCTGTTTCACATAGTAGACAGTTAGTGTCGCCAGTGAATCTTCCGAATTTCCGCAGGTATTCTTTGACGGCCATGTGACCAAGTTAGAAGCCCTGCCGTGATTTTTAACTGTGCCCGGCTTAATATTAGTGGTTTAGCCGTTTGTTTCACGTAAGGTTTTATAATTATACACTTACTATGTATCAGGTCTGGTCTTGATGTCCAGTACGCCTTATGTTCTTTGCGAGTTCATTCGCTGACTGCTAGGCCACTCGATTTTTTTGATATGCTTAAGGCTGGTTCTGGCCCAACGTAAGACGTTGTGGCTCCTTGCCTGGCTAACTTGTTAGCATTAGATGTTCCCTACAATGCCCGAATGGCCAGGGGTCCAGGCAAGAGTTACCATGTTTTGGTCTGCCAGGGTATTGAGTGTGTTAAAACATTCAAAAGCTAAAAGAGCTCTCAATATTGCTTGACTGTCAGACATAATATAGATACGCCTACGGTGGTAGTTCTTCTCTATATTAATTTTTGCATATTCGATGATGGCAAGAACTTCTGCCTGAAAAACAGTCGCTAGGCTGCCTAAGGGGAGGGCATAATCTAGATGCTTTCTTTCATTATAATTCCTACTCGGCCCCGTCTCTGATTTAGAATCATCCGTATACCAGATTATACCGTCTTTTGAAATTTTCTCTTTGTAGTCTATCCAATCATTCCGATGTAGAATTACCACTTGAAGAGTGGGTTGTCGATGCGCTCAGTCACCATATGGTCAGAACCCATTTGAAGTAGGAATCCTGCAATGTCTGTTAAACGTCTTATATGAGGGGATTTCCCGACCTATTGTTTTTTGATATATTATATACTTCATATTTTTGGATGTTGAATCTATTTTGACAAGAAATTCGAAAATCATTTTATCCAACAAAATTACTGCTCCTTTTGGCTAGTCCGACAGTCCAAATATGTCGAATTTATGAGGTTATGTTTTTCGATATACAGGCTGTTCTAAATTAAATGGCGCACCATTGGTAACTTTGTTATTCGTGGAGATACAAAGTCAGTTAAATTAGCAAACTAGTAGCTTTTTTTCCGCTGGTCACGATGATGAAATAAAAAAAACAATTGAATGTAGCGTTTAAGAGAAAATGAGGAAACTGCACCTTGTCGCATATAAAAGAAAATATATGCAATGTATACCTATAACTAGAGTTAAATTTTAAAAACAAACAAAAAACTAAAACTAAATGCATATGATTAATTACAGCAATGCATATTTCCGTAACATCAAAAAAAAAAAAGAAAAAAAGAAAAGGGTACCAATTATGTAGCCGGAAGAAGATGTAAATAATGCTTACGAAATAATTAAACAGGCATAGTTTTCAAATTTTCTGGTATGTTATTATAAATTTTACTAGTATGATATTGAAACGATCTTTCAAACAACGCTGTTGTATGTTGTCAAATTTAAATTGTGCACATCAGTTCTGAATTTTATTTTATGGTATAAGTATGGTGGTGTTTTTTCTGTAATTATTTTATAGTACAAGGTGACCGTGTGCAACAATCTCCTGCCTCCATATTTAACCAATTTGATTCTTGTAATTTATGTGAAATATGATCATATTTACGAATGCAATATATAAATCTCAAGCAGGAATTTTGTACACACTGTATTCTTTTTTAGAAGTGTCATAGTCAATACAATAGCCATAGATTTCCGAACAATATGTAAACTGCGATAAAACGAGCATATCGCATAACATTTTTTTAAATTCATTTAGATAATATCTATGCGAGTACAGAGTTTTCAGCGTAGAGTACGCTCTTTGTATACTTAGTAATGATATGGTTCTTGTACCTAAACGTATTATCTAAAGTAAGACCTAAATTTTTGGAATTTTTCAAGCCGATCCTTTATATTGAAGTAATCTGCATTACGACCAAATAAAAGTAGGCATGATTTCGACGGATTAGTGCTTAGTTGATATGTCATGTAATTTATTTATGTCATACGTCATTTGATCCACGGCTGAATCAAAGTCAGAACAATGAAATGAGTGATGCGTACATATGTATATTACTGTATTTTATGAAATTACAAAAATTTAAAGTATATATAATAAATAGGAGTGTTCTAAAAATTGAGCTTTGAGGAACGCCTTGTGTGATTGACGAAATTCAGAAGTTTTGTTCTGTAATTTTACACACTGTGATCTTTTATATAGGTAATTTCTTAATAACTGCACCGCATTCTTAGAAAAACCTATGTAATTGGTGCATGAATAATAACTCGTGATCAATAGTGTCAAATGATTTATAGTCTGTATACTATTGGCGCGGAGTAATAAATCATAATTGCTTGAAATAATTCTTTATTTTCTTGTAAAGCGGTACTTCTACGGTTAAGCAAAACCAATAAATTCTAACCAAAATACGATCATTGTGCCGCTCTTGCAGCATATCGACCCATCTAGGGTCTGAGAACAATGGTTTAACCTGTGTAAACACGTTGCCATCAGCCCAGGTACTGACGAAACGAGAATCATAGCCTTAGATGTGGGTATTATAACAAGATACAAAATAATCGTATATAATACGTAAGAAGTAAATTTGTAATGTGATCTACTATACAAATAAAATAAATAACATATAACCACATAATAATTCATATCAAGGTAGATTTTACTATTACAATATATTTACCTACTAAAAATATGATTTTCCAAACGTATCAGGTACCTACGCCACTGCAATACGGGAGATTCGATCATTCTGACAGGTTTTTTACTCGCGCCAATAGTATACTGAGTATAACAATGATTCGACATCTTTCGTAGTTCTAGTAGGTTCAGAAATATGCTGATATAAATTCAGGCATTCCATAAATTCCATGAAATATTTAGTAGCAATACATGTCCGTGTTAACAAATTTATATTAATATCACCCAAACAAAAAATATTGTCAGATAGAGATTATCACAATGTAAAAAGAGATTTCAAGTTCATCAACGCTTAAAGTTCATCGATGGTGGCCTGTAAACTACGCCAAAAACATATGTAGTACTTTTAATCTTAATGAAAAACCAAAGTTTTTCAATAGCATTACTTACAACTATTTTTAAAATGCAGTGAATTTTTATATACAGGGTGTTAGGTAAACATGCGGCAAAAATTCAAGGGGTTTTTCCTTGGCGTATCTAAGAATATTTTGTCTATGATGATTTCCTAAACACCTTTTTATTTCGAAGATACAGGGTGAACAAAATTTGCGACAGTAACAATATTTAATATCAAAAAATAAATGTAAAGTTGATCAATCTACAATAAATGTTCGAAATGACTTCCTCCAGCCTGGATACAAGCATTCAATCTTCTCGTCAATGAATGTCGAACTCGTTCAAATACACCAGGGTCGTTTTTAATAGACTCACACCCAGCAATTATCCGATTTCGCAAGTCGTCCAAATCTTCCACAGGAGTAGCGTAAACTAGTGATTTCAGATATCCCCATACAAAAAAAGTCCAAGGGATTTAATTCTTAAGGATCGAGCAGGCCATGCGTGTGGCCCACCTCGACCAATCCAGCGATCTCCGTATGTTGCTGTTAAAAAATTACGAGCAACCAAACTGAAATGTGGTGGTGCACCATCGTGCATATACCACATTGCCATTCTTGTCGCCAATGGTACATCCTCCATAAAACTCAGGTAGTGTTTCTTCCAAAAGTTGCGATAAGATTCGCCAGTAAGTCTTGCTGGTAGAAATACCGGTCCAATTAGGTAGTCACCCACAATTCCAACCCATACATTCAAGGAGAACTGATGTTGAAAACGATCTTCACATACCGCATGCGGATTTTCATCTGCCCACACATGGTTGTTATGAAAATTTCTAATTGCAGTTCTTGAGAAATTAGCTTCATCAGTAAAAAGAATCTGTGTCAGGAATTGAGGATTTGAACTAATTTTTGCAAAAGCCATTGACATAATGCAATATGTGGAGGAAAATCGGCTGGTAGTAGTGCCTGAACGCGTTGGATGTGGTAAGGATACAACAAGTTGTCCTTAAGAATTTTCCAAACTGTCCAATGACTTACATTCAAAGCATTGACAATTTTCTCGTAGAACTACTTGGATCTTCTTCTATCATGTTTAGCACATTCTGTTCCAGTTGTACCGTTCTTACTGCCATTGGTCTTCCTGGCCCTCCATTTCGTTTCAATGCCCCGGTTCCGTAGAAGACGTCGATGAATGTTTTCGAAGATTTTCGATCGGGGATATTACGGCCACGAAACCGTTCAATGTACAATCGTCTGGCTTTAATGAATTTCCATCGGGAAGTCCATACATGAAGTCCATGTCAGTCATCTCGGCGTTCGTATAGTGATTCATAATAGCGGACTTCACTAACTATTAAAGAACACGTAAAAAACCTAAACGTCACTCACTTTAAACAAATGTGACACATCAAACAGCTAAACGTCACTTAATTTTTTTACTTGACAAACTCATTGGCGTACGCCATACTTTTTATTTACATTAATATTGTTACTGTGGCACATTTGTTCACCCTGTATCTTCGAAATAAAGAGGTGTTTAGGAAATCATCATAGGACAAAATATTCTTAGATTAGGCCAAGGAAAACCCCATTGAATTTTTGCCGCATGTTTACCTAACACCCTGTATACTGCAACACCGCCAGCACTACTATCTCGATCTTTACGCAATAATACATAATTTTGAATATGGATGTCGTGATCGCTTACATTTGCTGACAGCCATGTTTCGGAAACACATAATACGTCATAATTCACAATGATATTTCTAATGTAATTTATTTTTGGTAAAATTGAACGAATGTTTAAATGCTACTTTTAGATTATTAGAATAGTTGTTTACATTCATATGCAAGAGCTGTGTAGATAAAAAATAAGAAAATATAAAATAAAAGTAAAAGTACAATGAAAGTACAAACAAATGTAACATGTTGTGATATTACTGCGACGAATTAGATTAGCGCTATCAGCAACGGAATTTACGTCAACAATAGAATTTAATACATGTATTTTTATCATTTACCTTCGAGAAAAAATTTCCATTATTGGTGAAAACATTTTTACCACCAATCCGCTTAATAGCTTCTTTTACAATTAACATTCTTTTGCGGGGTTAAATCTAACTATCTTGGTGCCTTTTAACTTGCTTTTAGAATTAAATATCGTATCTCTAATGGTACGTCTACAAAATTTTACAATTATGGGCCGAGAGTCGCCTACCTTATTAGCTAAACGATGACTGAAATCAATATCTGCTTCAGTTATGACCACTTTCAATTTATCGCGACATACGTCTATTACTCGTTTATTCGTTTCTTCGGTTGCGCTTTCTGGAATTCCAAAATTCTCAAGTTGTTCCTTCTTGAATATTGCTCCTGTATTTCGATAGTGCCTTCAGCCAGTTTTAATTTGTCTTCCTAGAGCGACCTTCGCCTCATACGTTTTAAATAACACTTCCAACTGCTCACTCACTTTTTCGACGACAGATGCGGAAATTTCCAGGTCTTCTACACTTTGATCATTTTATTCTATACTGAAAGCAACTTTATGTGTAGAAAATAACATATACTGGGTGAGTCGGGAGGAGCGCACCAAACTCTAGGAGTGTATTATACACGTGAAAATAATGTAATAGTTATTTATGTATACAAGGACAAAAAAAGTGCACTTTTATGTACGAGACTGAATTTGCTGGCCGAGGAGTTAGCCGAGGCAAGCAAACAGGCGAGGTTATTAAAAAGCACTTTTTTTCCGAGGTACATATTAATTTTTTCCGTTGACCTTAAATTAATTAATTTTCTATTTATTACCGTTTACTGAAAACAAAATGTTTAGTAATTTTAAACAAAAATTTTACGTTTGTTCTGATTTTACTGTACCTAATGTTCACTTCACCGTTCAGTATTGTAACATTTGTGTCAAAATTTATTAAAGGAAATAAAAGCTTTCCACGTTCGAATATTGTACCGATAAAGCATTTGTTTACAACAATCACATAATTTTTATAAGAGCACTTGATTATGATAGGTAATAGGTAAAACATGTACTTTTTATAATTTATTAAAATAATAAAAATTACATTTAGGTAGTGTTATTTTGAAGTATATTTAAAAATGTAGTTATAGTTGGAAGCCTACCCTCAAAATTAATGCATTTCTTTAATTGTTTATGATCAAAGATGTAATGAAGTTTCTCCTATTAAACACATTAAAGTCGATTCTTACTAATTGGACATATAATAGTTATAAGACTGAGTTTGTACCGTGGTCAGACTTATAATCATTTTATATTCAATAAAAATATTGCCTGACCGTAAGAAAGTATGCAAACGTAGTTTTTGATTCACTCCGAAAATGTTTCAAAAATGTAATAATCTTCTTTCAGCTTATTGAAAACTGTGAAATTCACCTTGTTTTTGTGTACGAATAAATCTTGAACCCAGTAATGTTGATGGCTTATATGATTCTATTTTTGTTTTTCCTGCGACAGAATCAATATTCAAATGATTTTTCACAAGTAATTACTGTTCTTGTGTTTTCCATTAGCATTATTACTTATTTACATCAATCAAATACAGTAATAGAAAGGTACCCATAATTAACTCACTTCTACTGTAAGTTTTTGTATTTTATGATCGTGAAAATTTTGTATCGGAACTCCGCTTCTGTATCAAAATGTTACCTAATAAAATTGTCTAAAGCAATCTCAAGTCGTATGAATTCTGTCTTACCTTATAAATGAATAACTTTAAAGAAGTTAAAGTGTTACATATTGAAAGCAATGTATCGAGTATTGTGAGATTACAACCAGGCTCTTCTATATGCTTCGCACATTGTAGAAACTATAAACAATTTATTAATATCATTTCAAAGCACTTAAAATCATTTACTTGTAATTTGAACAACAAATTGTTTTTGTTCAAAGTTGTGTGGGATTGAGAAATTGAGGTTATAAATGGAAGTAAACAAACAATATTCTGCAGTATCTAAAATGTTTCAGTATGTACCTAAAGTACTGTAATATCCTATGTAGTCACTAAATTCATCCTTTCTTAAAATTGGGTTTTCATACTGGTTACTTCGACTTTATTTAATTTGACATAAAATAATAATTGACATTGACAGATGTTTGCGGACGAAAAGTATTACATTTAAAAAAGTGTTACTTTATGATTATTCAGGGAGTACGTAAAACTCAATTTTATAATGAGGTCGACGGAAAAAAAACTTATATGTTCTTATGCGATTCTCATTTGTTTTCAAGTTATGGTGTAATTAAAAATGTTCATCTAGCTTTCCACTTATTATCTGAATTTTAACATTATCAAAGTATGCCATGTTCGAGGCTCAAAGACATTTGATAATTCTGACGTTTTGATGAACTGTCAGTGAACAGTGGACTGTAATTGAACGTTTAATTTCGAATTTATGTGATTGTTAGTGTTGCAAAATGCCAGATACTTATTCAAATTTAGAATATGCAAATATGGTGTTTGTTTATGGTTTCTGTAATGGAAATGCTACAGCTGTTGCTGAAGAATATCGTCAACGTTTTCCACACCAAGGACATCTTGATAAAAACGTATTTATTAGAGTTTTCAACAAATTGTGCGAGACTGGTAAGCTTCCCAGTGCAAACATAACATCTGAACGCGCTACTCGACAAGGTTTTGTAGAAGTAGAAAATATTCTACATCTAGTAGAAGAAGATGCAACTACTAGCTCACGGAGAATTGCCACTCAATTGGGAATTCCACAAAAGAGTGATAAACGCACTCCACGAGGAAGCTTATATCCTTACCACGTACAGAACCAACAACTAGAGGATTACTCTAACCGTATGGAGTTTTGTCGGTGGATAAATAATAATCATCGTGTTGTATCGATTATACTCTTTACGATGATGGCATTAATAATATTCGTAATTATCATGTATGGTCAGACGAAAATCCCCACGCAACAATCGAAAGCAATTTTCAACATCTGTTTTCTGTGAACGTGTGGTGTAGTATGGTTGACAGTTATTTAATTGACCCTTTTATTTTGGAGGATCGTCTTACAGGAGACAACTACCTCATTTTTTTACAAAATGAATTACAAGGCCTGCTAGAGGATGTTCCTGTAAATATTAGAATGCAGATGTACTATCAGCACGATGGAGCTCTTGCACATGTCGCTCGTCAGGTCAAGCAACATTTGAACGAACGTTTTCCAGGGCGTTGGATTGGTCGTGGAGGTCCTATTAATTGGCCTGCAAGATCTCCAGACCTCACACCACTAGATTTTTCTTTATGGGGCTGGATGAAAAATGAAGTCTACAAAATAGAAGTGGACGAATTGAGAATACTGCAGTCCATATTAAAGAAAAAAGAAATGAATTAATTGGGAGAGCAACAAACGCTCTTCGTAGACGAAGCAGAAAATGTTTAGAAGTCAATGGCGGTATTTTTGAACATTTATTGAAAGAACGCTATGATTAAGAAAATTTTATGTGTATCATTTGTTTATTTGTTAATATGCTATAACTTGAAAACAAATGAAAATCGGATAAGAACATATGAGTTTTTTACATTATTTTCACTTGTATAATACACTTCTAGAGTTTGGTGCGCTCCTCCCGACTCACCCAGTATATTAGCTAGTTTGTAATTACCAACTAATTATTGTAATCAGTTAATTGAATTAAACAAATAACCTTTAACAATTATAGGTTAGGTAAGCTTTACTTCAGTTCTACAAGAAAATTGTGCTTTATATTTAGATTCTACAATTTAATTAAAATTTGATTTTTTAAGAATAATTTGTAGTGATTCTTACGTCACTTCTCATGCATCATTTCGTATCATTTATTATTATTTTGTCCATGATTAGTCGTAAATCCGCGGATCAATTCTGTATTAATGATATATACGGGCCTTAGAGTAAAAGCGGGACTAAAAAGTAAAAATGCAGGCGCCAAAGTAAATCAAGCGAAAAAGAGTCGTTTTACGCTTTATTAAATATAGAAAGTGCAAAAAATACTTTTACCCTCACATGATTGTTGCCCTAGCCTACGGCTCGTTGCAACAATTTTCATGCGTGTTACTTTACACGCTTGGTACATAAATAACTATTTTGTTTAATTAATCTTTTTCAAAGTACTTCTAAATATAGCTTTCATGAACTGGAGTGCATAAAACGATTTATAAAACATAGGACTAAAGTGCGTTAATTCTTCGGGCGATAATTCGTCCACGCTTCGCTCAGGCGACTTAACTTGGCCCTCAGGCCGAACTACGTAATATACTATTGCTTAAACACTTTCTTGACTTTAGAATCTACATTTTGTATATATTTCTAGATTATAAAAAGTGAAATCAAAAGTAGGAAACGAGAAAATTATTAGTTTAGTGCAAAATTTTAATGAACGTGTGGAACAATTATTCGGGAATCTAAAGCCTTTCTACTAATAAATTCCTTTGCGCTTTTTAACTGAATTTTAACAACTTTTAGTTTCAGTACATACATTATTGGTAATAAAATTAATTTAAAAGCATTCATAAGGTGTTTAATTTTTTCCTGCATAAATCCATTTGCTTTTAATAGAAAAGCGACTTGTATAGGAAATAAATTTGAAACAACAAAAATAATTAGAATTTAATTGCATGTACACATAAGGATTTGATTAATTTGAAGCAAATTATGTAGAAATGAGGAAGCCTTTTCTACTAGGCGAATCGTAAACCGTAGATTAACTATATTGCTTATTAAATATGCATTAAATGCTTTGTCGGTAGTTCTATACCCAATAAATCCCGTAAGAGAGGCATTTTATATTATTGTTATTAACACTAAAGGGTTGAACATTAAATTTTAACATCATTGATAAAGCGGTCGTAAAATGGTATTAGGAAATTTTATATACGCAACATCACCTACGTATTTTTATAGATGTAGAATTTATATACTGTATTCTTTTTAAATTGCGGTAAATAATGTCATTCCTAGCAGCACAAATAAAATTAATACTGAAACTAGTTTTTCATGTAACGGAACGGAAAATTAAACCTTCAATACTCCTGAGAACTTTGCTCTATTAAAAAGCCAGACGGGTCATATTGATCCTAAAAATATCCAATCACGTCCAGCAATTTAAGGAAAATGTAATTACAATTTGTTCTTTATTTTTCTAGGTGCTTTGAAATATCTACTACAAGGAATTGGTGTCAATTACAAAGCGGTTCCCAAATTTTAGAAAACAACGGATTGTGGCCGTCGGTTTTAATTTAGCAACTAAAGCATTAATAACCGTAAACGCAACTTGTGGTGAAGGCGGGCGGGAAGAATTTTGTCGAATGTCGGAAAATGGACGCGGTCGTTGCGGGATTTGTGATAATTTTAGTCCTGATACGTCGAAAAAGCATTCGATCCATTACGCAATTGATGGGACAAGTCGTTGGTGGCAAAGTCCGGCACTGTATAACGGTCCTGAGTACGAGTATGTCACTATAACTTTGGATTTAAAACAGGTAAGTGCTTTAAAAACTCACACTTTAATTGCAGTGAAACCTCGTGGGAACATTGTCACGTGCAAACTCATATTTAAATATTATATGTACGTATCAAAGTAGTAGTAGCTTGTTCATATTTATTTTTGTACGTAAAGATTTTGACAAAAAATTACGTTGTTGATTTATACAATTTTACTTGATGTTATATAGTGTCGCGATCAATTTCTCGGAAAATGGACATAGGAAAGTTTGAAAATTTGACTAAAGCCAATAAGGTCTATTTATCTAAAATATTTCCAAGACCGTGGTGCTTCCGGTCATCCGGGAAGTTAATACAAACTTGCTTATTTTTAACAGTCATCGTATATTTTTAAATTATACATCAAATTCCATACACATTGTTATCGTTTTTGACAAATTTTATGTTTTATGTAAGAAATGACATTTGACTTACAGCTTCATTGGGTTGGTTTTCTGGTAGAAGTGGATCTACGTTAGCGGTTATATTTGTATTATTTGTAATAAAAGTTAAAACTTCAAAAAGCGCAGAACTTTTCTTGCGTATTCATGAATTGACTGTTGGGATCAGATTAGATCACATTATGTTACCCTACATTTATTGGTTAGAATTACGCGGCAAGTAACGTTGCGCTATGACAGGTTGAGACATTACCGAGACCACAGAATAAATAGGTGAGACTATTGTAACCCTTCGATTGTTAACTTTTGCTTTTACGTACGAAATTGTGACGAAATCCTGTAACAATATGTTTCGTTTACAACTAATAGTTGTTCTTTCATTTGGGTTGGTTGGTTGGTTTTTGGGAATATCGTGGAAAAAATTTGTGTCTAACATATGAGGAAAGCTTTTTTCCACTCTCACTCTAATGCCGCTAGGCTCGTGAGGCAACTCAAGCTCGAGTGGAAATAAGGATCGCTTTCCTCACTTGTTGGACAAATAACTATTTCAAAATGATTTAATAGGTTCTTCTTTTCGTCGTCTATTTAATTTCTTGCATGCACCTCCATCTTGGGCTTTGTAGACTTTCTTGCAACATGAACTACCAGTTTCATTTAGTGTTTTTGCTATCGCTTTTCTTTTAGCCTTAACCTCTGCATAACTTTTTGCATTGGCATTTGTGTCACCTCTCGTTTCTCTGTGGTGTTTTTTATAAATGTCGAAGTTTCTATTACATAAATTACAACTAATACCATGTTTAGTATTTTTCCCTTACACAGATACAGCACCAATAAAAACTGTTCCTTAATCTGGTGTTAAGATACTACCAAGTTTGTTTTTAAAGATTCTCACCTTTTTTTTACGAGCGACGATAAAATTTCTCGATTGTGATGAATATTTTATTGAAATTGGTTTAATTTCTGTTTATCCAATGATAAGGTACTTGGTCCCCAGTAAATAATCATCCAAACATCTAATTTGTTGACAATGATGTGATTTCCGTTATGCTTAGTATTTCTTGGTTTTACATTTTAGAACACTTACAGTAATTTATAAACATTAAAGTTCGAAGCAAATTAACTCTAAAATGCACTAAGTATTTATAAATTTAATTGTATTAGAAAAGAATTTTCTTAAACCATTATTATTATGACTAGTTTCGACTCCTAATTTTTTTACTATATTAGATTATATTATTGTGTAGTGCATTGATAGTAAAATCAATGATAAAGTAACAAATTGCTTATAGTAATAATTATAAAAGAATAACTATAATCGAAATTTCTGTTTCTATTTGTAGAAGCAATTTTTCTAATACTGCAGAATTTCATATACATTTTATTATCCTTTTTGTCCGAGCTGTTCAATTTTATGTAGGCTCACCTAATAATAATCATCTTTTATAAAAATCGATACAATTGAACGACTTAGTAATCACCAGGTATGGGCAGATGTAAGCAATTTAGAGATATTAAAATTTTAATAGGGTACCTAAACGCCAAGATAAGCAACAACAATACAGAGTTTCAAAAAGTCCTGGGAAAACAGGGACTGGGAAATATGAATAAAAAATGGGAAAACCATTTACCAAGTGGTTGGCGAAGAAAAAGGAAAAATGCACTTCGAAGTGTAAGAGCAATGATAAATGCTGACAACGTCTTACTACTTCGTTGCGAGAGCAAGGATTAAAGTAGGCTTAAAGAATAATAAACATTGTGCATCAACATTCAAATATAAACTACATAACCTTTGAGTTGCAGAAGCAACAAAAACTTTCAGCAAAAAACTAACACCTATACCCCAAAATTTTAGATTATTAGTTGATAGACGCTGGACATTCTAGCAAAATTGAAAAACCTTGAATAAATACTAACACAATAAGTGCAATTGATTGAAAATTAAATTGAATTTACTAAACAAAAAAATTAAGAAGAAAATCGTAAATAAAATATAAATACAACTATATACAGGGTGTCCCACCGGGAACGCCATCGATAGATTATAGAAAAACTGTACATGGGAAAAATTTGAAAATTTGGTAGTATACTAACATCGACGGGGGGGCAAAATATTTTCAAGATGGTGGTACTTCCTGTCATACCGGAAGTAGGTGTCAACTTGCTTATTTTAAATAGAACACCCTATATATTATTCCATTTTAGATTTTGCACAAAATTTTAGACACATTTATTATAATGTCCTATACCTAAGTCTAACTGTTTTGAACTTATTTTAAATTTTATGTCAAAAATGAAGTTTTCAGGCCTAAACAAAATTATATAATTTTCTTATACTAATGCCTTTATTATTTAATTGGAATGGGTTTCTTTGTAGCAGGGGACCTATTTTAGTGGGCTATGTCGATATTTTGATAATAAATTATTACAGGGTGATCAAAAAAAAGGATTAAAATTAAATTCAAAACACGTCAAAAGTCATTTTTTTAAATGCAGCACCTTGTTTTTATAATTTTATCTTATTTAGCATCAAAAATAAGGTTGACTTTGTACAAGGTTGTCTATTCAAAAAAAAATTCATGGTTTTCGAAATATTGGCAATTTAACTTTATTTGTTGTCCAAATGCTATTGTATTTCTTTTAATATGAATGGTTATTCCTAGTTGGCCATGATGGCGTTAGAAAACAATCATCTGTCAAGGATATGTCAAACTGTTAAAAATTTTCAATAATCATGCGGGACGCTTAAATTATACAAACGAAGATTACTTAAATTTATTTATTATTTATGGACAATGTGATAAAGTTATATCAAGAAAATGTGTTACATTTGCTGCAAGATACACGCAAAAACAGAAACCATCACCAAAAGTCTTTAAACGAATAATAGAAAACTTTAAAAACTTTGAATTCGTTTTTAATGTTTGTTGTAAGAATAGAAAACGTTTAATAGTATTTTCAAAAACTTTATTGGTTTCTCCACTATAATTATTCAAATCTATTTTAAAATGGAATAGTAATATCAAAGCCTACTGCCTTGAAATCTTAATTTTAGTTATTTTCATGATTTTGCTTAATGTGTATACATCCTAATGAGGATTTAGAAAATGTAGAAATTCAATATGGCGCCTATAAGAAAACTAAAGTTGACTTTGGCTGTGCACAACATAGTAAGCTTACACAATTTTTAGCACCGTTTTAGGTCCTCTTACCCATATCCTAAAAATTTGATAACCATAGCTTTTATAACAAAGAAGATATGGCAATTTTCTAAAATGCACAATTTCCGGTTTCACCCTGTATCTATGTAACGGTATTGATTTAAATTAAAACAAACGTAGATTATTTTTGGGTAGATAAATGCACAACTTTTCTCCCATTTAACCACGTTGTATCTCCAACGGATTCCAATATCCCCATGTACATAATTTTATACTGGACACACTGTATACTTGGTTACAGTATTTTCAGTTTATTTTATATATTCCCGATTTATCAGACATTTCTATTAAGACTTTCCGATTGCCTAAAAGATTTTGCAAGTTGTTACTACTAAAGGTTACTGTTTTATAATCAAATTTTGAAAATATTTTTGAAGACCTTTTGTGTATGTGGGTTAATTTGGTAATTTGACATATTTCTTATCTATTTTACTATTACTAGTTCCTAACGTTGTAATGTTCCTAATGTTTAACTTATGTTTATGTTTTCTAATTATGTTTGTGACAATTAATTCTTGAAAACCATTGTATGATGCGATCTGCTTAATATTTCGCAGTTCTTTATCAAAGTTTTGTTTTGACAATGAGAAATGTAATAAACTGTAAATCAAAAAGTTGAAAGATGCAAGTTTATGTGGCATACTATGGTTGGAATCATTTGTTATAAACCTCATAGTGTTAGTGTCTTTACGATAAATATCTACATCTAGTTTGTTGCCATTTCTCGTCACTAAAGTGTCTAAGAAAGGTAACTTAAGGTTTGCTTCTGTTTCATAGGTAAACTTGATCGTCTCAAATTTTGAATTTAAAATTTTTACAAATTGCTGAGGACTGTAAACTTTAGTGTCGATGACTGCAAAAACATCATCTACATATCTAAACCAAATTCTAGGAAAATAATTTATATTATTTTTTAGTACATATAAATCAGTTTCAAATTTATCCATGAACAGCCATAAACGGATATAAGCTGTTACCCATTGTTGTACCATGATTTTGTTAATAAATATTATTGTTAATTTGGAAGTAGGTTTGACTCATACACAATCTTGCCAATTTAATAAAATTATCTACTTCTGAATTGTCTAAACGATTTTGGTGTAACATATCTTTCAAATAATCTAAAGTGACATCTATCAGAACGCTTGGAAATAATGAACAGACATCAGAATGAAACTAAAACTTCGTTCTCACTCAGCTCAATGTTTTTAATTTTTTCAATAAAATTGTATGAATTTTGAACACTAAAATGTGATTGTTAATATTGAACACTGTTGAATTTATTTGACAACTATTTAGATATCAGATAAGTAGGAGCATTAATACCTGGTGTTTTCCGTTCGTTAAAATAGACGCGAGAGTTTCGAGTTCCATTCCTTTTATAAAGAAGTAAATGGAGAATTAGACGAGACAATATATAGAAAACAATAGGTCGACATGTAGACAGGAAACCCCTGTACAACATTACAAAACAGATTAATGAAAAAAAACCAAACCATCAACCAAAAAAAAAGAATGGAGAAGGGTACAGAACAGACACGGAATGATAGAAAGATGGCTAATATATTTTAAGGAAATCTATAAAACAAGAGTAATCATCAATATCAATAAACAGTTAGGGTAAAATGTTAGATATAAAAGATGAACATACAGTAATGATAATATACCACTATGAAAAAAACTGGGACACCTTGGTTAAACAAAATTAACCCTGGGCTTTCTTCATTATTTACAATTTAACAAAGAATATGGTAACTAGTTCAGGTAAACTTTCATGTATCGATATAATGATTTTATTTATCGATTCGAGTGTTTATTGCATTACAATTATCGCTTAGATAACGATGTGCACTTACAACATTCATCCGTCGTTACAGTTCTCTGTTTGCTTAGTTTGTTACTAGTCACACGTGTTCCTGATTACACGAGCTATCGTTAGACACACATTTCACTTATAATTATTTTCTTTTATTCAATCCTGCCCGGAGGCTATTTTTCTCGTTCGTCACAATTAATTTTTAATTTTCACGAATTTAGCATTTTGTCCGTATTTTTGTTGTTTATTTTTAGATTTTTCAAGAATTTCTCTACATCGTGTCTCAATTTCATTTTTACTATTTTAAGCATGTTTTGTAATAAATATCTATTCAGTCAACCATATTAATGGCGATACGAGAAACGGTTTTTTAAAATATTTTTGGATTCCTTAATTACGTAATACGAGTGTAGCTGTTTTCATTTGCAAACATTTTAATGAAAAGAAACAATTTCTAAGTTTCTTTAAAATTATGAGTTATTGTATAAAATTAAACAAGCATTCGATTGCTAATAGGTAATAAGTAACTAAATTAAGACGACGGTTTATCAAAATAAATATGAATTGAGGGATAGTATAAGTATTAAGACTAAATAGGGCCATTCCATTTTAAAAAATACGCTAATTTCCGATTTATCCGAAAGTGCCGTCATTTCAATAATATTGTAGTTAGAATTGGAGTAATCGGGAATGACCATATACCAAATTTCATATTTATGGTCGATAACTTTCTAACCGACGAACAACGTTAGTCACTCTGTATTTTAAAAACAGGAGCGTATAAATACAAATGGGAAAAACTTTCCCCTGCATTTTAATATTAAGACTAATTTTACAAAATATTGCAGTATAAAAATTAATAGTGGGTATGACCATCTTTATTGTCGATGCATTCCTGCAGTAGTCTAGAGTTAGACACTGACGCTACAAAATTTTGAATATAGTCGACTTTACCCCTTGTTGGTCTTGAGTGGTCTTTGTCAGTAAACCCCAAACGATAACAAAAGATTAAGTTCGATCTAATGCATATTTTGAAATAACTATAAAATTAAGAAGAAATAAACAAAATTGAAAATTGGTAAAGAAAGTAATACAATTAGAGCAGAAAGAACTAAACATAACTAAGTATTTTATTAAATATGGGCTAACGCACATCTCCATTCCAGCTTCAATTAGTCTTACGACCTATCCCATCCTTCAATTTATAGGGTTATACGTTCAAATAAAATAGTATATTATACACCAAGGTTGTGAAGTCTGTCATTATTGCCTTAGCACCAGTTGTGCGTCGGCAATAATGGATTTCACAACCATGGTGTATATACTATTTTTCCACTACTAGCCAAATGTAAGGCAAATAGTAAAATAAACATTTTTCTTGTAAAAATCAAGTAGCACAGGAATGCAAATAAATCAAAAGGATTAAAAGCTACATACGTTGATAAACCAACTGCAACTGATTCACTAAACACTTGTGTGGCATATTTCACCTTCATTTTCTGAAAATTATTCGGAGTAATATGTAAATTAGTTGATTTAGGAGCCAATCGCAGCGGTTTAGATTTGTCTGACATGTAGAAATTTTTAATGTCTTTCCAAGATGCTTTTTGTTGTTAAAGATTATATCCTATTTAATCAAGTTATTTTTGCACTGACTTCAATAAAGAGGGGATATCGAAGAAATTATAGATTTTCTTATCGTTTACGAGAAGGTATGGTTTTTGCGGTGATACATCTATTCTTTTAATTAGGTTTCGAAAATTTTACTACTGCCCTAACTGTAACCATGATCACGTAGCAGTTTGAGCTGGCAAAAAATTTAAAACCTACTTTAAAATTAACATTTTGGGGCTCGTAAAATATAATTTTAGTGAAAATTGTTTGTATTCTCTGTATATCTCCTGCTTCTTAGTGGTTTATTTTTAAGTCCACTTCCGCTTTCGGGAAGTAATCGTTGAGAGATGTTAACTTCAATTGAATTGCTTTCTTTTCACGTTGCAATTTAAGAATGTTCCTCCGTAATTTTCTTTACCTAGAGTATTTGAGCTGCAAGCTTGAGTAGTTTTGGTATAGCTAGAGATGTTAACGGGCATTTACTTATATCGATTCTGAAAACACTTGTATAAAACATCTAAAAATTTTATTTATTGCTTCGCTAATATACCTTGCATCATTTGAATATTGGGTTTCAGAAATTGACACTTGTAATTCATTTAGGAATGGCAAGTGTTCGCCATATACTCGTTAAGTTTTTATAGTCGACATTTTAATGCAACAGATCGGACCTTCCACATTCTGTTAACCATTCAAAACACCTACAACAAAATGTTAGTAATTTACTTAAAATTCTTCATGTAACTTAACTCGCCTGGTTAAATCTCCTTTGGGAAACCTGAAAAACTGATTCTACCATCATATTTAATAAATAAATAAATTCAGGTTATGTATTTGCGGTTATGAGATGGGGGCACAAATTTTAAACTAATGGCATTTTTTTATTTAAATAATTTTATCGTGTTAGGTAATTTTAAGCAGGAAATACGTTAAAGATAATCTCCTGGCTATACAAAATTAGGTTTCACTCGTTTTTGTTAAACAACTATTCTTGGATTCTCCAAAAATTTGAATTTGTCCATTATTAACCTAGGTCAACAATAGAAAAAATTATTAACCACTAATAGAGAAATTCAACTTCTCAGTTGGCTAGGAGACGCAATAACTGTCCACTTCACAGCTAGTACTGAAAAAAATGTTTTTTTATTAAATTATTGCAAATGAAAACGCTACATTCGTATCACGTATTTAAGCAACCCAAAAAATTTAAAAAAAAATCGTTTCTCGTAACGCCATTAATGTGGTTGATTAAATAATATTTATTACGCAACATGCTTACAATAGTAAGAATGAAATTGAGACTGGATGTAGAGAAGTTCTTGAAAAATCTAAAAATAAAAAACAAAAAATACGGACAAAATGTTAAATTCGTTGAAAATTAAAATAAATTGTGACGAACGGGAATAATAACCTCCGGGCAGGATTGAATACAAGAAAATAGTTAGTCGATACATGAAAGTTTACCTGAACTGTTCAACCTATTCTTTGTTAAATTGTAAATAATAAAAGAAAGCCAAGGGTTAATAATCTTTAAAGTAGATATGCTTATTTAACTCGTAGAACCAAAAGGTGTCCCAGTTTAGGAAAGTAAAAACATTGTTGAAGATAGGGCACAAGGAATGATAGTAAAATATCAAAAAATGTGATCTCAGTTACTGTTAAAACTTTAGATCTATAATACTGCTATTAACTGCGGGTATTGTATAAAAGAAGCAATACATAGTAAATTTTGAGAAAACCAAGCGGGGATTTAGGGAGAAACGCTCATGCAACAACCACATCTGCACGCTCGGGATTAAATTGGAACAAAGAATAGGTCAATTTTATCTACTTTGGAAACACATTCGATTCGGTTTTAAGAGAGGCCCCGTAATAGTTATTTACATTAGAGTGTGAAAAGTAAGATTTTACAGGGCGACAGGTTAGTTTTAGCTGGAGCACGAAATTCGTATAATATTTTTTGGCCGACGATCATCATCAAAAGTAAAAAAGAACAAAATTATTTCTAGTAATTGTTTTACAATTTTGACATACTCTAAATATTCTCCAACAATTAAAAAATTTTTAACAAACTTGAATGCTAAATAAGTTGCATAAATGTTAGGTTCAATATTAACATATTTCCTTATCAATGTACCATTTGAAATTATTTTCGGCAATTTTCAGTTTTGTATAGTTATATCATTATTTAATGTCAGACCACCACATTTTAATACTGGAACATAAAATCAACAATTTTAAAGGTAATTAATTAATTACATAATTTCTGTTTTTAAGTCATATTTTGTCTGTTTATTTAAGTGTTATTTATTTGTGCTTGTTGTTAAACTGTGTTTTTACATTTTAGACATACTTGATAATGGGAGACTAATGTATTTCAAAAACCGGTCGTACTTAAATTAAATATTATATAAAATTTAGGTGTACTTATTACTTCAATTAAACAAAATCCTTGCGCACTTGAAACAAAACTGATAATATCATAAAAAAGTAAAAGAGGGAATTGATAGGCTGTATAGCGTGATTGCTTTCACTTGTCCGCCAAGCATCTATCTATTTTATTATAAAAGATAGAAAACAAGTTTATTAAGGGGCAGATTTTCAATCTCTGGTTAAGGTTAACTTACGGTTAATTTCCAAAGAGACAACTTCTTTGACAACTTCAGGTTAGTTTTCGCTGTGATATCCCAGTTCTGTGTTAGCTACTGATATCAGTTTTGTCTCTTCCTTCTTCATATTCTCGGATTCTCTGATAAATTGTTAGTTTATGTTATGCTGACAATTTCTCTCTTCCAGATTTGGAATACCTCGACGAAGTTCAATCTTATACGACATTCTGGAAGCAGAAACCAAAAACTTTTACAATGTTAATTTAACCAACAGAAAAACACCAAAAACTGCAGTTTTTGTGCAGTTTTTGGTGTTTTTCTGTTGGTTAAATAGACGCTGCAGTTGGTGTTCCTTTCCTTTGAATGTTAATTTAATTGACATCGCGAGTAACATTTTATTTTCATTCAACCAAGTGAATTTTCCCAAAACTTTAGACCATAATTTAAACAAAATTTTTAAACAAAATTATACGAACTTTTAAGTAATACAGCTCACAGAATAAAACAAAACCCCTGGAAAATATGCTAACTAATTTTAAAACTGGTAGCGGTGTTATATCCATCCAATCACAGCTTGCAGGTACACTCAGAGATTTAAAACTTGGACACCACAATTTCTGTAAACAAAAGTTTGCATTGTGAAGCGGGCTTAAGGGTATCATTTACAATTCTAACAGCAGGTAGTCTCAGCAGGGGTTATCTTATAGAAGGACTGTAGAATGAATCATTACACTAAGCACGTTTTAGAAAATAGGTAATTTACGTTGCTTACTTAATTTTCTTTAAAAAATATATTTGAAGGTATCGCTAATTAAACACCATAGCTCGATTAATTATCGAATCAAAATTTTGTTTAGAAAATGTTTACAAAATAAAATTAGAAATAATTTTGATTTAAAAAACGTCTACAAGCAATAACTTTTAAATTAAATCAAAAACTAAACATGGTTATTTGGGTTGACTGATTATTACTTATTTTTAAATAAATCTAACCTACTAATTATTGTAAGTTATTAAAAAAAATCATTAAACTCTCTATTCATAATATTTAGTCCTTACAAAATGTATATTTTATGACGTTTCATTTTTTCTGTAGTTAATATAAAAAGTGAAAATAAAAACTAAGGCAATTCTTATTGTCAACGTATATATTTAGTTTTTTGACAAGAATTTATTACATAATTATAATTAAGATACCAAGTTATAGTTTAAAATTAAATAAAAACGTTTTTTTTTTAAATAAAGGTATTACTATATAAATAAATATAAGAAATCAATAATGGGTGTGACCTCCATTATTATTGATACATTCTTGGAGGCGTCTGCTCATTGACGCTATCAAGGTATCAATATAATTAATATTAATCGTTTCCCATGCGGTATCAATGGCTGCAATTAGTGCATTACGGTTTACTGGTATAAGATTTGGCCCTTGTTGTCTTCGGATAACAGCAAGTATTCGAGCCCAAACATTTTCGATAATGTTAAAATCTGGGCTTTGCTGGCCAGGGTTACAGCTCCAAGTTATTTCTCGTATCCAATTGCGCACAACCCGCGAAGTATGAATAGGGGCGTTGTCCTTTAACAACAAAAATACATTATGAAAATGTTAATTCAACAGATCCCGAACTATTTTTTGGAGAAAGTATAGTGAAATAAGAATACTTACTTGTTGGAAAATATAATCTTCGTCTGGATAAAACACTTCGACTGAAGGTTTCATAATAGTTTCCAAAATATCTAAATACGCAGCAGAATCAAGACGTCCATCGATAGCCCAACAAACTCCTGGACCCCGCGCGCTAACCCAACCCCACCACATTCACAGAAAAATAACCACTTCGTTTTTAGGACATATGTGATTATTTTCGTAACGATTCTCAAAAACTTTTAGTGGTCCATCGTTGCGGCTATTGAACGTTTTTCGTCGCTAAAATCACTCGATTCCAAAATTCCAAAGGTTCGTTCACATATCGCCTTGCAAATTCCAGACGACGTCTCATATTTTCGTCACTGAGAACTTCTTTCGCAGCAGCATTATACTTCTTTATTCCCATCTCCTTTAATCTTTTTGTGCAGTTATACGGCATCCGGGAAAATGTGTATCTGCTATAGCCCTGGAGTATGTAGCAAATGGTTGTTCTGTTACGTAATGAAACAACTCGAGATCTTGAGCACGTGTAGATACTTTAGGTCTACCACTTCCGATGGCTCTTTCCAAAGTGTGTTCAAGATTCCATTTTACTCGGTAATGCCCTACGGTGACTTTTGGTATATCTAACATACGTGAAATTTCACGCACGCTACGGCCCGCCGCTAATTCCGAAACAATCCGCGCTTTCAAATCAGCGCCGAGATGAGGTGGCATTTTCACAACACTTGAAATTTTAAACTAAAATGGAATTTACATTTCTTACTTTATTTATTGGTTCACACTACCCCTTCTCAAACAGTAGGTAATTGTTTATTTATTACATACTTCTAATGACCAATGTAACAACCCTTAGAGCAATATGACTCAAAGGAAGTAAATTAAACAAGCAAGGATATTCTATTGTTATTGAAACTTATTCATAAAGTAAAAACCATTTCATTATAATGCTAATGGACAGGATTTTCTTTTAAGTATTAAGATTACAATAGAGGACTTATAAACTTTCGAAAATATCTAATTATAAATATTTACACTGCAATTGCGCTTTTCCTTAATAATTTCTTAGCAATAACATACACGTTCTTGGTTTTTAAGTTGTCATAAATTTGATATGATATAAATTTGTGTTTCTAATATTACATCACAAACTAATCTTTATTCGCCAAAAATTGTTGCTTAAGTTGTAAAGCTTCGTACACACCTGAACAACAAACCGAGCAACAAACATAACAACGAACCGAAAGTCAAACAGAACGACAAACGATCTTTTATGATTTCCACAATCCGAACAACAAACGGAACGTTTGTGCTGTTCCATAATTATTTTCAGTAGTTTTCAGTTCATATATATTTATTATTGAGAAAAGAAAATTGCGGAAAACAAGAAAATAGTGCCAACCAAATTTTTACGCACAAAGAAGAGTAAAAATTATAATTTACTTCGCTTTTTTTATTTTGGAAATTTCCCGCCCAAATGATGCTAATAGGGACATCATTTTTTTCTTGCATTCTTAAACACTGATTAATTTAAAACATTTTTCTTCTGTCAACTCCATAATATTACCTAAAACACAACAAACCCACAAAAGGGAGGACAAAAAATAAATAATTTAATTCTCCCGCATAAGTTTGTTCGCCGTTTTGTTTAGATTCGTCCAAACCTGCAAACGCATTCGCGCGCATTTTCTTTGATGTCGGAGAAAAAACCGACAAGTTGCGGGAACGCCGCAAACCGTTCGTGGAACAATCAGGACTTGCGAATCTGTTCTAAAATTCGTACGTAGCACCGTCCAAATTAATGTTCCGATTGCCGTTCGGTTCGTTGTTCTGTTTGTTCCTCGGTTTGTTGTTCAGGTGTGTACGAAGCTTTACAATAAGCATATTAATATGAACTATATCTTATGAAAGGAGAGTTATGTAACTATAATTAACGACTTAACGTTACGTTAGTAGATTCCATTTACTATTTACACATATTTTCTTGGAACATTCGATAATTAACTATCGGGATATGATGACCCTATACTTCGCAGGTTGTGCGCAACTGGATACAAGCAAATAACTTGGAGCTGTTACCCTGGCCAGCAAAAAGCCCAGATTTTAACATTATCGAAAATGTTTGGGCTCGAATACTTGCTGTTATCCGAAGACAACAAGGGCCAAATTTTATACCAGTAAACCGTAATGCACTAATTGCAGCCATTGATACCGCATGGAAACGATTAATATTAATTATATTGATACCTTGATAGCGTCAATGAGCAGACGCCTCCAAGAATGTATCAATAATAATGGAGGTCACACCCATTATTGATTTCTTATATTTATTTATATAGTAATACCTTTATTTTAAAAAAAGTTTTCATTTAATTTTAAACTATAACTTGGTATCTTAATTATAATTATGTAATAAATTCTTGTCAAAAACTAAATATATACGTTGACAATAAGAATTGCCTTAGTTTTTATTTTCACTTTTTATATTAACTACAGAAAAAATGAAACGTCATAAAATATACATTTTGTAAGGACTAAATATTATGAATAGAGAGTTTAATGATTTTTTTTAATAACTTACAATAATTAGTAGGTTAGATTTATTTAAAAATAAGTAATAATCAGTCAACCCAAATAACCATGTTTAGTTTTTGATTTAATTTAAAAGTTATTGCTTGTAGACGTTTTTAAATCAAAATTATTTCTAATTTTATTTTGTAAACATTTCCTAAACAAAATTTTGATTCGATAATTAATCGAGCTATGGTGTTTAATTAGCGATACCTTCAAATATATTCTTTAAAGAAAAAATTAAGTAAGCAACGTAAATTACCTATTTTCTAAAACGTGCTTAGTGTAATGATTCATTCTACAGTCCTTCTATAAGATATACCCCTGCTGAGACTACCTGCTGTTAGAATTGTAAATGATACCCTTAAGCCCGCTTCACAATGTGCAAACTTTTGTTTACAGAAATTGTGGTGTCCAAGTTTTAAATTTCATGAGTGTACCTGCAAGTTGTGATTGGATGGATATAACACCGCTACCAGTTTTTAAAATTAGTTAGCATATTTTCCAGGGTTTTTGTTTTATTCTATGCACTGTATTACTTAAAAAGTTCGTATAATTTTGTTTACAAAATTTTGTTTAACATATGGTCCTAAAGTTTTGGGAAAAAATTCACTTGGTTGAATGAAAATAAAATGTCACTATGCGATGTCAATTAAATTAACATTCAAAGGAAAGGAACACCAACTGCAGCGTCTATTTAACCAACAGAAAAACACCAAAAACTGCACAAAAACTGCAAGTTTTAAATTTCGTGAGTGTACATACCTCGTTAGAACGATACACAATCGTGTTATTGATATTGTTCCATTTTGTCATTTTTACGTAATAAGTGTAATTGCTCGCTAAGTTAAAAGTTTTGATATAAATAAAACTTTAGTAAAAAAAACAAGAGAAGTAATCGGAAAGTTTAAGCACAGATATATTTTTCGTGAAAATTATGTAAATAAATAGTTAGCCCACATAAAAAAAACGGTTTTTTAATTTGTGGATTAGCATTTAATGATTTTATTTTGTTAATTTAAATGATGGAAGCATTAGTGGTTTAAGAACCTTTCACTATAGGTAGTCATAATACGCGCAATAACGATTCAACGAATATTTAAAGCAAGAATTACTAAATTTTACCTGGTAATCGTAATAACTGGCCTTAAGCGTTTCTGTCGTTTTTTTACAGTCACTGACCAGCTCAAGCAGACTACTAAACCGAGTTTCGAGATCAAAGGTTCTCTTCGAGACGGACGGCATGACCTCAAACTTGTGAATAAGTTTTAGTTAACTACTGTGGCACTGTCCTTTTAAATTCATTTCCACTTCCATTTAAAGAGACAACTTTAGATAGGATGGGTATAGATGACTGATATTTAGAAATTATAGTCCTACATTATTATTAATCCACAGGTTTTCATAGAATCGGTATACCATAAATTACCGATGTTCTCAACTTGATAAAATAATAACCGTTAAGAATTACAAATAAATCAATTCATTATTATTATTAGTGTATTTACAATCTGAAAACAACGTCTTTCAGTTATTTTTTTTAAAGCATTCCAACCCACGCACGCCTTTTTGTATCAAACTTACGCACCAATACGGAAATTCATGTTCTTTGTCTAACAAACTATAAATTACAATTAAATTAAATTGTTGTAGGGAGCTCGCTCGAAACAATGGGCTTGTTGATACTATTGATCTTAAAACTACTTATGGTCATAGTAAAAAATTCAAATCGCACAAGCAACGGTATAACCATAGCAGACAAAAAACAATTATCTGTTACTATTTTTTGGCGCCGCTGCAAAACTTTGCAAATCAATTACAAAAGGGCTTTTGTAAAGTGAAATAATCTAAAAATAATTTTTCAAAGAAGCGGACATCTCCTATACAAAATATGAACGAACTTCAGTGGCAAATGCTGATGTGAAAATCTTAATCTGAAATTAACCAACCGTAAAATTGTATAAAATAAGCCGAGGATTTAAACATGCCCAACAAAGAAAAGTTTGAGATCATAGTTAATCGTCTTATTTAAATACGTAGCTAAATTTGATACAAAATAAAATTCGACACAATAAAAAGTCAATCGGACATTGTCCTTTTTCGAATTTCACTTTAACATAGATTTTATTATTAAATGCACTTTTCTTAAATCGGTTTTTAAATCATTAACGAAATTTAATTTCTACATGTGTTAAAAAGTTAAGAGCGTTTAAAATTTTTTTTAATATTATGACGCTGTTAGGTTTGATTTTGTTTTTTTAATTAGCTCTCATTATTTGCTTATTTGTATGAAATTCATAACTTTATTGACGTGAAACAATGATCATCTATAATAATAATAATAATAATACAAGTTTATAATCAATGATAATACTTTATTCCGTAAAAACACGTACAGTGTATAGGAAATAGTCAAATGTATACGTAAATAATAAATAAATAACATCAATAAACATAATACAAACAGTACATATAAATAACTAGATAATATCACATATTCTAGTTGTCAGACTAAGGCCCTATATTGAAATTAAGGTACTCACTTACTGAATAAAAGGGCATTTTGTAATAACACAACTTGTAATTGTGTTTTAAAATGGTTAAAATTGTTATTTTATTTGGAACTGTGTCGAGGATAATTTTCTTTAATAAAACACCTTCAACATTTAGATATTTCTTTATATATATTTATATGAAAACATTTAACATAAAATAAGTTTTATACAACACTAGTAACCAAACCCATTTGAAAATGGGCCTAATCTACAAACTGAAATTAAAGACGTGAGGTCACTATTCCAGATCACAAGGCCAAGGTCAGGTCAACTTGGGACCTATCTTAAAACATGTTCCTTGACATCTGAACACTTTGATATATAACATCCTATGTCACCGCTCCAGGTCAGAGGTCGTTGGGTCATGTCAACGTGTGACCGCGCCTAAGATTAGCGCCTGGACCTCCTGAACAATTTGAAGTATCAATCACCCAAATTGGTTTAGCCGTTTCGGATGAGAAGACGAACATACAGACAGACAGACAAACCAGGCCACGATTTTATGTGTATAGATACATAATTATTATTTTTTGTCATACAATCTGTTGTTTTTATCTTGTTGCTCGATACATTATTTTACAGTATTTTTAGTGTCCACTCAACACCCCTTCTCCCTAAATCACTGTAAATCTTTTAAATACAATACAGTTAAATAAAAAATAAACCTAAACTTAGAATAATAGTAATATCAACAAATACATAAATTAACATTTTATTTCTAAACCTAATCGTTCACAGTTAGTGTAAATTGAATTCTGTGTAATCCCTTTGTCAATAAATCCGTTAATTGGAAATTTAGTATTTAAATATTCAATAATCATGATTTTGAATTTATATTTTCACAAACGATATTATATTTCAAATTCCATGTGCTTTACTATTTTATTTCTTTCAGGATTCTTTATGAGTGCAATGTAATCTTGATTATCTTCAAATACTTTAAAATTCTGTATGTCCAACTTTATTTCCATTAAATAGTTTCCTTAACCATAAACAATCTTGAACTGCCAAGCATAGAGCTACTAACTCTGCTTCTGTACTAAGTGGTAGTTCATCTTTTCTATCAAACTTTCAATTTACATCTACAGTTCCTTTTAAATATTTCAACACTATTTTTAAACATGTCCATCCGCGTCTATGTCTTGGTATTTACTGAAATAATTTATACTAAAACTGATGTCCGGTCGCGTTCGTAACATGAGATACATCACACAACCAATTAACTGTTTAACTGGTTTATTTCTGTCACAATTTACCTTCATCTCAATTTTTAATTTTGGGTAAATTGGTATTTCAGAATACCTTGCAATTTTCAAAAATCAAATCGTCTCAAAATTTCTTCTATATACCGTTTTGTTTAATTTTAATATTCCTTCTTCTCTGTTATAATATATTTCTAACCCTAAGAAGTTTTTCAAATTTCCTTTATCTTTAACATCATTAAGTCATGTTTACAGTTTTCAATCAATTTTAAATTTGATCCTGATATAATAATATCATCAACATACAACAATAAATACATATAAACAATAATCAGTCAATGACCTCTTAAACCCCAACTGTATCAAGTAAACCATGAATTTTGTCATTCAAGTATTTGGATGCTTGTTTAAGTCCGTATAATGACTTATTTAACTTTAACATGCTCAGTTTTTCATTTAAAACCATTGGGTGGATAAACATAGATGTCTTTCTTCAGTTTCCCATTCAAGAAAGCTGTTTTTATGTTCAATTGTTTAAAATAATGTTTGTATTTATTTCCTATGGATAATAATGTCAGTATTGTTGATAATTTGGCTACAGGTATAATTCATCATAATCAAATGACTCATGTTGAGCAAATGCTCTAACTACCAGTCGCGTTTTATATCTATCTTCTAAATTCTCTTCTAATGGCTTTGATGTAAACACCCATTTTGTATCTAAAATTTCCCCTTGATTCGGTCGTTGATTGAAATATTGGTAAAGATAGTCAACCTTACGGGATTATGCGACCCCGAAATTTGTTCTAAACATCAGAGGTCGGTAGTATCGCTTTGTGCTAAGAAAATACGTCAATTGTATTGTAGAATTTACAGAACAGTATTGCCGATAAATGTGAAATAGAAAACTGTAATTTTGCTGATAGTTTATGCTAAGGCACGACATTGTTGCCAATGCATCATGCCGTTGATTGAAATATTGGTGCATTGAGTCAATGTTGACAAACAAACAAAAACATGCGTTCTACAATATACTAAAAATGTGTGTCCTTTGTTATATATTTTTTTTTCTATTGTCTGTTAATTGTTCAATGTAATAATATTTATTTGTATCTTTCTTACGTAAGGTTATAACAATGGTTATACCATCATGACAAACACATATATGTACAAAGATTGTATACATACACATGTGAATAAAGTTTATTATTATGAAAAAACCTGCAGATTTAAAAGTATTAATTTCGTAAAGAAATCGTTGAAAAACGTTCTCCCAAAAAAAACAATTTCTTTAAATACTTTTGAAAATTCCATACTCATATATTTATTACATTAACATCGTTTATCCGTTGAAAATGTTTTAAAATCTATTAGGCTTACGCAAGTAAATTTCTAAATTTTGGTCATTGAAATTAAAATTTTTAACATAGAAACGCTATCCCTTTTATGTTGGAACGAATGTTGAATTTTCTTATATTACAATCTAACGTACTCAACTGTTTGCATCTAAACAATATTATAACAAGCCTACTCATTTACTAAAGGTGTTGCTAAAAGTATGCAATTGTAGAATTTCTGACTAAGCCGATAAGGAATGTGACTCATAAACGATAATCCGGAAGACTCCTCGTAATACATTTGTTTCAATATCAACTTTAGGTGTACTTATATTTTAAGATATGATAAACGCATTAAAGAAGCATCTATGCAAAGCTTAATGATTATCTGTTTATTTGTTACAATGAAAATATTACAATCAAGATTGGTTTTTAAGTATGTATTTCCTGAGCTTTAGTCTTCCTGTTGTGCTCAGTTTAAGAGGTTTTCGGTTCGAGTTTGATTTTGATTTTTAAAACATTTCGGTAGTTATTATTTACATGTAAGATCGGATTGCTGGTTTAAAAACTTATCCATTAAAATGAGTAATACTATTGCGTGTCATCGCTGTGTATATCACGGTTGCAATAATTCGAGAAAAAATTGCCCGACGATCAGCTTTTATCGGTTTCCTACTAATTGTCTAAATAGATGCAAAAATTGGGTGATGAATTGTGGTAATTCAAAGCTAGTACTACTAGATGATCTTAATTTATTACGAAATAAATTAATCTGTGAGAAGCATTTTGAATCTAGTAGTTTTCGAGATCCTTCCGCTGCGAAGAAGAAACTTAATATTACTGCAGTTCCTAAGAAGTTTGTTTCGGGTAAGTAATAATTTTTGTTCAGCAATGACAATTTGCTAATACTTATTGGTAGCGGTCTGGTAGGTACCCAGTGGTGAGAAGTATCTTAACGTTCTCAAAACTCAATTTTTACATAACACTTTTAACCACTTTCATGTCTTCAATCTTCTCACCACTACTGGTATCGCAAAGTACAAATTACAAAATCAATTTCAAGAAATACTTTCATTTTTATTAAAAATTTTGCCAATACATAAATAAAGTTCTTTTAAAAGCCCAAATTTCAAGAAATACAATTATTTGCTTTGATTGCAGATGAACCTAAACAGGATACATCGAAGTCTTTGCGATTAGAAAGAAATCCTACTCAGAAATCACCAGAAGTTCTGACAGTTTATAAATCTGATAATGTGCGAACTTATGAAAATATATTTTCTAGCGGAAAGTATTTGCAACGTAATTACAACTATTTTCTGTCAGCCAATAAGAAAAAATTGAGAACAACGCCGATTCAGTTAGTGATGCCTCCTTTGTGAATGTTCTTCAAAGTGCAACAATCAGTGCAAGTATAAGTTCTGATAAACCTATACAGACAACCGTTTCTTTTAAAATTAAAAAGTTTAAAAATAAATTGAATAGTCAAAAGTGTGAAATATTTAGATTGAAGCGCAAACTTCAAAACAGCACAATTTCGGGTCTTTTAAAAAACAAAAACCGGCTTTGAAGACATTTATTAATATGCAATGTTTTCATCGAACACGAACTCCATGGAAGGATTCAGAAAAACAACTGGCATTATCATTGTATTATAAATCGCCTACCGCTTACAAATTTATGTTGAACCATTTAGGATTTGTTTTGCCAGCAATTTCAACAATCAAGTCGTGGTTGAAAATTGTTAATTTAAGATCGGGGACAAATAATGTTCTTATACAAAAATTAAAAAAAAAGTTGAAGGAATGACAGACAAAGAAAAGCAGTGCGTGGTAATGTGTGACGAAATTACTTTAAAACGAAATTTAAATTATAACCAATATTGGGACTACGTCGAAGGATATCAAGATTTAGGGGAATTAGGACGTAAACCGTTTTTAAGTAACCATGGATTGGTTTTTTATTTGAGAGGAATATTGTATAATTGGAAAATTCCATTTTGTTATTTTCTCAGTAGTGGTTCAGTTAAAAGCGAAATATTATGTACTCTTATAAAGCAAGTGATGCATAAGTTGTTTCAAATTGGATTGAAACCTCGAGCGTTAGTTTGCGACCAAGGATCTAATAACAGAAGTGCTCTATCTTGTCTAGGCGCCACAAAGAAAATCCAACAATTCAAATCGACAATAACAAAATATATGTAGCGTATGATCCTCCTCATTTACTAAAAAGCTTAAGGAACAATGTCATGAACAGCAAACTGGAAATAGTCGTCAACAATAAAAAATTCAGTGGACCGATTTTGTCAACACTTTTTATATTGATCAGTGTAGCAGTGTAGCAAGATCCATGTTAAAAATTACGGACAAACATATTAACCCATCAAATTTTCAAAAGATGCGTGTTAAATACGCCGCTCAGGTATTTAGCAATTCTGTATCTGCAGCAATTAGCAGTGCTGTGATGACGGGTCAATTAACAAGTAATACGGCGTTAGATACTGCATCTTTTTTAAAACAATTAACAACATTTTTGACTGTTTAAATAGTTTTTCAGTAAATGATCCGAATCCCTACAAGCGTGGTCTTTCAGTTTTTAAAGACATGCCATGCGAAACGTTGAAACGTTCTGTACAATACTTCAATTCCATCAAGTTTTATGAGAACGGTGTAGAAAGAAAAAATATATACTGTATCGCAGGTTTCCAATGGACTATAAATTCAATTTTAAGTCTGTGGGAGGACTTAAAGGGAGAAGGAACTTTGTACTTTTTAACGTCACGAATAAATCAAGATCCTCTAGAAAATGCTTTTCAATGATTCGTGCTAGAGGAGGTTATAATGCCCAACCGTCTGCCCGCGAATTTAGGCTTGCATTACAACATAACATGCACATTCGCTTGCAAATACCAATAGAACAAGGGAATTGTGAAAAGATAACGACGAGATACTATATGGTATAGATGAACAATTTAACACTAACTATGAGGAAGAGGATAACAAAATTGGGACAAATGAAAGTGTAGAAAATAATGAAACAAAGAGATCGTCTAGAACCTGTCTGGAGAACAAAATCAATGAAGACAATGTCGTAATTAATAGTTCTTTAGAATCTTGTTCAGTGTCGTATGTTGCGGGTTATTTAAGTCACTACATATATAAAA
Organism: Abscondita cerata; assembly: GCA_030710515.1. NCBI lineage: Eukaryota > Metazoa > Arthropoda > Insecta > Coleoptera > Lampyridae > Abscondita > Abscondita cerata. Next base: position 167,191 of record JALBCR010000293.1, read on the forward strand.
AGTACATTGTAATACGTGTAAGGAAATGCTAACAGTTAACGACTCAAGTGTTTTCAATGTGAACGAATCATTAATTCTATATAAAGATTACAGCAAATCTGATGGAATTAAATACTTACACAGACCATCACCCGAATTCTCAAAATTTGTGTTTTTTATTGAAACTTTTACTGAAGAATTTCATCTTTTTAAAACAGATTATGGTTTATTGGAAAAAATTAAACTCCGTATAAAAAATGTCTCAACAGCAGTGTGAATTCATGGTTCAGAGAATGCGACACTCATAAACTGTTAATTATCGATCAGTTGGTTAAAATAAAACTATATCGAACCTTAAAGTGGGAGGCTAATAAACATATTTCTAATAGCTATAATTACAGTGATGTCACAAAACCACACCGTAAAATAAGAATATTATCTGCATAAATAAGTGTAAATGTTTGGATATGTTTTATGTATAGCATTGTATTAGGTACGTTATTATTTATGTGTAAATTGTTTGTAAATTATTACTATTATTTTAGATCAGTTGGAATTGTAATTTTGAAACAATGTTTATAATTAATGAGCTATTTTACTTTAATTAAACTATTTTAATTCGAAACCATGATATTTTGATACAGTTTCAAAGAGTAAAATCCTAACTTTTTATCTCTACTAACAGATAACAAAGTGTCACTTTTCGTAAATTATTTTTTCCCTCGGGAAAAAGTGAGTACTATTTTTAACACCAAATTTCCCTCAATAATTTTCTAATTCTATTGTAATATGATTTTTCAATATTAAATCGTCATTTATTTCGTCACAGAAAAGAATAGTGTATTATACACGTATTATCCGCACCGCGTCGGGAGACAACACACCTCAAGCTAAAATCTAGTACTTTTATTTTTAGAAGTAATAGGAATAGGTTTTATTACCAAGTGAATTTAAATTTGAAGGTCTAGTGGAACCCACTTTCCCTAAAAACACGGTAACTTGTTGCCTTTTGAATTGAAAATTTGAAAACCAATTTTTATTTAAAATCCTTTTCAACTGAACACGTAAAACAAGTAGATACAAAAACCAATAATTTTGCGTTTCTGAACTCTAGTGGTATTTCTCCCAGTATGTTCTACTTTATTCCTAACGAAGTTATTAAATGACAAACAAATGTCAACATTATTATTTGCAAGTTAAAAAATAAAGTGCAAGCATAATTTGTAAAATAATTGTTTCTTATTTATCTAACACCGACCAAACCAAACTGTTTTAACAAATAACGCTTCGCATGTATTTTAGTAAATTATTAAAAAAACATTGTCATTAAAATCCAAGATATGTATCATCAATGGTATTATTCATAAATGAAAAATTCGTCACTTTTAATTACTAGTTAATACGTTTACTAAATATTTGAAAACGTTGCAACATTGTATTGACAAAAGTAAATTTTACGGATTGTATGTTGCGCCATTTTTACAACGGTGGAATAAATTGAACTATTCTATTTCAAGAATCGTACACATTATAACTTAGCGCTTCAGTACAGGTGAAAAAAGTAAACAAAAACGCAACCCAACATGCATATGTGAATTGCATCCGTGATACAAGCAAATACAAGCGGTGCCTCTACTTTTGTCCAAGTACTATTTTTCTCAATCGATTCTAATTCCTTTTCTATAGCCCTTAACCACAATCTTTCATCGTTCCTATCTCTTAAATCTTTTATTTTTTTCAGGTACATTTTCAACATTGCCTCAAATGCCATGTATATTTAATAATCATTGTATTTTTCAGGTAAATTGATGGTTATTTTATTTTCTCTTCTAACGGTCTCGATTTCAGTTACCTCTTCTCTACTTTCAATTACTTCAAATTTTCTATTTTCTTTATCATTTTCTTCTTTTACATCATTTTTTTTCAACAACGTTATTTTTTTCTCTCAGACTATTTCTACTTCTTTAACTTTACAATAAAATTCGTTTACATTAAAAATCACATCTCTCGATACAATCACCTTTTCTTCTTTTATGTTCCATAACCTATATCATGTCAACGTATATCCAATCACTAAACATTTATCTTACTTCTCATCAAATTTATATCTGAACTGCTTAGGTATATGAGAATAAGTTATTGATCCAAATATTTTTACATTTTTTAAATTCGGGTTTGTTCCATTCCATATTTCTGCCGGTGTAACGTTTTCTAAATTGGAATTTGGACTTCTATTTAAAATATAAGCAGCTTCTCTTACAGCCTTGTTTCAAAATGTTTTTGACATTCTTGCATCTTGTATCATGGTTCTTCCTTTATCTAGTAGACTTCTATTAAACCTTTCTGCTTTTCCATTCTGCTCCGGCGTATACGGAGTCGAATAATCTATATAAATACCGTTATCTTTGCAAAAAACTTTTTAATCTGTTAGATACATATTCTCCACCGTTATCACATCTAAGTACCGATACCCTCAAATTAAATTTCGATTGTACTACCTTAATGTATTCTTTAAAACACGCATAAACCTCGCTTTTATTTTTAATAACGTATACATGAATAAAATTAGAATAGTCTTCAATAAATGTGACAAAATACTTTTCACCATCATACGCTGAAGGAGTTATTGGACCAACTACATCGGAATGTATAACGTCTAATAATCTTTTCGATCTGGTTCTATTTCGAAAACTAAGTCTCGCCATTTTACCATAGACACAGGACTCACAGAGATTAATTTTATCTAACTTTCCATCTTCTAGACCGCTCACCATTTTCTAAATTTGACTGAAAATGTGCCCTAATCTTTTATGAATTTGTTATTTAATTCCAATTCAAACAATCTCTTTGCTTTCTACGCTGAATGAAATGTCATACAAATTATTTTTGGTTCCCAACCCTATTAACGCTTTACCATTGTATAAACTAACTACATCATCATCAAATACAACAGGAATATTTGCCATTACTATTCGCTTTACAGAAAGTGATATTTTTCCTAAATTGGGTACATAAAAACATTCCTTATGGTACATTTGAAATAATTTTCTGGTGTCTTACTGACAACTTTGATATTTCCTACACCTAATGCTTCAATATAATCATTATTTTTAGCAACTGCTATTTTTATAGCATCATTTAACATTTTCAAATCTGAGAAAAAATAAACATTTTCCGTTTTTCTACTTCACTTCTTAATTTAGATTTTACCATATCTAAAGTTAAAACGTCTGCTGATGCGTTTTCTAATATCGTAATAACGGTTTCAAATGACCTTGGCATTGCTAACAATAAATTGCAAATAACGCCTTGTTCATTCAATTTAGCTCCTCTACTTTTTAATTGTCTTACGGTTTCATCATCTTGTGTTAAAAATTCTTTCAAATCATTAGGATCTTTTAGCTTCATCTCCATTAATTTTCTTCGTAACGTTAGTTGGCTCGTATACATGCTAAATTTCCACTTGTGGTAATTGTTCAAATGTAATAATTCAATATTAAAACTGTTCTTACTATTTGCGGACGCCATTTTTTCCTATTTGTCGTATTTTTTTACACGTAAATAAATTTTATTTGCCTGTGCCCATAACCTATTATTTTATTTGAACTGTGTCGAGGATAATCTTCTTTAACATTTAACATAAAATAAGTTTTATACAACATACACAATTTTTTTTTCTCATAACAATCTGTTTTTATTCTGTTGTTCGATACATTATTTTTAGTGTCCAAACAACAAATATTGCCCAAGTTTCTCAGCTGCAAAGGTAAGTGGTTAAATAATTTCATAGGAAGAATGTAAGAACTGTTGCTGGTTAACGATAATCTGTGTCCGAGAATATTTATTGTGTTTCTGTATGGAAAGTGGTAACGTTTGTCGTTAAGCGTCTTCTGTACCGTCCAATTCCCATGTTAAATTCCTATGTCACGGGCGCCACTCTCAAGGATACAGTTTTTAATAAAAACAATTTTGGATTTCACTATCATAAACATCGATTTGTTACGCAACTTTGGTCGGATCCTTTTTCCCTAAAATATTCTGATTTGTTATAATTACGTTTTGAAGACAAAGCTGTTTTCGCAGATTTTGTCGTGAAATATTGAAATCCTTCCCAATTTATTAATTGATCTTGAATTAAGAAAAACGTCCGCACAAAGTTGGAGAGAACATTGTAGAATGTGAAAAATAGTATTTTAGAATATTTCAGTTGCATATAAGGGTGTTATTCTGGCGCTTCGAAAACATGTAATTTCTCCCTATAAAATAGCGCCACGAAACGGTAAAACCTGAAACTAGTTTTTCAAACGTGTCCGTGATCTTGTATTAACATTGTTTTTATAAAAAAAATAGTAGAGTTCTTAACAATTCGATATAACGATTTTAGCACAAAAGGACACAGTGGGCTCGTAAGGTATTGGGAACATCCCCAGCACAATATGTTATAGTTTAAAATAGAGTGAACATTATAGTAAAACAGCAAGATATCCTTGTTTACAACCTACCCGAGTCGACTTAATACAAAACATTGCAACGACAATACCTACGTCAGAGTACATATTTGTTCAAACTAGATCATATTCTGATCCACCAGTATTCCTAGAAATTTAATAACGGAACTATTAGGTACGCTTTTGCCTTTAGATCTTACTGAAGCTAACAAGCTGAAAGATCTAGAGTTAGCTAAAAACAGGACAATTTCAGTTCTACTAATATTTAATTCAAGCCTATATTGTCAGCACAATAGCTTTGCATTAACCTGATACAATTGTTGGTGTTTAAACTTAACTCGTTGTACGAGTCAGCTGATAGAATAACCGATGTGTCATCGGCATACAAAAACAGTATAATTAGCGTGAAATTGCTTAAAAATATCTTTTATGTATATTAAAAATAGAACAGGTCCAAAAACACTACCTTAGGTAGTTTTACAGACGTCGATTTGTTGAGAGTGGTATTCCTGCCCCGGTTGAATTCTTAGAATTATTTTTTGATAACGGTTAGTAAGGTATGGAGCAATCCACAAAAGAGCATCATCAGTTATACCTTACTGAGCCAATTTACTTAATAAAATACTGTGAGAAACTGAGTCGATTGCTTGAGTAAATTCGTAAAAAATACCTCCCACTTTAAGTTTAAATCAATTTTACTGATAATCTCGTTTGTAACGGCAATAGTCGCAAGTTCAGTAGAGAAGCCAACACGAAAACAAAATTGCTGGGGTGATTTTCTTGCTGTTCATATACTGAACAATGATTTATAAGTTTGGTCAGTATGTGAGCAACATAATTTTCAGCATATTTGAGTAGAAAACTGGGTATCGCGTCAATTACAGGAGAGTTTTTATTAGTACTCTTACGTTATTGCACAAACTTCATATAATGCTAACTTTTTTCTGGTTTCAATGATACCTATAAGTCATGGTAGGCCAAATAATTCATTTTCACTGCTTTTTATTAAAAAATGTAATTTAGAAGTTTTCATTGTTTTCTGGCAGGCTTATGTCGTGTAAGAACTCCTGTATCGAGCAAGACATAATATGTCATTACTCCAATATTAAATTATGAAAAACCATGGATTTATAATATACTCAAAAAAACAATAACAAATTAATTTAAAAAACAAAAGTTCAAAATGTTAGAAATTATATAATGTAATTATAATACTGAAACTACAACTACTTTTTAATAATTAAAACAAAAATAACAAAAACATTTACAAATTGGCAACAAAGGATAAAAAAACAAAAATATTTACAAAGTAACAACAAATAAATATTTAAAGTTTAAGGATAAAAAAGCAAACGTAATTCTTAATACGGAACAATTTAGAGATAGTAGTTTTTAAATTGATGTCAATTTCTTTGGACACATAGTTCTCATCGCTTTATTACATTTTTCATGCCATTATAAAATGTATATTTATTCATTTATATTATTATTATATGTCCTTTTATGTAAATCGTCCGTAATGTAGCCCCAAAGGAAAAAAAATCCAGCGATGTTATATCCAGTGAACGTGGAGGCTACCTAATCGGTCCATTAGTCATCATCCAACTGTGTCTAAAATTATTAGATAATAATTCGGCGACCTTTCAGTATTGGGATTTTTTTTTTATTTTACTGTTGGGTTGTTCTCGAAAAAAGAGATTGAGGATGCGTGGTTCATTTTTTCATATCTATTATAGTTATTAAGTTTTTCTATTAAAAAACATCGAATTTTGGCCACACTGTACATAAATCAATGGCTTCGAGCAAGCGTTGAGCAGAAATATTATGTAAGTACTTATGATCAATACAGGATTTTCCTTTGATGGATGGGGTGAATTTAATAAATTGTTTGAATACTTTTATATTTATTTATCCACTTGTTTGTATGTGTTACACTATTACCATTTAGCCGAGAACCATTTAATAAATCTGAACCATGAGCTTATCACGTTTTCCACTCGCTATATTGGCCACCTTTCTGCTTTCAGTATTTGTGAGAACCCTCCGGTTGTTTTGTAGAAACTACACTTAACCCATTTTCTCTGTGTAGAAAATCTTAGCTGAGGTGAATTGAGTATATTTAAAAAATGTGATGACTTCAACTTGATTACCTATTAAACGCAGTGGCGGCTCGTGGTCAATCATACTGGGAGGTCAAAAATTAATTTAAAAAAATAGACATACTTAAAAAAATATAAATAACTCAAATGCACAGCAAAATTTTATACAATCTACAATTCTGTTCAAAATATAGCGATTTTCGAAACATTCTCATTAAAATCTCTAAGGGATTTTCTGTAAGCATTGTCTAGCTGTGTACGAATATCAACATTTCCTACGGTTGCAAAAATTTACCGAGCAGACGAAGCAAGTTTTTTTATTTTCTCTTTTAAATGTTTTAAATCTCTTACACCGGATTTGCACTATAGCGAGTCTGAAGAGTCTTTAGAAAATAATAAACAAACAAAACAGTAAAATACATTTGATACTTCACAACCACATATCCAGTTAGCTAAATCGTACATTACCTTGCGAAAGTTTCGATGAACATCTTTATTTTGTCTTTGCTAGTTTGTCGTAAACTTAGTTCTGGCAAAAGGACGACCATTTGCCTTGAACTCAACTAATTTTGTAAAATTAAGTTTGTTAGCACTTTTAGTTGTTTAATTTTCTGCACTACCGACATTTTCTATTATAGCGCATGCACAAGCGAATCAAAATAGTGTTTTTACAAAACAACACAACAACAGTAAAACATATCAATATAAATTCTTAAATTGATTTAAAACACGCGAAAATCGAATCAAAAATCGAGCGCTGCACGTTTTTCGTGTTTTTCCGGGCAGATCTAATTCAATGAGGGCAATTCGCACCGCCAGCCCAAGGTTGAAGAGGATGAATTACGAACGACGGCCGATAAATTTGAAGTTATTGGCACTTGCGACTTAATTACCTATTTTAATAAAACACGTAATAATGAATATTTTTTATATATTGTCAAAATTTTTGGGAGGTCATTGACCAAATGACCATATGGACAAGCCGCCACTGATTAAACGTGTTTTAGAGGTATATATTACGGTGTCCTCGATCTAGTTTCCATATGTCTTATGAACTTTATTAACCAGTCCGTCCACTTTATTTTAGTTTTCCTGTTAAATTAATGTAAAATTTGATTTTCCTCTGCAATGTTCTATTGGAGTAAGACAGAAAAGACCGATAATTGAAACCGACAAATTGGACTACAATTAGCGGTAACTCTTTACTTATCTCTAATTACTAATCTGCATTACAAAGCTTAGAGGTTCCACCCCCGCTTTTATAAATTCAAAATGAAGCAAAATCAACAATCTAAAAATTAATTTGCAGTGTTACTACAGCGTTACTACTGTCACCAATATCAAATTTCATGATTAAAACTTTTTTTCTTTTGAGATCGACTTCTACTGGTACCTCAGATCGTACCTGTACATTCATAAATTTCTCATTTGTTTCAAAATGCTTTATCATTAACGACAAGTCCACACTGTTATGTCTTTGCGTTCTCTTTCTGAGTCTTTGCTAAAAGCGAGATAAGTAGACTGCTACTTTTTCTAATAATCATTTGCTACTTCTAAACTTCTGGAGAGTTTGGGGTATTTCCAGAAATTGCTGGTTTTATCACACAATGCATATTTAATATGTTTGGTGTTAGCTGACTTCATCATGGGAATTCGTTGAATTGGGTGTAATGGAATAATTATTCGTGATTGTCAAAGCGTCACAAGATGGTTCTTAAAGTTTTTTATAAGAACGTTATTTTTTAACAAGATTTCTTAAATTTGAAAGCACTCAAAATTTCTCATTTGAAGAAAAGAAAGACAATAAAATCTTCAAGTTATCCTTTGGTTAATTAGGTTAATGATAATTTAAGTTACTCCTTCAAAAATGTCTTTTTCTCCTTTTTCAAAATCGATTTCGTGGAACCAGATTTAGATCGTACTCGTACTCAAGATAATAATGAATAAAGTAATGAATAACAGTGTGGTGAGAAACTTAATTTTTTGTAGTTAAGCTTAACCAATGACAAATAGTCCCACCATTGATGAAGTTTTACTTCATTATTTATTTTGCATTTAAAACATTGTGGCCAACGTTTCTCCACCTGAAAGTCAAAACCACTTGCTGTGTCCCATTTAGAGTTTTTTTCATAGATAGTACCATCGATGATTTTTTATTTGTACATGACCGCATGTTTTCAGTCAGTCTGGCATTTGTTTTTTCAACGTTAGTTTTGAAGATTTTATGACATGGTCTACTACGTTTGTATTATCTAAACCCTATCGCTAATCTTGGGAATTGGAACAAATAAAACAAAAGATCAGTTTATCCATTTGGTTTTCTAGACAAATATTACTTTTCTTCATATGCGGATACAAAGTGTCATGCATTGATTACATTCACCAAAGGAACAAATGATAAAAAAACAATGTATGAAAAATTATTTATTGTATAACATACAAAAACATAGTAATCAACACAATAGTGATAAATACTAATACTTGTATGCACAACAATTTTGTACAACAAACGTGTGCCAATTAATTAATTATTGTTATCAAAGCTATTGTAAGACTTCAAACAAAATTGAAAGAAATCCTTCTTGCTAAAGCTTTAGCATAGCGACATTTTGACAGTGCAATGCCGGTTATTACATTCAAACAATGCAAGAATGCTTTCTAATTAAAGCGTTTATTCAAATGCAAATTCATTTACATAATAAGTATGCTGCACAAAAGAACATCAACATCCGCCACGGTTCGTTAATAAAAGAAATCAATTTTTACAGATTATCGTCAGAAGACGATCAGATTAATCCCGTGACGCGAACTTTCATTTTGTTTTCCTAAAATGGTAACGATTACTCATAAGAACTTTATAGAAAAAAAAAAGCTTAATGCTTTACACTCCTCGTGTCGTTGCAAGAAGGTATTCGACCTAGTTGTGTTCATATGCGTATTAACATGTCGTACGCGCCTTATATATTTTGCACAATTAATTTTAAATAATTGACGTCCAACTTCCGTTTATAATAATTGGTACACTAATTGCTTGTTTAGATATATTGTAAATGTCTTCGTATTTATTCACTCCATTTTTTTGTATAGAAGTATTGCCTTTTTGTGTTAATCCGAAACATTAAATTCTTAATGGAGTAATCGTGCTTAATGGCCAAAATGTCAATAAATGATCTCGCTCTTTTCCATATATCTTCAATTTATATCTTTCTAAAAACAATTTTTCAGAAACGATTCGTTATCCGCAAATCTATAACATTGGTTGTTTTGTGGTTTATGACTATAACGAGTGTTACAGAATAAATTCATATTATAAAGTAATGTATTAAGTAAACAATTTTTTCTCAAAATAATTAATTGCTAATATGTTTAAAATAACATTAAAAATTGATATCTCTAAAAGATAGTTAAATCTTTCTTTAGTGTAACTATTTTCACTGTCAGTTGGTTGGTGTTTCTAACACAACCTAGTTAGAGTTGCTAGCAGTAAATGCTAATAAAATTGCCCTAGAAAGACAAGTTGCCAGCTATGATAATACTAAACGATGTATAACAAGTATCTCCAAACTAAATATCAATCTGTACCGAAATTCTTCCGAGTACCACAAAACTTACTTTGATGCGTTTAAGTTAAAAATCAAATAGGCAAGTTATCGAACAACTTTAGTAACGGGCGTACAAGACAGTTGTTACATGCAAAAAGAAGTTAACGACAATTTTGAATTAAAAACGTAACATAAAATGAATTGCGCCGTAGGTCAGTGGAAGGGGTGATTCACGAGATGATTTGCGTGAAATGATAATGTCAAAGTAAATTGTTGCAAAATGATCAATAACAATCGATGTCAAGAGGTGCCAAGCACGTTAAGTAGCTTTCAGCCTTTGTTCACTGAAACCTGTACAGGAGAGTACTTTCTAATTAACTTTCCTTAAGAAAGGACTGCCCAAAAACTGTAAAAATAACGCAACATGCACAAAAACAAAATTGCATTAAAACATCATGAAAACAAAAAACTTATCAGAGTATATACATGATTGACACTAGTAAAAAGAAATCTAATTGATCACGTGATTGATAATATTCATTAATAAAACAACTTCTCTAAGTAAAGGATAACTGCATTACGCGCGAACAATTTAAAACAGATCAGATCAGACGTGATAAAATTTGATCTTGCGCGTCTTGTATTACTGAATTAAAACTACACACAAAAAGTTTAATCAATGAATAAAAAAAAACGCACCTTAAGTTAATAATATAAACATAATTACGTAAACATTTCGCGACAGTTTATGTTTTTACATCGAGGGTTTCAAAGCCCATTTTAGTTTTGGTATTGCTCATATACTCGTATTTACTTAAATGAAAACATAAAATACCTGGAGATCAGGGCTGCGGTAACTTCAGGCTAACTGAGATGCAATAGGGGGTTGTTGACGGGCGACGGAATTCAAATCGAGAAGTGCAGAACGGGAGACGTTAGAATCGAATTGAAAGTCGTTTTAAAATCATTCTTTTAATAGATGCCAAAACTGACATGTAGACATAATAAATTATTTTGACAAACGCTACACTAAGTAGACAATTATATGTGCGGTACAGGAATTTTAAAACCGCATTAACGCAAAAACTGGGTACGAACTTAAATTCCCAGAAACTTTAAGATTACATATTTTGGTATGAAGAAATTTTATTACCCGCACACTTTTGAAACGAGGAATAACACCCCTAACTAACTTCAAACTCTTAATTTACTTAATTCTCGTTCAGTACGTGCATCGTGCACTCAACTAAATTCAGCTACAGCCGAATATCTACTGCTTGAAAAACGACAAAAGGCCATTCTCATAACCAATATTGCACGTAGCGCTTTCAGAACCTCTAGACAATGAAAAAATGAAAAACGATAATACAACGGACATTTTTGTCACAAGGTGAAGATAACGAACTGATTGGATCTTGCAACGCTGCAAGATAAGAAAACCGTAATAAAGACTTATCTATTATTTTAAAAGGGAAAATTGGAACGAAAATTACAAAGTTTTTAAACTAATTATATTCTCTCACATTTTACTCCACACGGTTTCTGATATTGTTTGCAAATTGTGTACAATCGGATTTTTTCACTAACAGAAAGCAGCCTCTTACTTTTCATCATAGTGATAGATGGAAAACATCGTTACATTACAGCCATCGTGCAACTTAACTTTATAAACTATGAAACTTTGCGTGCAATCTTGTCCTACACTAACATTGGCAATGATGTTGAATTTATTAAGATTTACGATTTCTATTTTATTTCGTATCTAAAAAGAACATAAAGCATGTAAAAAAGAGAAATACTATGAATAACATGCTTTCATAAGTATCTGAATTTGCCATCTAGCGGCTACTGTCGTAAACTCTTGTGCTGCAAAATACATGTTTTACGACAAACAAGTTTGGCGCGACATCTAGTGGCACAACCTCGTGCTATCGTAGCACGTCCGAATAATAATCTACTAATTTTTTCAAAAATTTGTCTACAGATAGTGCACTTTAGTGGTTTTAAATAACTCCTGCAAAATCAATAATCCTAAGAAGTCACGTCATGACGTCCTAGAATTTTTAGAGCATCCAAAGAGAACTTGTTTGAGGAAAGTGTTTATTATATATGAGGAACTTCTTTGTTGTCGTTTACCTATTACATTAACCTTCGTACCACGTGGTAGTATCGCAGTTATTATCTTTTGTTAGAAATAATATTTTGTGGCCAAGTAGTGTCAAAAATACCAAATGAAATCTTTCTTTTGGAAGATGGGATCAAGAAAACTTGTATATCTTAGAGTACGGTATAAAGCACCTTTTACATTCCTTACTACCGGGTTCGTTTGTAGTTGGAATGTAAAACGTGACGTAACAAAATTTATACACATGCGGGTAGCTTCAATCTAAGGAAAAATATCCAGGGTTCGATTTTGAAATGTCTATTTACAAATATTTACAACGTTAAGGGTTTTTATATATACACGGGATTTTAATACGCGGATACTTGCGAGTCTTCTTCGGAACAGCGGCAGTAGAGACACGGCCACTCGGACGGTGTATTACGATTGGCGGTGGAATCTTCACGTGTTTTACGCAAAGGAACTTCTTGTTAAACCACTACTCGGGTTGCGGGTTTGGGCTGCTTCTAGGCGTGGTGTTAGTGTCTCACTAAAACAGGTAAGTGTTTATTATTTATCGGTGGCGGTCGTTCACGTCCGCTGTTGAGGTTATTGGATAGCACTGCTGTCTACGGCTCTTGCTTGTTTTAGCATACACTACGGCGTTTATTATTGCGGTTTACGGCTTGTCAAACGACGGGAGTCCGTCTCAATGTGCCCCGGATACTTGGTGGTTGTATTCATACGATGCTGTTTGGCGAGCGAGCCGAGTATGGATGCGAAGCATGATGCTCGGGACTGACGACGGTTTAGTGGCGGTGGTACGTCGCCTAGGGCCACGGCTATCAACACGCCTACTACAAAGTGTTATTGAATAGATTAGCTACCCTCTAGGGGTCAATAATACACAGCGGCTTGTTCTAAACGGAACGGTGTCGAAGGAAAGCAACTGCTACTGAGGAGTTCAGTCACAGTGCTTTGGGTTTGGGGTTATTAACAGTGGGTGTTTTAGGAGCTTGCCGAGCACGTACCGAATCCAATCAGCATTTGCAGCGGTCTTAGAGTTAGCGGTTACCTGAGCACGTACCGAATTCAATCAGCATTTGCATAGGTCTTAGAGTTAGTGGTTGCTTGAGAACGTATCAAATTCAATCAGCATTTGCAGAGGTCTTAGAGTTAGTTGCAGATATCTTTAAGCGGTTTTATATTCGGAATTCAGCACTAATGCGGACGGATAGTCGGATTAGATGTCGGGTTAAAAGTTTAATAGGAAGTCGGATTCAAAAGTAGGACTCAAAGTGAGTAAGTCAAAGGAAGTCGGACTCAAAATGCATTGCGCTCGCGCTTATATAGGGGCTTTATCTCGAGCGGACGAGTGGGCAACGGTTGCATAGGGGTAATTGTAAGTGGGGCGATGCGCACGATGTCTGTGTTTGACGATGCAAATCTTATGCCGTGAGATAATTCTTTCTCGGTGGCAAATTTGAATTATAACATCGTCGGTTTTCTTACAACGGAGACGTTTGCATCCTAAATAGCCAATGCTTCTTTTGAGCGGTGCTAGATTAATTAAGTTTTCTTGTCAATTTGGTTGTTTGGCCAGGACAGGAAAACTTGATTAATCTATGACCAGCCCAAAGAAGCATCCGCTATTTAGGATGCGAAACGTCACAGGTAAGTGTCGTACCAACTAAAACTTTCATACAACGCAACTTAACAGTAATTATTTTCATGTAAACCACCAAAATAAACAACTCTCAAAGACCAACGATAATAGCAATAAAATCTCTAAAAACTGATAAAAACTATGTGAAACCACAAACAATTTAAAAATGGGACAAGAAAAATCGTATAAAACTACTACTCTATTCTGCAATGAAGAAAAATATGAATTTAAATTCCTAGTGGTATGATTTACATCGTATTGATTAAAGTAATTAAATTTTAAGACATATAACAAAACGACGCCATAAAAATGAAATCAAATGTTTAATTTAATTACTAAATAAAGTTAAATGACTGTTATCGTCGTTAAAGTGGAGTTGTATTATATTCTTTTTTTTAGTTCTTTTCTTTCTTTCTTAAATTTTTCTACGCGTAAGTAAAATTATAAACAATAACAAAAATACCTGAATTAGTAATAATTTTTGTTGAAAAAATAATACAGTATTTTGCAATCCATTTATCGTGTTAAAAAAAAAAAAAGCTACCGAAACAATAGTGGATTAATTACAAATAGAAATTAATTTCATTTGGTCTTTTCGAAGCGAATCTTTGCTGTCATATTTGGGTTTTTCTTTTAACTGCTATTCGAAGCTGTTTGTGAGCTTTTTAATTAATTTTTCGAGATTTCTCAAAGTTATTATGTTTCAAACTTCAGCAAAGTTAAACTCATGATTATTTTTATAAATTAATAAATAATTAATTTGATACTTAAAATGTCCATAAAAATACTTTTGAGAAGTTTAGTTTAAAACTTTTGATAAAATTTTAAATATTAATATCGAAGATGATTTCTCTAAGTAATCTATCCACTTAAAATAATTTTTAAGTTTTTCAGGCGTCGGAACAACTTTCATAATTGAAATTCAAGTTTTTATTAAATAGATATATACATCATATTCTGTGTATTGTTAGAACAAATATTATTGATTTGTATAATTACTTAACATGTAAACTTAATTTAATTAACAATCGACAAACAACAAAATGTTATGACAAGTAAACGATTCCATCCATAGTATCGGAAACTGAGAGTGTTCTGAAAGACCGGCAGCACAGCGTTTCCACGTTGAATGCCGATAGAAATCTTTGAGCAAGGCGCGGCCCCATTAGTGAGTGTCGTCGTTGCGTTGTTTTTCATACATATTTTGTGCCTGGACAGCGACGTTTCAACGGAATGACAGGCGAGAGACGAAGCGGAGGGAGGGTGATGCGCTGCCCTGTCGGAACTGCGGTGTGAGAACGCGACGGACGGACAGTGTTCCACTGAGCGCGTGGGAGATTAGACGTATGTACACAACATTTTTTTCAACAAGAGTGTGGAGTATATAGATTTCCTGATTTCTTTGGTGCAAGAAAGAACGATCATTGGGATAAAGAACATGATCATTCAGATGCGTGCGTCGTCTATTGCGTTACAATGCAACCCAATTAATGGGGCCGCACTCTAAAATATTGTATAGAACGTTAATCGTTATAAATAAAATTAAAATTTGTTCCAATGACTTCGATAAAATTCTTAGGCCCGGTTGTACAATATAACACTCAAACTTCACTCATCTAAACCGAGTTTAGTTGAGGATTACTTTAAGCTTTGATGTTGTTGTACATGTGCGACTCAAGCTTGGGTTGCCTAAACTCGAATTTGTTTTGATACTGCGACGGTTGGCAACACGAATTGCAAGTTGTCAAAAATGCGGCGTGATATTTCAGGTTAGGTTATTGTTGTTTACATTCAAAGTCGTTGGAGTATACACGTGTTTGTGAACATTTATATTCGTTTGTTGGAAAGTGTAGAAACTTGATAGTTTTTTTGAGATATATTTAATCAGGTGAGTAAGTACTAGTAGGAAGTAGATTAAATTTCCCATTATTTATGCAATTTTATAATAAAATTTACGTTACAAATATTTCAGAATGCAGAGTGAGAGAAAGCGTACCCCTAATTTCACGGGAAATGAAGAAGGGCAATTATTGTTGTTGATAAAAAAATATCAACAAATAATTGAAAACAAAAAAGCGATACAGCTACAAATGCTGACAAAATCTCCGCTTGGAAAAGCATCGAGGGAGAATTTAACGCCGTATGTGGTGAGAGTTTCCGCGACTGGAAGGTTCTCAAGAAGAAATACGAGAATTTAAAAAGAGGACGAAAAGAAATTCGCCGACCAAAAATGCGAACTGAAGAAAACTGGTGGTGGGCCGCCAATCATTATTAAAATCGATAACGTTGAGGAACAGATCAAGGAGATCTTGGGTAGCCGAGTTGAAGGCTTGCCTTCGGAATTTGGAGGCGATTCCACGGGTATGCATTTTACATATAAAATATCATTTCTATTAAATTTCAGGTGCTTTAGCATTTGAAATATGCAACGAAAGTGCACCGTCACCAGTTATCGAGTTCATTGGTAAGTTCAATTTTTTTTAGAACTTTCTTAATATTAAATTTTTTTATTTAGATGAACAACAAGTTGTAACTGAAGCATCGGCAAGCAACGTAAATTATTAGTAAGTAAATTTAAAGAAATGTTAAATAAATGTTCGATTGTAGCCCGTATTGAAGAAGACGCCAGGGATTGGGGGAAGTATACTTCGGCTATGCTGCGTTAGCTGTAAAACCACGTAAGCAAACCTCTACATGTCATAATATTGTAATAATTTATAAATTATAGGTAAAACACAGAAATCAGATGAAGCAATAGTTAATCGTGTTAGTCAATGGACAGCAATGAAAGTTTCGTTAGAGGAATCGAGAAAGGAGTTCTTGAAACAAGAGCAAGAGCTGAAATTACGATGCTGTAAAGAAAAGCACGATGAAGAACTCCGACTTATGCGATCAAAAGCTGAACTCCAAGAAACGCTTCTAAAGGAAAAGCATAAAATAGAAGTAGAAATTTTAAACATCCAAAAGGAAAATTTGTTAAAATCTAAAAAATTGAAATATATAAATTAAAAGAGCTTTTAAAATTTAATCAAAACAGTGTTTTTAAACATTTTTAAAAGATTGTACACTTTTTCAAATATGTAAAACTCTCGGGCTTCTAAGGTTTTTTAATCCCCTTCATGTTTCCATATTGTTCGCTCTAAAACGCCGAATTTGCGCTTATATAAAGTAAAAAATCAAGAAAAACGTCATATATTTACCTATCTTATTAATTACATATTTTCAAAATACTCGTGTATCAATTGATATCGCACGGCGTTATTTTCGACAGCATTAGGTCGCTCACCTAACGCTTGGATATTTTCCACCATCTGTACCGCAGCATTTTCTTGGTCTGTTATGTGGGGAAGAGGATCATTGTGTAACATTGCTATGTTATGCAAAACTGCAGTGGCGACAACGATAGCCACTTTATTAATATGTAGTCTAATACCGAAGGCTAATATTGGAAATCTTCTCTTCCATATTCCGAAACTCCTCTCTATTGGATTTCTGGTTCTTATTTGTGATTCGTTGAACCTATTCTCAGCACGAGTTTGTGGATTCCGCAAAGGTGTAATTAAATATGAACGAACTCCGTAACCACCATCGCCAACCAAAACATTATTAGCATTATCCCCACGTTCAAAGTTAGCTCGGATATTTGAGTTGTTAAAATGTGGGAGTCGTGACTAGACCCGGGCCAACGACAAACAATGTCTTCAAATTTACAACCCGCATCACACACAACTTGAACATTAAAAGAAAAAAAATCCTTCCGGTTGCGATATACTTCCGGTTCATTGCCTCCCGGTGAAAAATTTTAATATGGATACAATCGATGGCACCAATGCACCTTGGAAATCTTGAAATGTTGTAAAAGTTCTCACTAATTGACTTTCTTTCCTCCTCGGTAGCAGGAATTCGAATAAATTCGCTATGTAATGCAGCAATGGCACGAGAGACTTTATATACAATTCTACTTGCAGTAGATTTATCAATTCCTATAAAGTCTCCCGAAACTTGTAAAAACTTCCAGTAGCAAAATACAGCAACGTTACAAACAACATGTCCGCTGGTGATACAGCATTATTTCTAAAACAAAATTAAAGAATTTTTGTGAGTCTTGCATTTACTATTTATACTAACCGGTTAGTTGGAGATTGAATAATCGGTGAGATGCGATTGATTATAAAACGGACTGAATCCTTGCTTAGTCGAAATCGTTTTACAAAATCAATGTCATCCCACTTTTCAAAATGATCATATCTTTCCCTAAACACTTTTGGCCGTCGAGGATGCCCTATCACGTTTACCAATTCTATCATATCTTCGTCCTCGGACAATTCACCCACAAGGTTATTCATTTTCTATAAAAATAACAATATAAAGTATATAAATGTTATTTCATAAGTTTAAAACTTACCTAAAATAGTCGTAGAAAGTCTAGAAAGTAATAATTCCCGAATAAAATAAATTAACTGCGTAGTACATAACGAAAACCGAGTAAAAGTAATATTTTGAAACTTGCAGAAGTGAGGTTAGAGTAGGTCGAACAAAGCTTAAGTTACAAATATCGTCGGCTCACAGGAGCCGGTAGTTGAGGAGGTTTAATTGCTGAACTCGCTATGTACAACGCACAATTCTGTCGATTCGAAGCTCAATAGCGGTTTAACCATGAACTCGCCTTAAACTCAAATTGTACAACCGGGCCTTAGTATCATTTATGATTAGCTGAGGAAGATTGAAATCTCCAACAATTAAAATTTTATTGGAGAACAGGAATTCATTAGTAGCTAAGTCGTTATAAAACTGAATATAGTCTGTAAAATATGTTTTTGGTGGAATAGAAATCACAATAACATACATGAAGCCTTCGGATAGACGTAAACGAACGCACACTATATCAATATCTACTACGGTCGTTTGCAGATCAATTTTTGTAGTTTCAAAATCATTATTTACCGCAATTAGTACTGCACCACCAGTTTTTTTCATTGTTTCTTTTAGATTACGGTCTTCTCTATATACATAGTAATTTTGATTGAATAATTCAGAATTATGTATATTGCCCTGTAACCAAGTTTCGCATAACAATATTAAATTCCAATCGGAGCCTATATAAAATTTTATATAAAAGTCATTAGTTTTTTAATTTAAGCCTCTAAAATTTTGATAACATATCGATAAGTCAGGAACGGACATATGATTGATAAGTTGTTTTAGTTTTTTGATTTTTTAATGATTTTTGGAACACCATTCTTTCCTGTAATTCTTTACGCAAGTTTGTGATGTTTTCCATCTGCATTTTTGTTAAATCAGATCGTATAGAAATTTTACTATTAATCTCTTTTAATTTCTTATTATTACGAAGGACGTTATCGCATTTTGAGTATAATTTTTACGGGGCAAGGTTTATCGGAAGAGCGACGTTGACCTAAACGGAATATCTTGATGTTTTTCGTACATATTGTCGATATTTGTGTAATTACGTTCTTTACATCAACTAGGTCCTGATCATTATCATTCTCATTTAAGTTGTACATGATCACGTTGCGGGCCCGGCGTTGACGTTCAGCAACTTCCGAAATGATCTCTTCGGTCGGTGCAGTTAGATGACGACTTTGATTTTCGGATGCTTTTTTTGATTGTTTGATTTCACTTTTTAGATCAAGTATCAATTGTCGTAACTCGCTGATTTTTGATTTCTCCTTGAGACATTTATCGTAGCGAAAACTAACACTGTCCTTCGACGTAATAATTTCCGTTCTTGTTAACCAGAGTATGTTGTATGTGTCGGTACAATGCAATTATCACAGCGAAATTCCTTATCAATACTTATATCTTTTGCACATTTCAAACACTTACTTGGTGCAGGCATTTTAAAGAAATTTACTAATTATAAAAATTTAAATTATATCCATAAGCGTATTAATGATGAAATTCACGTCTGTACACTTTCACTTTCACTTACTAAAGAGGGTGGCGATATTTGCCGTCGCTGTATTGGTATGGCATATTGGGTTTCCGAACTATTACTATCTACTGATTAGTACACTGCTCAATACAATTAGAGGAACACTATGAAATATGACAATATTTTTTCATTGGATAAAGGTACAAACATGAAATTAATAAAGTACATTATTTGTGGTTATTTATTTATTTGTTGCTCATGTCAGTAAAAACAAATGAATAACGCTGACAATTAACTTTTCAAATAATTCCGCTATGTAAGCAATTGAATGTTGTGCTTATTTTTCAAAGTTAAACAGTCGTTATATAGAGTTAGTATCGTGTATGGCATTCACGACATTCGATGACAGTTTGGCACCTTCGTGGCATGCTCCCAATAAGATTCTGGATTTCCTCTATCGGGATATTCTCCCATTCCTCCTTCAGAGCATCTCAAGTTGCTGCAGAGTTTGTGGAGCTTGATGTCGGTTCCTGACCTTCCTGTCCAGAAGATCCCACAAGTGTTCAATAGGGTTGAGGTCTGGGCTGACCGCTGGCCACTCCATTACCTCAATTTCAATCCTCCTCAGGAAATCCTTGGTGACAGCCGCAGAATGTGCCCTGCCATTATCCTGCATAAACAGAAATCCAGGGCCTACTCCAATGGCAGCAGGTACTGCATGCTCTTCCAGAACGTGCTCAATATACCGGACAGCATTAAGTCGCTGGTGAACAAGTACAAAGTCCGTACGATTGTTGTACATAACTCCGGCCCACACCATTATGGAACCTCCTCCAAATCTATTAACTTCCTGTACAGCCTCTGCAGAAAATCTTTCTCCTGGCCGTCCACACACCTTCAATCGACTATCACAACGTGTAAGACGATACCTGGATTTATCCGAGAAGAGCACAGACTCCCACTGGTTCAGGTTCCAATCACCATGGTTTTCAGCATACGTACGTCTTGCTGCCTTATGCCCATTTGTTAAGCGTGGTTTCTTAATTGCCCTTTTTGTACGAATATTCTCTTTCCTTAATCTGTTCCTTATGGTTTGGTCTAAAACCCGGATTCCGGAAGCCATATGAAGATCATTCTGCAGGTCTTTTGCAGTTTTTGTACGCTGTCGAAGAGCAGAAAGAACAACGTATCTGTCATCCTGGGGTCTTGTTTTAAATTTACGGCCTTGGCCACGTCTTCTACAATACTGACCTGTCTCTCTGTGCCTGTTGCGTAACCTGGACACCACGGAAGGAGAAACCCCAAGCTCTGTAGCCACTTGTCGCAGAGATTGACCTTGTCGTAAAAGATGTAGAGCATGATACACTTCAAACTCATTTAAATGCCTCAGAGACTTCAATAAACAAGGCAATAATCAACATTCGTCACTATAGCAACATCAGGAAGCTTACTAATTAGAAGTGGCCAGTGCCTTCCAAAATAAAAAATTTCTCTATATTTGTTATTTGAGGTAATTTCTCTGTATTTAGGCCATGGATCTTTAAAATTTGTATCCAATGATAAAATTAATAATTCAATTTACATATTGTCCAACTTATTCAATTTATTACAAGTGTTCCCCTAATTGTTTTGAGCAGTGTATAATATAATTATTACTATTCCCCAAAAACATATATTTTTTTGACAAGTTGAAGACTTCGCCTAAAGGGGAAGATGACACCTACCGATCGCCATACTTGAATTTTCGTGCAAGAAATATTACTGGCTAACTTTCCCCAGAACCTTGACGTGGGGCAAATCATACGACGATTTTCTTGCTAGTTCCCGATCTATCATGATGGCTGTATGTCAGAAACGAAAATGCGCGTTGGTTTGACGAATATAAATCGTTTGTTTTGAAAAGAACTGAAGAAATTACTTGAATACGAATATCGAAATAACAATAAGACAACTCAATGAATTATAGCGATTAGACACCCCTGGACTGCGGTAATTCATTCGCACGATTTTGGAGCCCTAACTAAAATAATTTTTGTTATTTACTTATTTATTTATGTCAAAATGCCTCTGAAGGGAACGCGAATAATTGTTTTCAGCTATAATAATTTGTGCCAAACTGCTAACAGAACGACAGAGCAATGGTAGGAGCTGTATTAAAACAATAAAAGGAATGCCATAAAAAAAAAGTCTGCTTATGAGCGGGTAAGTGTAAACCTAAGTCCACACAAAGTGTTTATTCATAATTATTGAAATATTCAAATTCCAATTCAGGAGATATTAATCAGTGAACGTCAAAAAATTTGATCGTTATACTAAACCAGGGCCTAACTAGATTGACATTTTTTGTGATTTACAGCCAAATTTTTTTTATTTCATTGTATGCATTGAAAAGGAAATATCATATTCTGATATATTTTTGAAAAGAGGAAAAATGCAATTTAATGCATTAATTACCTAATATGGCGTCCATAAGAAAAATGAAAGCTATAGTAATTATCTTAAAAACACTTATTGTTTATTGTAAAGTTCTTAAAAAAGTACCCACAGAATGTTTAAACCAAAAAGTTCCACTTGGAAAGACAAAGAGGAAACTAGATATAATTAAAATCAGAAATTTTGATTTTATTGGAAACACAAAAGAATTTCTTTAGAAAAATTGGAATTGGTCAAAATATTATAAAGTAAAGTAAAGTGATTTATTTCTGTAAAAAATACATAATTATAAATGTATAAATACATACGTAATTATAAATGTACATACAAGATTTTTAAAGATTTTTTTTATACAGGGTTTTTAAACTTAACTCGGTACTATTGCTAACTTGCTATTCGCGAGTTAAAAAAAAGTGTCCCATTATTTTTATCCTAAAGTCAAAAACAACAGAGCTCTTGATGATTTTTCATATAAGTTTAAAGTGGCTGTGATTTTATAAACTACGTCGAGGAGGTTCGAATCTTGGTCACGGCAGACACCTAAAAAAATTATTTCGTAATGGGGATAGATCAACATACAAAATTCACGGTGGCTATATCCAGCAGAAGTGGTAAATGAAATGAAGAAAAAGGAATATCCATGAAGCGAAAGGATATGATCTATTTTAATTTATTCTGTGAACATTAAAAGAAAATTTCAAATTAGATGCTCAAAACGTCACCCTCTTGGTCCAAGCATTTTGAGCCCGCTTGTAAACGCTTTTAGTGGCTGTAAATTGTTTACCAGTGAAACTTCATTTTCACATTTTAATCAATTATTTTAATTTTAAAAATACAACAAACGATTGTAGTTTATAAAATCACAGCCAATTTAAACTTATATGAAAAATCATTAATACCTCTGTCATTTTGCATAAAAAATAATGGGACACTTTTTGTTTAGTATCCAATTTCCTATCGATTGAGAATATTGTATACAGGGTGTCCCATTTGAAAAAATGGAACAATTTTACATAACTCGGGAACGCGATGTTCGATTTTTATTCTGTTTTCACCATAATGATAAGAGAAACAAATGCTACTAGTTTACTTATTCAACCGACCCTGTATCTCTAATAATATTTATTTGCTTATTAGCTAGTTTATGGTAGTAATAGTGCTGGTGGGGAGGAGGGCTAATATTCTACAATGATTCTATTTTGTTACTAATGATATATACTTACACACATGTACCTACTATTTACGAGTAGTATACTCAAGATCATACTAAATATCTATACGAAAGTTTGTTCAATAATATCATGTCGTTTACAAAAGCTTGTCCCACTATACATCAACCCCCTCCTGTATTGCGAGAGAACGAGCATGTGCGTAGTGGGTCAATACAAAATTGTGAGATCACTGTATGAACAGAATTTGAAATACGTAAATATGTGATTAAAAAATGGTAAAAATATAGACCACTAGAAAACAGGTGTTTTATTACATGTACAGGTATATACAGGTTTACAAATTTACTACCTTTTCTATATTGTAAGAAGAAAAATCTAAATCAAAACGCCATTGCTTGGAAACTCGTTTAGTACCGCCGATCATAGAAAGCCCGGGAAGTTTAATGACAATGTTTTATTTTAAAATCAAATTTTCATCTTTTTTTCCGTTATCGTTAATGGTTTTTTCCAAAAAATTATTTAATTCGTTTTTTCAAAGGACATTTAATTAGAACAAAATCTTTTCTACTATTTCAGGATCTATTTTCGCGGGGAATTCGTCTGAAATATCAGAATCGTCATGGCATAGATCCTTTATGGACACATCGCTGTCACTTTAGTCGTCGAATAAATGTTTTCTAACAGCTTTCACCTTTTCTGCTTTATCCGCTTTCCTTCTTTCTTTCATTCCTTTTTCTTCTTTTCTTCAATTATTAGCGTGTTAGTTAATATTGTAGACGTAACTTTTTCCTTTTCTGATGTTTGTTTTGTATTGCCAGTTTTTAAATGTAGTCTTTTATCTTCTGGAGTCACGATATTCTTTTTGGAGGTTAGTTGAGAAGGCACTGAGTTATATCTTTGTGGTATCAGATTTGTTATAATTCCAGAGCAGGTTGGTTGGGGATTGTCTAAAGGAACTAATAACAAACCGTCTCTTTCAGACTTGTCCCTATCATGTTCTTCAAAGGTCTGTCAACGATCAGTTACAAATAAACTGAGAAAATCAGAATACGTAAATATTGCTGAGTTTAGGGGGCAAATTCCTGTATGTTCAAATCCTTTAATTATATTCCTTGGTGTCAAAGCACTTGGAAAAAAATTTCAAACTATTTCTGCAATATTATATAATGTTACTGGAACACCGGAATGATTTAGCATCCACTCGTCCATAGTTTTGTTATATACACTTAAATGGTCAAAAGCAAGTCACATCCAGCGGTTGGAGTTTGTGACTGCAGTGTAGAGGTAATGTCAGCAACACAATACCATTTACTTTACAATACTGTAATACTCTCACATCGGTGTGGCTTTCATGGTTATTCAAAATTTTGAATATTTTGTTATCTTCACTACAATGTATTGTATCGACAACGTGATGTGAAAAAGTTTGTTCCGGTCATCCAGCCAGTAGAATGTGCTTCCTCTTTTGAGCCGGGTGGTGCGCCATTAAGAATGTGCTGTTTAAAATTTTTTTGGGGAAAAATAAAAAACGGTGGTACAAATGTACCGTTTGCGCATATAGCTGCACACATTGTCACTAAAATTCCTCTTTCACTGCTTACTACTTTACCGACTTGTTTTTTGCCAACATGAAGCTACTTTCTTTTTAAACAGTGTATCCCACTTACTCTTAAATAGGACACAATTGAATAATTCTTACCATTAATATTGAATGCTTTCTATGGAGGCACTAAAAAACTTATATATTACAAATACACTTTAAAACTGTAATAACACGACTGAACCGTTTGATGAGAACGTTTCATAGATGCAAATTACCGACGGTAGGGATATGTAACGCTCTCTATCGATCAAAATTTTAAACGCTATATTTACCGTGAAAAGCAGATTGTATCACAATACAGCATGTCCCGATGTACAACGGCTTCCCCTAAGCATCAAAATTCTCCCTCACCAAAGAAATCAAAAACAATTCACACGAATTGAAAATGACAGAACGTTCTTTTTATGATTATCGAGAATATCTGCTCATTGAGTCTTTCGAACATGGATCCATGAGAAACAAGGTGCACTACACAGAAATATTAGAAAAATTGAGGCGCGCAATCAAGAACAAAAGACCTGGCAATGTTATTAAACGGCGTCAATCTACTCTATGACAACGCGAGTTCTTACGATGCCAATCTGGTGAAGGATAAGCTGCATAAACTCCAGTGGGAAACTCTCACACATCCTCTCTACGGCCCAGACCTTTTCCTAAGGGACTTTAACATTTTAGGTCCCTTTAAAAAAGACATTTGAGGGCGCCGATTTACAACGGACGAGGCAGTACGCCTATGAAGTGGATCTTTGAGTAGCCAACCACGTTCTTCAAGCACTTTTGAAAAATAAAATATTCCAATACCGTTTCTGCCTCCAGACTCGTTTTTATTTTACCCACCCTCATAATTAAAATATTTGGAACATCAAAGCAGTTTCAGCTATAAGGGACGTTGGTTGTAACTTCCATTTTTAATCTAAAAATTCAAAAATATTTTAAGTATGCTTTTGAACCTGTGCTACAATCATCACCATATTTTGACGAAACTGCTTAAAAAGTTGTTTTATAGAAATACGTAATAAAATAATATACAGTGTGCTTTCTTTTATAATTTTTGAATCACACGGTATGATAACCATCACTTGATTCACGAAATATCCAACTTTATTAAAATATACAATATTGAAATACAACTCAAAAATCAAGTTTTAATGATAATAACAAATAACGACACATGGTGCCAAATGCAACACGTTAAAGTAATTTACTAAAACACCAGTGCAAGATAGCGTTACGGTTTTATTTTCCGTATTTAGGACGTATGTCGTGAGCCGTCTTAAAACGTGTGACGCGAGTAGTATGTTGCGATGAAAGTCGTATTTGGCGTGCATGTTGCTAATTTATGGCGGAAACAAAAATACGACCGGATTTTAGAGACGTACAGCGGACATTTTTCTTTTCGTTTGATACACGCGGGTGTCTTTAGCATAATTCTTGAAGTGAAATTTTCACCAAAAATTATTTAATGTGTCCAATACAAATTGACGTTTAAGTTTAATCCGGCTAGATTCACCGTCAGTATATTGGGTTTTTTTCCTATTTGTTTTCATTCTAATTGCTGCGTATTAGCACGTTGCGTCCGACATTATGTGGTCGTTGTGTATTGTACTTGGGTAACTCTTGAGGGCGCTGGAGTGGGTGATTAAGAACCTTCCCTATAAATGAAAGACAACACCACGGTTTCGCATTAATTAAGCTGCAGACCACAGGTGAATACCACGTCTACAGATGTTGGTTATGCTGCATACTTCTAGCGAGGGAGTCAATCGCCTTCTGTTCTTCTCCGCACACCTCCCCTAAGAGGAAGGAATCCCTGGGTCTACCTCGACCGATTACAGCTAAGTTTTAGTATTTAAGCCACTTATTCATAATAATAATGGGTATGAAGCTCAAGTACATATGACATAAGACGGCTCGATAGCTAATATTTAACTTTTATCGGTGTACACTCCTCAACCGGACGTTTGTTTTTAATCAGCTCAATAAGGGCTGGTGCGCTTTATTTAGAGCGGTTGTCGCGGACACAAAAGGCCTTTTGGGTTTGCGGGAGGTACTTACCCTTTCCTTCTAGTTTAGATTTAGTGTATATCTCCGTGTGTAAGTGATATGTGTACGCAGAGCCTTAATAGTAGCCCATTTTCAATTAGAATGATAACTTTAACTCGAGCGTAACTAAAGCTTACCTGAAACTCGACACATTAATTGCGAGTCTTATTTATTATAAGCGAGGCTGCTGCTAACGCACGTAACTATATACGACAGTCTCTCTATTTCTGTCACATTCTCCTAATATTTTAAGATTTGTTTGTTTTACTAAATTGTCTGTGTCTCTTTCTCTGGTTTGTGTTCGATGTAGCATATTAGATTTTAAGTAAAACCTGTTGATCTCCTGTTGGTCGGTTTTATTTCTTTCTTTATTCAGCAAGTGGCGCCTTGTTAGACCAGCAGTCTAATTTCTTATAGTTATTCAGAGATCCACGCAACTCTCCGACGAAGCCGGACGCTGCTGCTCTAAGTACTATAAATATTCTTATCCTCCACGAATTTAGTGTGCTACATCGAGCCGAATCCCCTTTAGTTTTTTTTCTAGGTTGTTCCGCTATAGCAGGCGCTTCTTTTTGTTATTTTGTAAACAGCAACCGTTACAATAGCAAAACTCTATATTGACGAAACCCTCAGTTGCAACTTTATCGAAATACGCAAATCTACAAGGTATTTCAATAAAAATAAGTAAGTTACAATCAACTTTAGTGTAACCGGAAGTAGTTGGATATTTTAGATCAATTGGACATATTCGAGAACGTTACTCCCGAATCTTCATATTTTAATTACGTCTAGTTTCTCTAGAACGTCCAATTGGAACTCTCAAAGAATAATTATGTATAAAATTAAACAACGTTCCATGCTTTTGCATAGAATTAATGAGATGTATACTAATTAAAATTCTTTAGTACTGGAGAATAAATACATAACTTGGAGCACTTTGTTGATACTGAAATCTTATTTAATGCGTATCTTTAAATTGCTCAATCAAAGCTTTAATACAACACAAATAGAAGTATGTGATCACACTCTTGGGAGATAATTTATTAAGTGTTGAGAACTACTAACTCAATACTTGATTTATAATTATCCATAAAACAGCTATTATATTATTGTTTCTAAATTACACGTGTTTATTTAAATGACTTTAGAAAATCCGATTATTCAATAGTACTTTTGATATGTAAGTATAAAACTATAAATTTAGTAACCGAATTATACTTTAAAAGATTTCTATACACATAAATCTTAAAACAGGATGTCAGAAAATTGGACGTATTAAAGTAAGGTTACTAAATAACATATGTTTTAAGTGTCTTTTATAATTTACTTTGCAAGCATCTGTGTTATAGAGTAGCAATTATTTCCAGCGCATTCACTGCGATCGAAATAGGAATTAGATTCAACATCCATACAATTTTCTACTTAATATTTGATGATACACTTTAATTGTCAATAATGAGTTAATATTTTCTCATTTAACTCGACGCTTAAAGTTAGTTATTAAGTTTAAATGGATTTTAGGGTTTTAAACATATGTTTACATTTGTTCCCTCGTGATAAGCCATAACTGTGTCCTATATGTAAAACCATACAAGATTACTTTACCGAAGTATTAATTGCTTTCGTTTGTGAAGTAATTGGAATCCAATAAATATGCGGATCATTATCTATTGAAACAGACAGATAACTCAAAACAATACGATTTTGATTTTTTCGGAACTAAACTTTTAGATCCCGATTGATTGTACACATCGCCTCATTAATTTATTAGCTTCAAAAATGTTGCTACAAATAATTGTAATTGTACTCTTTATTTGTTTTAAACATATTTAGCAAATGATTCGATTTGTTTTAATAATAATAATAATTAGCATCTTACATTTGACCTAAGTTAGAATTTTTTACTAACTAAAATTTGTTCTCAACATATACTTCAGTTTCGGATTCTACATTTTATTTCGTTGGGGAATTCATTAAATAACTTTAATCCTTTATAGTAAAGTACCCAAGCAGCACAAAATATTATGTAAATGTTAGTAAATAATATTAATCAAACATTTAAATGTAACACTGTAACGTTTCAAACTAACGTAACGATTTAACCATTCTAAAACTTTGTGGTAAAACCTCGTACACACGAAAATCAAGTTTTAAATATAATTTTTGATACGCCAGAAAGGCCTTGAGAGTGTTAGAAAACGGTGAGACGCGCGAGAGAGCCTCGAGAGTACAGAGGTATAGATAGATTAGGAAAATCGTGGTATCACGAATTCCAAAACGTATTCAATTACGGATAAAAAATTTTAAAACAAGAAGGAAAGTTACTAATTTTTCTAATATAGTTTTGCGTTTGGCAATTTTTTTTGAGTTGCAAGTGTGCAAAATTTTGTTGACGGCATTCAGTTAAACATCTTAAAAAGGAGGTGATATCAAATTTTACAAATTGGTGCTGCAACTGTTCTCTTCATGTGGAGGAGTTGTAAGCCGTTCGTTACTTTAATTTGGATTTGGATTCCATATGCACCCTTGCAGAATGGGCATAGTCGCCGAGTTGTTTTTTGGTTGGAGCCGAAACTGTTGATTGCATCCGCTCAACAGGCATCAATGCTGATACAGATAAGTGCTTTATATTTACTTTTGTGTGTTGCGATCAAAAGCTTGAATAATATATATATATATATATATATATATATATATATATATATATATATATATACATTATCGAGTTATTATCTAATCACACACAAAACTGTCGTGTCGATCGACAAATTTATTGAATCAAAAAGTGTGTTGGATTTATAACTTTCTTTGTTATTATTAGTTAGGTGATTCGCACAATTAACTGTCGTGTCGATTGACAAATTTATTTAATCAATAGGTGTATTAAATTTATAATCTTTTGTTGATATTAGTTAGGTGATTTTCAAATTTTTATCGCCAATGTTAGCACCAGTAAATCTTTAGTTTAAAAATTTGTGGCGCCCAAGATATTGTATTACAGATTTACTTTTATGTTTAAATCAATTCATAATTTTGTTGACAATTGTACATACCATTAACTGTTTGACAATATATAATCTTAAGAACCACGACTCGCTTACCTTTAAACCCTGAGTGCCGGAGCAAATACGGTACAACACATTCATACAGTATGTCCCCGAATGGGGTTGCCAAGAGAAAAGTCCGAAAAATTAGATCTCGTTTTCATGGCAACCGGTAACAAGATTTTTGACTTTTATTTATTAAATGACAATGTTGTCGAAAGAACAACGAATTTAAGTAATTCAAATAATGGAGAATCAATATTTTTATCGAAATAATGTATTTTCTGATGAAGTGGGTTATTCCGAACCGAATCCATCACAATAAGGGCCGCAGCGTCATCTTCATTCCGAACTATCTTTTCAAACTTTTCAATAAAAAAGTTTTTTCTCTTGGTAACCCCATCTGGGGACATACTGTATATTAAAAATTTCTTAGGAAAATATTTGTTAAATATTTTAAATGAACGTATATAAAATGTTTGAAGTAAATCGTACGTAAATATTTCAAGCAAATATTTGTTAAATATTTTAAATTGCTTTATAAAAAATATTTGAATTAAGTTTTCTGATATTTTCTGAATATCTAAGAATTATATTTATGCAACACTGATTAATCAGATTTTAAAAATATTTTCGAAAATTATTTAGAAAATGTTTTTATTAAATGTTTGTAATATTTGTAAATACATAATACAATACAAGAAAATATAATTTAAACAATATTTATTACATCATTATATGAACTTACATTAATAAAGTAACTTAACATATAAACACCTACAAACTAAAAATAAAATATTAAACTACGATTTTAATTTAGATGATCTTCACTCAAATCAATCCTGTAAATAAAAATGTATTAATTTTTTTACTTATAACACCACACAAAATAATGAAATGAGTAAGGCTGATTCGAGTCCTTATTAAAACGCGTGTGTCTTTTATCATATTCAGAAATTATTATATTTTAATATAAACATAAATTTTGTTACAGAGATGCAAAAAATAGAGCGGCAAATTTGCCATCAAAGAGATGATCGCGATTATGTCGCTCCGGTATAACTCCCGGTCTTATACCATTTTTTAAAAAAATAACAGCAACTATTTTTTTAATATGTTGCTTGTAATTGTTCATTCAATGTATAAAAATTGCACCCAAAAAAAATTTGACAAAAGATGTCAAATTCGCTATCAAAAAGGTGCTCACACGATCCCGCAAGCGAAGTTCGCAATTACGACGCCCGGATTAGCTTTTTCTTCTCATAATGTATCGTAATGATATTTTTAGACGGCTTGTCACGAAAGTGACACATATCAAAGTAGCAACCTGAGATCGAAACTTCAAAATATCACTAACCAGTGTGGAAATAATTCATATCATTCATGGTGCATGATATGAATTCGGCCAATGGATAAAGTCCTATTCCGACGTCAATTTTTTTATTGTTCTTTCGTACATTACAAGTACATAAACAAAGAGTCTACACACAAAATTTGAAAGCTCACTATAAAACAATATTAGAATAAAGTAAAATATAAATGTGAATAATAAAAAAAAGATATCAATTATTCTTGTAATAAAAAAGATCTTAAACTTAAACATTCTCTTATGCAGTTATTATATCGTATGATACATTTTTTATCGTTATTTTGAATTAGGATTTTGATATCGGAAGTTTTCTCAGTCAGTTACATACTTGCTCCGTATATGACAGTAGATTGGATATGACAACAAACATGTGAGAGGGTTTCCAAGTTATCCGTATTGCACAGCGAACACTTAGTATTGACAAGGATTTTATGAGTAGACAAACGGGTAAATATTTTTATTGTCCTCCGATTTCCCAGTCTCATTTGAATCATTGTTCGCTTATTTTCCATTGATAGCATGCTAGTGATGTAAGATGCATTTGTGTAATCAAGTGGGTTGCTAGCAAAAAGGTGTTTGTACATCGGTGTGTAGATGCTAAGTAAAATTTTATTCCAGTCGTCGTAGTGTGATTTGTTGCGAAAGTTTCGAAGAACTATATCGATTAGTTGCTGATCTATCTTATTTAATTTGATTTTAAAGTTACAGAAACTATAGATAAAAGAATATACTTGAAGTACATAGTTAAATTTCGAACTTGTATAATTAGTTAGTTCATTATTTTCATGTAACTGTAGCAGTCTCTTGCAAGCAATGGCAGGCAGTCTATTGTTGTTTTGTACAGATACTCAAAAATTGTAAAGCACATTTTAATATATAATACGACATTCTTATTCGTTTTAATTCTGTTCTTATGACGTAACCTGGAGTTGATTTTTGTAAATAAAACAAATTTTTAAATTAAGTGATTTGAATGACTTCAATTTCGTTAGTATAATTAATTCCCCAAATACTTCCACAATACGTTAAATTTGATATTACTAATGTTTCAAACATTTGAATCAATTCATGCCATTTGGTTATTTTCAGTTTTCGAATAGTGTCTAGTAATACTGCTTGTGTAACACGAGCTTTTTGAATTCTTTCTTCACATGCTTTCCCAAACTTTCCGTTAAAATTAAAAGTTACACCTAAATATCTATACATGTTGACAATTTTGACTGGAACTTCCTTATAACAAAAATGAGTCGTATTTTTTATTCTGTTACCTTGCCTAATGGGTCCCCTAGACGCTCAATTATATTGCGCAATATTGTAGTTTGTACAATGTTATTGTGCGTCTGAAGAGAGTATTGTGTTGATTGCGCAAGTATTGAATTAAGAATGAGCTTGTCTGAAATTTAATTGCGCAATATTACATCATTTGCGCGTGTAGGGACAAGACTGCACAATACTTTATGTTGTCAGTTCATTTAAGACGTCACCATGGCGAGGCGCAATGAAGATCATGAATTTATTACAGAATTTTTGCAACTATATCGTGAATATCCAGCGTTATGGCAAATAAGAAGCGTAGAATATAGTGATAGAAACCTGAAAAATAATGCATATAAGGTGTTAATTGAAAAATATAAAGAAGTTGACCCTAATGCAGACAGGGAAATTGTAAAAAAGAAAATAAATAGTTTAAGAACTAATTATAGAAAAGAACTTAAAAGGTAAAAGCATCCTGCAGATCTGTAACTGGCACTGATGATATTTATGTACCTTCGTTATGGTATTTTAAGGAATTAGATTTTTTGCGAGACCAGGAAATACCTGTGGAGGGATGTTCTACAATAACATCCCAAAGTGAGGAAGAAGGCAATGTGGACAAGGATCAACAAAATTCATTACAGGTAGGTAATTTAAAGACTAAGTCCTATTTATTTTTATTACATCATATTGTATCAATTTTAAATAACATTGTCCTGCCAAGCGACTTTTCCCTCGTTATTGAAGTAATCACAGAACTGTTGTCTGATGTTTTTTGCAGATACTGATGTGTTTCGTCCCCGTATGGGCTGTAGAGAATGTAACTGAATTTGTTCTATATTAATATTTTCAGTGCTGTCAGAATTGTTGTCTTTCGACATGTCTGTATACTGACCCTTTATTTTCCGTCTTAAAAAGTTATGAAGATAACAGCAAGCTAAGACTATTCTCTGTACTTTTCAGGGATAAATTAATTGTCGTCAAAAGTAATCTAAAACGAGACACTAATATGCCGAATGTATTTTCCACTATACGTCGGGCACGCGACAATCTATAATTAAAGGCCCTTTCTTCTTGTGTTAAATTTCTTTGAGAAAGGGTTTCATAAAATTATCTTTTAGTGCAAATGCCTCATCTCCTACAAAAACAAACGGAAATTCATAATTACTGTTTCCTAATATTTTTGGAGGAGGGAGATTTAGTTCTTGGTTTTCCAGTAACTGCCCAAACTTCGTATTTGTAATTACGGCTCCATCTGACATGCGTCCATTAGCTCCAACATCGACCATAATAAATTCATAATTTGAATCGACGATTGCCATTAATACAACACTAAAAAACTGTTTATAGTTGTAGTATTCAGATCCAGATCCTTTCGGCTTTTGTATGGCAATGTGCTTGCCGTCTATGGCACCCACGCAATGTGGAAAATTCCATCTGCTTTCAAATCCATTGGCAACTGTAACCCATTCTTCAAAATTTTTTGGAAGCTAAAAATATAGAAATTATCATATTAGTGAAATTGTATTTCATTTAAAGCAGCTACTGCATAAATCAGTATTTTAAATATCATCTGTGAAAATGGCAGATTATTTCATTGTTTTTTTAAATTTTTTGATAGACTGTAATAGTGTGTTATTTTTGTTTTAGGAGGAACATGTAAATGTTAAGCAAAAGCGGAAACCAACTATAGAGCTACCGCCAGCTAAGAAACAAGCAAATACCTCTCAAAAGGAATTACTTAATTTGGCATGTGAATATTTAAAAAGCTCCGATGAATATGAAAATATTGGAATAACATGGGGGAATGAATTAAAAAAGATGAATGCGGAGCAACAAATTTATGCAAAAAAAGCCATCAATGAAATTTTGTATGTAGGGCAATTAGGTACTTTATTTAGACACTCCGTTAAGATCAATAATGAACCTCCAAATACATCGACATATTTTCGACAGCCACATCAGCAGCTACAACAAAGCAATAATTGGAGATTTGTAAATACACCTCTGCCATCACCGCAATCAACTTTTCCAAGTGGGCAACCGGAGCAGTTTTCACTTTCAAATTCGTCTGACAGTGTTGCAACATATTTTTCAAATTACTCCGTGGAATAAAAGTGTTAATTTAATTTAGAATAACTTTGTTTAGTTTTTTACTGATAAAATAAAAAAAATTTCTTACCTGGATATATTATTGCAATTTTGTTATGATAGCCTCACATGTTTTTAAAATAATACCACTAATAGTTTGTGGTGCTATTGCAGTACTGAATTTTAAATCCTCAAAACTTCGACCTGTTGCTAAAAATCGAAGGGTTGTTCTTATCCGCTATGTAGGCGAAATAGCATTTCTCATCACTGTATTTTGTTTTAAAATTACTGGTGATATTATTTCCAACAACTCATTAAATGTGTCGTTATTCATACGTAAATAATTTTGATAATCTTTTGGTTCACTCAATTTTAAATCGCACAGTAAATTCTCGCTTGTAAATTCGCTTCGTTTAAGGTACCAATCTTTAGACCAACGCCGCCGTTTCCGTTCTTTTATAGAAGCAAAATATAAAGCAATAATTGCAAAACAAGCTTTTCTTTTATTAGTCATTTTAAATCAACTGCTTTCAGTGCTTTCTGTTTTCGAACTACCGGATGTGGATATTGTACAAAAAAATTGAATCGTGTAGGTAAAAAAATATTGCGCAATATAATATTGCCCAATAACATATTGCGCAATATAATTGAGCGTCTAGGGGACCCTTAAAAATTACTATCTTTGTTTTATTCGTGTTTACTTATAAGCATAAGGAATCGCTATATGTGCTTAAAAGTGTTAAACTCTGACGCAATTTAACAGAACTATCTGCAAAAATAATGAGATCATCAGCGTACAACAACATTACGACATTTGTATGACTGTCCAGTGGAATCCCGATGACTCCTTTCGTACGAAAAAATATTTCTATGTCACTTATTAGCAAAGAGAATAGAAGATGGCTTAGAGGATCTCCTTGAAGAACTCCTTTAGTGATTTTTATTTCTTCAGACTCTTTGCTTACTCCTGCAATAATTAAATGCGCCTGGCTGTAGAGTCACTGCAATATGCGAATATATTTGGTACTTATTCCGATGCTGTATAATTTTTGCCATAAAACGGCGTGGTTAACGCTATCGAAAGCCTTCTTAAAATTCACAAAAAGAGTATAGACTTTTCGTCATTTCAGTCGGATTGAGTTGTTTATTACAGTATTCAGTACAAACACGTTCTCTTCACAGCTTCTGTTTCTCCTAAAACCCGATTGACATTCTGGCAGAAGATTACAGCTTTCAGAAAATTTGTATAATCTATTGTACAAAATCTGTGTAAATAACTTTGTTATATGATTTATGATTGCTATTCCTCTGTAGTTTTCTAGAGTATTACGACCACCGCCTTTATGTAAATGAAACATTTAAATTTTGCACTAAGATTCTGGCATGTTTGATGATTCAAATATATTGTTAAATAACGATTCCATAAATTCAATGGCGCTTATTGGCATATGCTTGAAAAATTCATTTGGGATGGCATCTGGTCCTGTAGCTTTGGCGTTTTTGGAATTTTTATGAACTTGATATATTTCCTGTTTTGTAATGCGTTGATCCAAATAAGGGTGCCTTGCATCCAGAAATAATGTATCCTTAATTAACTGCGTAGTATAAAATTGTTTGTAATGTTTTTGCCATAATTCTATATCTATGTCATCGACAAAGTTCTTCTTCTTTTTTTTAAATTTTCTAATGTTTTGCCAAAAATTTATTGGGTTTGAACTTAGACTAATTTGCGTTTTTACATAATTTTCATAACTCAGTTTTTTCATTTTGAGTAAATGTTTGTAGCGTTTCCTTTCAACGACATAATCAGTTACCTGGATATTTAATGTATTTTGCTTGATAACATTCTTTATCATACCACGGCTTTTTGATTATAAAATGTCCTGTACATTGTTTATTGCTTTTGTCATATTTAGAAATTTAGAAGTGTTAATAATCGCTTTTGTGAAAAATGTGCTAGCATGTTCAGTATCTTCTAGATTTTTGATAAATTATTTATTTCAATGTCAAGTATATTAGAATAAAGATACGGTTTTCTGTTCTTCCCAGATTAGCTTAATTTTATCTTTTTTTTAATGTTATGGACCGACTTGAGCTGATTTAAAGTGGCGATATGCAATTCACAGCCCAGATGATCCGGAACTAGTATTTCATCATTTATGCGAAATTTTTTAACTGCCTCAATGGTTTCAAAATTAACCCAGATTAAATCGACTGTACTATTCCCTGAGTGGTTAATGAACGTGTATTCACCTGGTGTGTCTTCTTGTGTTCTGCCATTAAGAACCCACAAACCATATCTTTCCATAGTTTCGACTAACAGTCTTCCTCTGCGCGTTTCCTTTAAGTCTTTCGAAATTCGACTGGTAAACAAACATCCGACATATTCCGATTGAGCGTCATCATAAGAATTTAAGGTGCTTATTCTGCTGTTAAAATCCCTCCAATAATCAATTTATCGTTTTTATAAGTGGAAATAATATTTTGTATAGTTTCGTCTAGTAACTCAATTGCTATTTTATCGTCGCAACTGGGTTTAAGATAGCAACAGCCAATTATGTAATACAAAGAAGCAATTTTAATTCTTAAAAATAATGAGAAACTATTATTACATATACAGTTAATTTTGATTTTCGTACAAATTAGTGATTTTTTAATTAAAATAAGGATTCCACCATTAGCTCTGCCAAAAATTTTTTCTTTAGTTGCTAAACTACAAAGAACATAATAAGAATTACTAAAAATAAATGGTAAATCAAGTTTTACAATCCATGTTTCACATAAACAAATTATATCGAAATCCAAAAGTTTTCTTAATTCCTTAACACTTAGTTTATTATAAAACTGAAAAACCTTGGCAGTTCCAATAAAACATAGATATTTCTGTTGTTTCACACACTTCGCTATTGGTCTCTACATTACGTGATTCTTTTGTACTTAGTTTTTTGAGGACAAAACTTGTGAGAAGTCTTTTTCTTCTTTCTTTTTGAGCCTGCAGTCGTGATGGTTCCAAACAAACACTTCGTCGTTTATGACTAATTTTTGATAAAGTATCTTTGTTTTTTTACCTAAAGATCTTTCTTTTTTTGCTATTTTATGTATCGCTTTTTGAATTTCCATTTCCTTAATTGTGTACTCGTTGTCAATATACACCCTACTTCCTGCAAGTTTGTTTTTATTAGAAATTACTGACATCTTTTCTTGGAAGGTTTGAAATTTGGCTTTAATGTAGTTTCTTTGTTT
This sequence comes from Abscondita cerata, assembly GCA_030710515.1. NCBI lineage: Eukaryota > Metazoa > Arthropoda > Insecta > Coleoptera > Lampyridae > Abscondita > Abscondita cerata. Next base: position 205,174 of record JALBCR010000293.1, read on the forward strand.
TTCCTTTCCTATTTTGTATGCTTCCATTACTGTAACCTTGACTCCAATTCGCGCTTCGATAAACTGTTCTACTACCTCTTGACTAATTTGTTCTTCACCAACTTGCATATTTTTAATGATAACACAGTTTTTCTTTTTCCGTTTCTCTTGAGTTTCAATATAATTTTCCAATTTTTCTATTTTTTCATTTATCTGTTTTTTTTTCTAAATTCCATTCTTCTTGTCTTTGATTCATTTCCTGTTGTAATTTAAGAATTTCTTGCCTATTTTCATCAAACCCTTGCTTTGTTTCTTTTCTTAGGTTTTCTATAGCGTTAAATACTTCCTCCATTTCTCTGTTCTCTTTATGGCCACTTTTATTTATTAATACATTGTTATCAATTGTTCTCATAAACACAATTATCCAATGCACTTTAACACTTAAAACTCTTAAAAATAATTGAATAATTAAAAATTAGTAAAGAGCGAAGTTATACACGACTTTATTTCAGCAAATCCGAGACTAGACTCCGAAATCTTTATTAATAGAACTACAAAGTTACATTATTAAATGTGCAGCTATTGAAATGTATTACTTTTTTATTTGAATTATTAAACATTTTTGCCAAATTTGATGATTTGACAATTGTTGAAGAAATTGTCATGATGGATGATTCTGCTTTATTGTTCAAGTTATCAGTAATTGGATTAGTTTCTGACGAGGTTTCTGACGAAGTTTCTGACGAAGTTTCTGACGAATTTTTAACGGCCGAAGTGATTGTTTTAGCAACTTTCATTTTGTGCCCAATAAACTCTGCTATGTAACCTTCCACCACTGATGAAGAATCCCATCCACCGTGGCGTTTCAGATCTTCAATCGTAGCACCAGCATCCACAAAAATGGTGGAAGATGATCGCCTCATACAGTGGCTCGTGTAAGATGCGGGTTCCTCTAAACCAAGGTAGGTAGCATTCAATTTTGGGATGCTACCTATCTTGTTGATTCAAAAGGGGCTCTTTAGTGCATTTGGCTTGCTGATAATTAAAAAAAACGACGTTCAGACGTATTTGGTGGTCGAAGAGCAGCATATTTGCGATAGATACCGTAAAACTCGTCAACTATCGTAAAAACACGATCCTTTTTATTTTTGGTGTCACATAATTTTACAATTACGGCCGAACCGACGTCAGTTAAATCGTTAATTTTTAATTGGACCAATTCGTTCTTTCGCATGGCTCCACTAATTCCGAACACCAAAATTACCTAAAATTGAAACTTCAATTGATGAAGGGTTTTTGTTTATAGGGATGTACTTACTTTCTGTAATAAATATTTGCCGTCTGGCGCTTCTTTTATGAATTTGTTAACTTCTTCAGCAGTTAAAGTTCTCGATTTTTTCGGTTTGTATCCTTGCGACATTCTTTTCAGAAAGGCTTTCAATTTAGGATATTAACTAATATTAGTATTCTGGTAAACAATAAGCGTGCTTTTTATCATAGAAAATTGCGTCCATAATGTGCTTAGGGCAATTTTTTTCGACAACTTTTTTTTACATTTGCACACAAAATATGCAACATAAACGTGAAGTATCTTTTTAATTATTTGATTCGGCTGCGTTCATTCTGATAAAAATTACTTCATGGTATTGTTACATAAATAATTATTATACAGTGCGAATAGTCTTACTCGAACCACGACCCCGTTATTTCAAAAATGGTCAATTTTTAATACAACTTTTGTTCACATAAAAGAATTTGCTTTCCCTTGCCGCTTCCGTTGACAACAAAGTTACCATGAATACATTTGCGGAATAAGACCTGTTTTACCGCTAAACTGATTCCTCATAACTATAAGTAATATCAAAATATACACAATCTTAATACTTACATGCTAACGAGTAGTATATTTTGGTTTGACAAAAAAGAAGTTTTCCCTTCTTGCCTATTTCTGAATAGCTTAGTGCCAAGTGGTTTGTCTAAATCTTGCCCACTTTTGTGCGTTGTTCCGCCTCCAGTAAGGTACAGTATCTACCTGTAAATTGAAATACAATTATATTAAAAAAAACCTTCTCAATTTAGTTTAATTTTTTTATTTTTAAATAGCCAAATGCAGTTAAATGGTGGAGTTTTTCATTTTGAACTATTATCTTGTAAGTTTTTTTTATCAAAATGATAAATGTTTAAGATCTAGTTAAATTGTAGGAAATAAATTGTTTGACGTTTTTATAGGTGCTTAATTTCCTCCAAAGATGTTTACTAATTTGATTGTCTAACTGAAGCTGAGGCAGAAAATTGAATCCAACTAGTTTTAATAAATAAATGAATTAAGCACGAATTTTTAGATGACCAATTAACGAAAAAAGTGATCAAAACATGAATGTTAGCAATTTATTTTCCAACGTTTTTTTTTTCATGTTTTGATTCTTCTATTCGTTCAATGATCATTTAAAAACTCATGTGTTATCTTTAATTTACCTACTTATTACAATTTTAATTAAAAATTATGACTACAATTTTGATACTTTTGTAGTTTTCACATTTTTAAGTGATATGCATTTTAATTGTTCAACGAAACTCTTTTTTGATTGCCTCAATTAAAAAATGGTAAAGTATGACAGTCAAATTTATATAATTTTATATCTAATAACTGGACTTTTAAATAATAAAGTTAGGATTGATAAGGTTAAGTTTTTTAAATTTATATGTGTTTTAACTTACTAAAGCATCTTGATATTTCTTCCAGAGCTTCGAAATCTTTTACATTTTTCACTGGAAAAAGACTTAAAATTTTCTTCTGCTTTTGATAAGAAACAGATTGACTTGATGAAGATTCACGACGGCTATCTCAAATGATGAGATCCTTTTCTTTATCTCGGTTAGTTAATACTTCATTTCGGCTAATTTTTATAAGACTAAGTTGTTTATGCTTGCTGTAAGTGTAGAAGATGCACTAGGTATTTAAATAAGAATAAATTTCTAGAATTGTATTGTTTGAACTGAAATGGTAATACCAAAAGTTATTAACAGATGCGGTTGTACCTAATGCGATATTTATGGTGCGCTTATTTAATGCATTCAATTTTATCAGTTATCAGTTACCGAATGTAACATGTTTATATCTATTAACATTTCTTTTTTGATAAAGCGACTTTTAGTAACACGACGTTTAGAAGACATTTCTAATTAGGTAAATTTTGTACAATTCGTATTGTTGCGTTGTTTTGATTGATACTACTCGACACTCATTAATGTATACATTTATTTACATCACAGCATACATTTTGTACAGTCTTCTTTGAAAAATGATAAAAAACTTGAACACGTTTATAAACGGGGTCAGTTGCATATGGCTACCGGAAAAAAGACTCCCGTTCTCTAGAATTACGCTTTCTTTTTTCATAAAAAGGGTGGAGAATCATCACTTAAAGACAAAATATTTAAAGTTAGGTATGCAACCAACATTGCAAGACAAGCAACCAACATTACACTTATAAACTATTTAACACCGCCGCCCTTGAAATGACGTGGGCGTTTCAACAGATACTCGATGTTAATTAAAAACTAGAATCAACAAAATATGTGATTACATTGGCTACTGAAATATAACTATAGGTGATTACATGCAACACAGTACAAGTGAGGTTAGCAAAAACAAAAATCCTTACATTTAATTTGAGTCTGTACGTAAAACAGATATTCGATGAACGGATCTTTTCACTACACTACCGTTACTAAACCTTATAGCTACCGTACGAATAACTTGATCGCTTCCTCGGTGGACTTCTACAATGCGGCCCAATGGCCACTGAGGCGGGAGCGCATCACTCTCTTAGATCAAGACAACATTGCCTACAGCTGCCAGATCGGGTAATCGTTTGAACCATTTGGATCTCCTTTGATAGCCGGGTACAATCTCCCTGGACCACCGCTTCCAAAAGTGCTGCACGATTTGCTGCATTCGATTAAAGATATGCCGGTGACTAGGATTTGTCTCCGTAAAATCATGTTCTGGTAAGGCAGTAAATGGTCGAAGGATCAAAAAATGTCCAGGTGTTAAAGGGGCTAAATCGTTAGCGTCTCCCCGTAAAATTGATAAGGGTCTAATATTCAAAAGTGCCTATATTTCAGTTAAAACTGTGTAAAAATCTTCGAAGTTTAAATTCGTATTTCCAAGAACACGAGTCAAATGAAATTTTGTTGATTTTACTTCGTGAGGACTTCTAGAGTTGATAAATTCCCACTTTATCTCTTGTTGACTTAATTTCTCTACAATAGAGTTTGTGACATTATTTTTACTAAAAAATTGATATAAATCTTTCAAATAATTCTTTGCACCCACAAAATTTCTTGCATTGTCACTTGACATGCTAACAGGTACACTCATGAAATTTAAAACTTGGACACCACAATTTCTGTAACCAAAAGTTTGCACATTGTGAAGCGGGCTTAAGGGTATCATTTACAATTCTAACAGCAGGTAGTCTCAGCAGGGGTTATCTTATAGAAAGACTGTAGAATGAATCATTACACTAAGCACGTTTTAGAAAATAGGTAATTTACGTTGCTTACTTAATTTTTTTCTTTAAAGAATATATTTGAAGGTATCGCTAATTAAACACCATAGCTCGATTAATTATCGAATCAAAATTTTGTTTAGGAAATGTTTACAAAATAAAATTAGAAATAATTTTGATTTAAAAACGTCTACAAGCAATAACTTTTAAATTAAATCAAAAACTAAACATGGTTATTTGGGTTGACTGATTATTACTTATTTTTAAATAAATCTAACCTACTAATTATTGTAAGTTATTAAAAAAATCATTAAACTCTCTATTCATAATATTTAGTCCTTACAAAATGTATATTTTATGACGTTTCATTTTTTCTAAGGCAATTCTTATTGTCAACGTATATATTTAGTTTTTGACAAGAATTTATTACATAATTATAATTAAGATACCAAATTATAGTTTAAAATTAAATGAAAACTTTTTTTTAAATAAAGGTATTACTATATAAATAAATATAAGAAATCAATAATGGGTGTGACCTCCATTATTATTGATACATTCTTGGAGGCGTCTGCTCATTGACGCTATCAAGGTATCAATATAATTAATATTAATCGTTTCCCATGCGGTATCAATGGCTGCAATTAGTGCATTACGGTTTACTGGTATAAAATTTGGCCCTTGTTGTCTTCGGATAACAGCAAGTATTCGAGCCCAAACATTTTCGATAATGTTAAAATCTGGGCATTTTGCTGGCCACGGTAACGGCTCCAAGTTATTTGCTTGTATCCAGTTGCGCACAACCTGCGAAGTATAGGATCATCATATCCCGATAGTTAATTATCGAATGTTCCAAGAAAATATGTGTAAATAGTAAATGGAATTTACTAACGTAACGTTAAGTCGTTAATTATAGTTAAATAACTCTCCTTTCATAAGATATAGGTAGTTCATATTAATATGCTTATTGTAAAGCTTCGTACACATCTGAACAACAAACCGAGGAACAAACAGAACAACGAACCGAACGGCACGAATTTTAGAACAGATTCGCAAGTCCTGATTGTTGCACGAACGGTTTGCGGCGTTCCCGCAACTTGTCGTTTTTTTCTCCGACATCAAAGAAAATTCGCGCGAATGCAGCCATTGATACCGCATGGAAAACGATTAATATTAATTATATTGATACCTTGATAGCGTCAATGAGCAGACGCCTCCAAGAATGTATCAATAATAATGGAGGTCACACCCATTATTGATTTCTTTTATTTATTTATATAGTAATACCTTTATTTAAAAAAAGTTTTCATTTAATTTTAAACTATAACTTGGTATCTTAATTATAATTATGTAATAAATTCTTGTCAAAAAACTAAATATCTACGTTGAGAATAAGAATTGCCTTAGTTTTTATTTTCACTTTTTTTATATTAACTACAGAAAAAATGAAACGTCATAAAATATACATTTTGTAAGGACTAAATATTATGAATAGAGAGTTTAATGATTTTTTTAATAACTTACAATAATTAGTAGGTTAGATTTATTTAAAAATAAGTAATAATCAGTCAACCCAAATAACCATGTTTAGTTTTTTGATTTAATTTAAAAGTTATTTCTTGTAGACGTTTTTTAAATCAAAATTATTTCTAATTTTATTTTGTAAACATTTCCTAAACAAAATTTTGATTCGATAATTAATCGAGCTATGGTGTTTAATTAGCGATACCTTCAAATATATTCTTTAAAGAAAAAAATTAAGTAAGCAACGTAAATTACCTATTTTCTAAAAACGTGCTTAGTGTAATGATTCATTCTACAGTCCTTCTATAAGATAACCCCTGCTGAGACTACCTGCTGTTAGAATTGTAAATGATACCCTTAAGCCTGCTTCACAATGTGCAAACTTTTGTTTACAGAAATTGTGGTGTCCAAGTTTTAAATTTAATTCTTGATATAAATCTACTTTGCACGTCAATAAAAGATTTAGTAGACAAATTGGTGACAAGCTCTAAATGCACGGCTCGAGTTGCCATACAAACAAAAATACAAATATAAGCCTTTATTAGCTTTGATCATCTCAATTTGCGATCCTTTAATCGAACAGGACCGGCATAATCTAATCCTACGTTATAAAAAGCTGGCAAATTGACATTAACTCTTGTCATTGACAAATTTGCCATTTGTGGGTGATTAACTCTAGGATTTGACCTTGCACAAACAATACATTTCCTGATTATCAGTTTTGAAATATTTTTTCCATGTACTGGCCAGAATGATTCTCGTACAATTGGTAAAAGGAGTTGAGGACCACAATGAAGATACGTCAAATGATAATATTTAAGTATTAACAAAGTTAGGACATGATCCTTTGGAAGGAGTAAAGGATATTTCTTACTAAAGCTAAAATTTGAACGGGCAAGCCGACCGCCTACTCTAACTGATCCAGAATCGTCCAAAAATGGATCCAATGATCAAACAGAGGAAGATTTTGTTTGAACTCCCTTTTCCAAACATTGTAACTCCTTCACAAAAGCTTCGTGCTGGCAAAGATGCACTAATTTTTCCGTTGATTGCTTTAATTCCTGTACAGTAAGATAGCCATTTTGTCTACTACGTTTAATAATTTTGCTATTGCTAATAAACCTAAGAACATACGCTAAGACTCTTTTTAGTTTAGTAAAACTAGAGAATCGCTCAAAAATATCAAGGTGCTCAGTGACCTGGTTGTAAAGATAAAGATTTGATTCCTTAGCCTCTGTGCATTCATCCCCCTTGAAATATAATATTTTTTTAAAATTTATGATTATTAACTACGCTAAGAAAAGATGTCTCCAATCACAAATGTTAGTTAATTCTTGAATGACCGCTATACGGATAGCTACAAAGATTTTATATCGGTTAGGTGCAGAATGGATCCAGTAAAGGGTAACCATGGAATCGGTCCAATAAAACACTCTTTCCAATGAAATATCGAAGTTTTTTACAACCTCATTCGATAACTCCGAAAGCAGCAAAGCTGCACACAACTCCAACCTTGGAATACTGACTGTATGCAGTGGAGTCACCCTAGATTTTGCTGCGACTAAATTACAATATATAGCGTTTGACGTTAAACACCTTAGGTAGATACCGGCTCCGTATGCGATAGAACTCGCATCACAAAACCGTGCATCTCTAAGTGGATAAAATTAGATAATATTAGATAACGTGGTACCGATATTTTATTGATAAACTTAAGCTGATTACAAAATTCTGTCCAAATAGATTTAAACTTGATGGAATTTCTTGGTCCCAATCAATTTTTTGCTGCCAAAGAGATTGAAGAATTAAGTTCCCTTTCACGATTATGGGGGCTAAAATCCCTAAAGAGTCATAAAGTTTTGCTAAAGCTGATAAAATTGATCTTTTTGTGTAAATAGAATCCTTAAAATCTAAACAAAAATTAAAAAATATTCGATCCTGCGTTGAATTCCAATTAATTCCTAAAGCTTTTGCGTTAGACCTATCGCCGAGAGGAATAGAAGCAAAAACATGATCAGTGTCAGAATCTTTCAAAAAGTCCACACAGTTTGATGAAAACTTCCTCATAACGAAACCACCATTCTTTAAAATCTGCGATACTTGCTCTTTTATTAAGTTAAGTTCTTCCTTAGATTTAGTTCCGTTTAATGATTTGGCTAGCCTTGGGATATTGAGGTGCAAATTTATCAGCCAAGAAAACCAAGCATCGTGTGGCCAAAAAACTCGCGGATGTGGTGCCAAATGTAACTCGATTAATTTCGTAAGTTCCTTAGGTTCTTTAGGATCGTTCCGCCAAAAAATCCTTTGAAATTTTCTTTCCTCCTTTCTAATATGGATCATACGGTACATTTTTGCTATATCACCCGTAAGAGCGAATTCAAATTGACGAAATCGTACCAAAATATCGAATAGTTTGTCCTGAACAAGAGGACCATTGATCTGAGTATCATTGATTGAAATACCACTTGTAGTTTTTAAACTACCATTGAAAACGACTGTAACTTTGTGGTTAAGGAATCACTTTTAAAAACACAATGATGAGGTAAAAAATAACTAGGTATACCTTTAGTGGATACCATTCCATCTAAAGTCCCAATATGACCACTGTTACTGTTTTCTAGTACTCTACTCATATGTGACATGGAAATATATTCCTGCATTTGTTAACAGTACTCATTCTTCAAATCAGGATTTTTTGAAAGACGCCGCTTTAAATTGAAAAATTGATTTTTAGCAAATTGTTCTGATTCCCCTAGATCGGTAAGATTTCCCTTAAATGGTATAGAAACGATTAGAGTACCCTCTCTATTCTGTTCAACAGTGTTCGAAAAGTGGTTTTCGCAGAATTTCTCTTCACGAGAAAGTAGTGACAAATTTGATATTGGCTTGATTGATTCTAGATTGAGGACTACATGATTGACTCTAGTTGTCAAAGAATTAGAAACAAAATTATCAGTTATGTGCAAAAAACGTTTTGGCAAGTTTCCTGAGACTAACCATCCTAACTCGGTATCCTGCATAACTGGCAAACTATTACCTAACCATAATTGATTGGGCTTCATTAATTTAAAGTAAGAGGAGGCTCCTAGCAAAACGTCAATTCTAGCAGGAACATTAAACGACTCATCTGCAAGATCTAATGAGATGGGATGTTCAAGGATTTTGATTCGAACCTAACCACTGGTAAATGATCAGTTATCTCCTTCATGACAAAGCAATTAACATTAAATTGATAATTATTTTTGTGGGATTGAATAGTAATTGATGTCATTTTGGAAGCCTAAGTAACTGTACCGCCAACACATTTGACGGTCATATTGATTGGAGTACATATTAAATTTAACAACCCACATAAATCCTCAGTGATGAAGTTACTTTGACTTCGGCACTTTAGATGAGTGCCGATCATTGATTGCTGTCGCTTTAGCGGTAAATAATAGTACCTCACAATTCATACCAAAATTACAGTTAGTTGAACTACTAGGAACCGAAGTCTGACTAGATTCTGCTATTAATTGAGAAAGATGATCGCTAACAACATTATCGCTTTCTAGGTGTTGATGTTTTGAATTAGAACTATATTGTTGTCGTGTCTCTACTTCTGCTTGGACTGCTAAAACAAAGTAGAGTATGATGCTTCTTGTGACAAATTTTGCAGCAGAAAGACGAAATACAGTTTTCCTTATAACTGTGATGCATGCAATTGAAACACAATCGCAACTTCTTTATTTTGTCGTACCTATCTCTAGGAGACAATCTTAAGAAACCCTCACATCTACCAATAGAATGATTCCCTTTACACAATTGACAAACGAAAGAATTCGTTGATAATAATGTTTGAACTGGTTCCCTTTTGAAAGGGTGATTATGAACTTCTTTCCTGATATTGTTAAAACTGTGGGACTGAGAATTTTTCTTTAAGCACACATTGATATCTTCTATTAACCTACATCGCTCACTCAAAAATTCAGAAATTTGTGTTACACTTGGAATTTCCTCTGAAAATTGTTTGGAAAATTCAACTATTGTTCGATTGTCACTTTTTGATTTAACAAGGTAACCAATGATTGCATTTTTGTACTCTGCATCAGAAAAATTTAAATTATCTACTGTTTTGAGATGCTTTGTTATAGAATCCTAAAAATTTCTCAAACTTGACTCTCTAATTAGCTTAGGACCCTCAAATAGTTTTTCCAATTGTTGGAAAATTAATAAGCGCCTATTCTGAAATCTTTCTTTAAGTAAATCTAAAGGCTACCTTGTAATTGCTGCTAACTATAGGTAAACCTACTAGAACTTCAGAAACTGGTGCTTTTAGACATGATTGCAAGTACGTTACCTTAAGATCATCAGTTAAATTCGGATTCCTATCAACACATGACATAAATCTTTCGAAAAAATTTGGAAATTCAGATATTTCTCCACGAAAGGTTAATAAGCTAATTTCAGGAAGTTTAACACACAAGGGATTAATCGATGTCACACTCTGTTTTGAATTATTAATTTGATTCTGTGCTTGATGTTTTTCAAAATTTTTGATAAATAACTTAGCTTTACTCATCGAACTCGAGAGGGAAGCTTCAAATTCGCTATTTGTTTGCACCTCACCTACCGATATACCAGAAACTGCAAATTGATCATATAAATCTTCATATTCATTTAATAAAGTCCTAACATTTTCCATCCGAGTAATTAATTCCTCTACCTCAAACTCATTTATTTCAGTAACAGTTCTTTTATTAACTAGCTCCTGGAAACTTTGAAGCTTTTTAACTCTATTATTTAACTTGCAACGTATTTGTACTTGCTCGGATGTCATTTCAAAATTTTCTTGAGTGCATTGTTTTGGTTTAGGCATGTTCACTACTTATTTTCTTTACGTTTGTTGGAATATAAAAAAAAATATTAAATCCTATACAAATTAGGAACTTTTATACCCGCTACATGTCAACATTCAGATAAAGCAAGAATAAAAAAGGTTAGATTACCTGTGGAATGCAGTGCAGTAAACTATTTGATTGAAATGCGTTTTGCAGACCTTTTTGAATAGGTTTGAGCTTGATCTCTTGACACAATAGCTTTAACGTACCTTTTTTAGTTCGTCATGTAGGACACTATGTATACAGGATGGTAGTTTTCTTTAACACAATGGAAGAATACAACGGTTCGCCAAATTGGTGTGACGTCACGGCGTCACTATACTCTTTGTTGTGAACTGCAACGATGATTGTTATATTTGATACTATTTAACTCACGTCTTTGTTGATAATGTTGATTTTATTCGATTTCTTTTGATAATTTTGATACTCGATTTGATAGATTGCTTTTGCTGTGATGCGGTGAATAAAGGAGAATTGCATGATTAATTCGTTCTGTTCTAATACACTATGATCCGTTTACAGACTAAAAACAATCAATTCCAATATCTTCTGTTGATGTCAATCCAATATTCTAATTGGTCGAGGTATATGATTGATTCAAAAACGGGCGCATTTTTGCCCAAATGGAATACATACGGTGAGGCGGCTTTTATGAGGGATAACCACTTTAAGACATTGCCGAAAAATTAATGGAAAAGTTTGTTCCCACGATGTTTACTAGATTTGTAAATTTTTTTTAAACTCGATACAAAGTCAGTCCACTTTATCATTTATGACTAATATCATTGATTATAAAGTTACTAGAAGATGAGCAACGGTAAGTTAAAATGTGTACCAGTTTCTCCCTCCAGAAACCGGACTCTCTTTAACCCGCGGTCCACAATCTATACTCGTAGATTGTGGTGCCACGGCTGTTATTGGTGTTAACTTCTACAAGCTATTCAAGGCCGCAATATCGTTTAAGAATGTTAAGGTAGGCTCCGGTTATTTCTGCACTGCACGCATTTTTATTTGCTCTCCTATTAAATTAAAAAAACTCGCAAATTTATCGTGCCTCAATATAGATATAGATTTATAAATTACTTTTTAATTTTGTTTCAAAACTTTAATATTGATTCAATGCTTTAATAAAACAACACTGTAATTTTAATAAATCAAATTTATTTACGTTTTTACTTACATAAACAATTTATTTGTCTAAACAATATTTACTTATCATTGCATTCAAAATTACGTCGTTTTTCTCCGAAATCAATGGTACGACTGTTTTCAATTTCTAATTTGATTTTTGCTTTTTTTCTCACATATTATCGCGTCCTATGTAAGAAGTTATTCTTATTATTCTTATGCAAATTACATAAAATAACGTGTAAGATTAAACAGACACAGGGGATTCGGACTCGAGAAAAAGAAAGACGGAAGAAGAGTTATTTAATGCATTCAGAAGAAGTAAAATGATGGGTAGATCGCCAGAGTAAGAATGAAGGGAAATGTAAAAAAAGCATGTGGGAGGCAAGAAGAAGATGAAATACGAGATGTATGTATGAGATGCTAAGAGAAATTAAGTTAATAAAAATAAACCAAGAAAGAACAAAAGGGGAAATAAAGGAATTAGAAGCGGAAATGAAGACAATGAATGAAAAATGGGAAAATAAGTGCAAGAAATTAGAGGAAAAGGTGGAAAACATAGAAAAAGAAAAGAGGAAAAAAAATTTAGTCGTGAAAGCTTTGGAAGTAAACGGAAACTACCAAGAAATAAAGATTCAAGTCCAAGATATGTTAAGGGGTTGGAAGAAAAAGTTGAAGGAGCTAGAGAGATAAAGAAGAGAATAGTATTAATAAAGGTAGGAAGTTTAGAAGAAAAATTAGAAATATTACGAAATAAGAAGAAGTGAGGAGGTACGAGAATCTATATTGACGAGGACATGAAACATGAAAAGGAAAGAGATATAAAAACAAAGATAAGGATAGAGACCAATATGGAATGTAAATATGGAAGGGGAGGAAAAAAAGTGATTCCTAAAAATGTGGGTGGAAGGAGAAGGACGAAGGGACGGAAAAAACAGGATATTATTTTGGAATGTGGCAGAAATAAAAAACAAAAGAAGGGAATTTTGGAATTATATTAGGGATTTTAAAATGGTGGGGCAGGTGGAAACCTGGATGGTAGAGAAAGATTGGGAAGAGTGGAAAGACAAGATGCCTGAAGAATTTATATGGAACATACAGTTCACGAAAAAACAGAGAAGATGGAAAGAGCAAAGGGAGGAATAATAATAGGGGTGAGAGAAGAATGGAAAAAGAAAAAGAGGAGAGAGAGGAAAGAATAATGGGAGTGATGAAAAGGAATATAGAAACAGAAGAAGGAGAAAGGTATGAAGTAATAACAATTTATGGAAAATAAAAGGAAAAAAATAGATAAAGTAATGAAAAGAGAGATGAAAAAAACTAATATTAGGAAGCAATTTCAATGCAAGGATAGGAGAGGAAGGAGATATGATGGTAAATGGACGGGTAAAGAAAAAAGTATCAATAGACAAAATAATAAATGGGCAAGAAAATAAATTGGTAGAATTTTGTGAGGAAAAAGGATGAACAATATTAAACGGAAACATGGAGGATGGAGGGAAAAGGGAATATACGTTTATTGTAGGAAGAGGAGAGTCGGTAATAGACATCATCAAACGTTGGAAGTGACCTTGGTGGGAGAAGAAAATGATACAGAAGAAAAAAGAGAGGAGTGGAAAGAAATTAAGGTGTGGACGGATAAAAAATAGAGAAAGATACAAGGAAAAGATGGAGAAAGGACAAAATTCAGAAGGAGGAATTGAGGAGGAGATAAACAAGATAATAAAAGAAATAGAGGAAGCAACAGAAAGAAAAAGTATAGAGTGAGAATAGGAAATTTGGAGAGACAAAATTAATGGTGAAATGCGAGTGCCAGAAAGCAAAGATAGCAGTGAGGAGAGGGAAAAGAAAATGGAAAAATGGCAATTGAAGAATATAAGAAAATTAGGATGAAATTTAAAGAAGAATGCAGAAAGAGAAAAGAAGAATTCATAATGAGGTTAGAAGGTGAGATCGAAGAAGAAAACGAAGGACAAGTTTGGAAGTTCGTGAGAAGAAGGAAAAAGAAAAGATGATAAAAGGCAAAATAAGATAATAAGAGAAGGAGGGATTGAAAAGGAGGAGATGAAAAAGTGATAAATAAGATTAAGAAAGGAAAGGCTGGTGGCACAGATGGAACACAGGGGAGCAGTGGAAATACACAAGGGAAAACATGAGAGAAAGATTAAGAGGAATATTTGAAAAAATATGGAAAGGAGAAGGGTTACCAGAAAAATGGAGAAAAGCCATAATATGCCCAATATACAAAGTGGAAGATAGGAAAGAAGAAAGAAAAAAAGAGGAAAAATGATTTAAGATTAGCTTTTGATAAGGTGGAAAAGGGATTGTTGTGAGAAAACTTGTAAGAGGCTGGAATAAGCAAAGATTTAATAGATGCAATAGAAGAAATATACAAAAAAACAAGGTGCAGAGAGTACAAGTACAAGAGTAGGGGAAAAGTTGGGAATAGAGTTTGGGATAGAGAAAAGGTTGAAACAGGGATGTCGACTGAGCCCTTTTTTTATTTTCTATGTATGTAAGAGACTTACAGGAAGAAATTAAAGGACAGCAGGTAGGAGGGATAGTGGTGGGAAGAAGAAAAGTGTGGGTTTTAGCCTACGCAGATGATATGGTGGTCTTGGCAAAAACAAAGGAGGAAATGAAAGGAATGACAAAAGTGATAAATAGATATTTGGAAAAAAAAGAAATTAGAATTAAATGTAGAAAAACAAAAATTATGGATTTATTAAGGTTGCAGAAATATTTCAGCCAAATTTTTGAAAATAATTTATTAATTACTATAAATGTTTCGCTTTTTTTTAATAAAAGCTTCATCAGTATACATAATAAAATATAAATACATATATAACAGTTACACAGAGACATAATTATTAGATTTTACAATACATTTTTATATATTAAACATACATATTTAAAGTACACACAAACAATAGAATAACAACCGTACTTTTACGTATACATAAAAAATTATGGAGTTTAAGAAGAAAAAAGGTAGAATAAAAGGAGGGAAATGGAAGTGGGGAGAGGAAAAGATAAAGATGGTAGACAAGTATAAATACCTAGGGTATATGTTGAGGTACGACAACAAAGACGAAGACCAGATTAAGGAACCAGAGAAAAAAGGAAATAAAATAATAAGGGAGGTATGGGGTATAGGCAAAAGAATATTTGTAAAAGACTTGAAGAAAAGAAAATGGATATTTGAGAGAATAGTAAAAGGTGTGTGTTGATGTACGGAGCAGAGGTGTGGGGATGAAGAGAATGGGAGAAACTGGAGAAGATACAGGAAAGGTATTGGAAGTGGACACTAGGTTTGGAGAAGGAAACACCAGGTTATATAGTCGAAGAAGAATGTAAACTGGAAAAATAAGGATACAGACAGGAAAAACGGTATACATTTAATTTTTAATCTCATATTTTAGATATTCTTGGACTTTAGTTTTTTATTTATGCAAAGTAATTTCGCTTTATCTTCTTTACACTTTACTGTTAACTGTATTCTCGGTTTTTGTGAAGGCATACCTACAATCCTACTGCTAATATCAAAATCACATGAATCATTTTGTTGTGATGCTCTAAATTTATGCGGTGCAGGATTATCCGAACCTAATAAAGGTAAGGTACGTTTTGCTGTAGAACGTACAGACGTTCCGCTCGGACCAGCAATGAATCTAGGCGAAGTTGATTCTGAGAAAAAAAATTGACGTCAATTCACTGATAACAAGTGAGGGGTCAATTGTATTTAATTTTAAATATTCTTTTAAAATTTTGATTCTCATTAATTACACACAACTTTTAGTACATTGTAATCAAACAACAAATAAGCTGTTAATGGGCTATTAAATTTGTTTTGTATTTTTGTTTTTGCGCAAAAACTTACAGTTGGATAAATTAAAAATCATAAATTATAAGCGATCAATTTTCAAACGGAAGTTAATAAAACACGCGACGAATGTACGTGAATCACTTCAAAAGAGGGCATAATTGTTTATCTTATCAATTTTAAATTAAAAAAAAACTATAGAAAGATAAGTTAATACACAGAACTATTTCAGTAGGTAAATAAAAATAATATTAATTTGCTTTGTAAGTACATACCTTCTGTCTCGAATTTTACCGGCACTGCATTTTTATGTAATTGTTTTCTTTTATTGTTTATAATTATGTCCGACCTTAAGAAATGTTCGTCACGAATTAACTTATTTCCTAAATCGTCAATATTTTTACAAGGGCAATAACAATGTTCCCACAATTTTTTTGCCACTCGCTGTGGCAGTGTACATCTTTTGTTGGGTTTTTTCTGGTGGTATTGAAGGATAGAGGTTAACGATGTCAAAAGATATTAAAGTTAAAGATTCCTTCAATACCACCAGAAGAAACCATTCCTTTAGTATCCAATTATTTACATGATAGTGAATTGCCTAACTTGATAGTTTCAGATATAAATAAATTACTTAAATTTTGTTTAAATAATCAATTTTTCACTTTCAACAATTAATTTTTTAAACAGGAGAAAGGACTACTAATGGGTTCTCCTCTTTCACCTATTTTAGCTGAACTGTTTATAAATAATTTAGAAGTTAATTTTATTTCCAAAAATTCTATTTTTAATACAAATATTTTATTCTGGAATAGATACGTTGATGACATTCTTTGCATTTTCGAAGGTTCTACATCAGAAATTCATGTTTTTTTAAATTACTTAAATAATTTACATCACAGAATTAATTTTACTTTAGAAATTTCTCAAAACAATTGTCTTCCTTTTCTAGACACGTATATTTGTATCGATTCAAATAATTCTATTAATTTTGACATTTATAGAAAACCTACAAATACAGTTCAAACAATTCCTTTTCTTCAAATCGCCATTTTTCACAAAAACTATCAGCGTTCTACTTTCTTTTCAACCGTTTATTCAACATACCTCTATCAGAAACAAATTTTAAAAAGAATTAGACACAATTTTTCATATTGCTCATTTAAACCAATTTCCATTCAAAATTATTTTAAACTTTTTAATAAATTTAATTATGAACATAATTTAAAAAATCTAACATTAATTAAATTAACTGATTATCAATTTGTCTTCAAAGCTCCTACCAATTTAGCTAACATTTTTTCACAAAAATTAAATATAAATAGTCTTGAATCAAGTGGCATATACCAACTACTATGCTCTTGCAACAAAATATATATTGGTAAAACTAAAAGAAATTTTACAATTCGATTAAAAGAACATCTAAGCTATCTTAAACAACCAGAAAAATATTCTTATAATTTAGATGCAATTAAATCAACTTTTGCTAAACACATTATCCAAAACAAACATAAACATTTAAATCATTCACTCATACATCCTTTTAAAATAACTAATTATAATAGACAAATTTTAGATAAATTAGAAATAATATACATTAAAACAACAAATCCAAATTTAATAATCAATGATCAATGATCAAACAGAATTTTTATGTCCTTAATATATTTAATTAACTACAGATTCAAACATTTTACATACCTAGTTTATATTTTTTAAAAAACCTTTTATTACAAACCAATTTATGTTTTTCTAAATTTTCATGAAAACCAACTGTCATATTTAACGTTTGTAGAAAAAATATTTTTTAATTTTGAAGATGACTCACAATAATTTTTGAGTTGAAACTAGTAATAAATAATAAATAAATACTAATATTAGATTGCTTAAAGCGTAAATAATTTATATATATAAATAACCAATATAATAATGGATCCTATATTCATACATAAAATAAATAATAACAACTTAAATTATTGCTGTTTCTATTTATGTCGAATTTTTTTCTTGTAGTTATAAAATATATACTTAATACTCTTTTTTATATATTTCCACAAATGATTAGATAAATATTAACTGAATATTTCTTCAACATATTTGTTTTTCACTAATTTTAAATAAAAATAAAATATTTGTTAAATGCTTTAGAATAATTATTTTTAAATAATCATACATAAATATTTATTTCACAATTGGTGTAAATATTATAAATATTGATATACCAAATATTTCTTAAACATTAATTTGCATGTAGAAATATTTAACACACATTTCGAACAGACGAATATTAGAATTATATTCATAAAATGTTATTGAAATATTTGTTGCTGTTTGGGTAAGTTTTGGCTACTAGTTCTATTGTATTTTGGTAATTTAAAGTAATTTCATAGGCGTGAAATTCTCGAACGTGAAGTAAATATGTGTTTAAGTATCCCGGTAATTTGTTATGTAAACATTTATAAATCAAAACATTAAATACTGAATAAGCCAGTTTTTTCTAGTTTGTACTTTACACTGTTAATTTAGAAATTGTTAATATAATGCGGAGAGCTTTGTTTTGTTGTTTTTGTAATTTAATTATTTCACCATAATTGAACGATGTACTAATAACCTAAGATCATATCCTAAATTATTCAAAATTATCCCTAAAAAATTTATTTTCCTGCTTACTTTCCTTATTATATACTCTACATTTTTACTAAATTTTAGTTTATTGTCTATAATAACACCTAAACAATTAATTTCGTCTACAATTTTGATTTTGTTGTTTTCTATTATAATTTCATCGTCATTTGTAATTTTTTTACTGCTAATACCATGCATTTGGTTTTAGATAGGTTTAATTTCAAATTGTTTGCCTTAAAACCAATTTGTTAATAATATCAAACCGTTATTAATTACTTTAACAGTTTCCTGAATATGTTTTCCTAAAGCTGAGATAAGGGTATCTTCAGCAAATAAATGAATACAAAATGATTTTGGAACTACAGTTATGTCATTAATGCATATAAAGATTAAATACTGTAGGACCTAGTAAGAAATCTTGTGGAACTCCAAAACCATTTAGGATATTTTCGGACATTACGTTGTCAATTCTGGTTCTTTGAAAGCGATCATTTCAATAACTTTCAAACCCTTTGTATTCGTTATCTAAGATTCCATACAGTTTTAATTTCTGAAGCAATCGTTTTCGACAAATAGTTTCAAAAGTACGTTTTAAATCTACAAAAACCGCTATTATGACTTGATCTTATTCTAATTCGTTTTTCCAATTTAAAAGAATAAAATTTAATGCTGTTCTTACTTACTTGACGATTTACTACTATTTCTAAAATTTGTTCTAATTTAGGTACCTAATATGTTTATTGGACGAAATTCCTAGCATTTTTTGTATTTTTGGAATGGAAATAACCGTATTTGTTTTTCAAATATTAGGAACTACTCCTGTTTCTAAAGATTTATTAATTATGTCTACTAAAACAACTCCTATCGCCGGAAAAAAATACAAAAAAAATTAACTAAAACTTTAGTATTCCCTTCAATACTTCTTACATACAGGCCATTTTTTCTTTAAATTTTTCGAACCTAGTGGATATTCCGTTTGTACTCTTATATTTTCCAGTTTCATTTACCTCCCCATACTTTATTACGCTCTTTACTAATTTTTCAAACATCCATTTTCTCTTTTCTATATCCCTTCCAAATAACCTCTTTCCTATTCCCCACACTTGGCCCAATATTTTATTTCCCTTTTGTGCAAATTTTCATATCGGGAAATCATCTTGGTTACCGTATTTTATTTTATATTCTAAATACTTCCAGTCATCTACTGTTTTATTTATTGCTTTCCCTATATCCCCTTTTCCATTTTTTCCTCCTCTTTTTTTGAAATATCATGAGCTTGGATTTCTTCACATTTGATTTAAATCCATTTCTCTGTTAGTATTTTGCCATTACCCCGATTACTCCTTTCATTTTATTGCCATTCTTAGTATTACAACCAAATCGTCAGCATAGGCTAGCACACACACATTTTCCTCCCTTTTACAACACCTCCCCTATGACGTTTTTTAGTGCATCTTCCACATTCTCTATAGTATAATTGGTGATCCAGTTTAATGTTCGCGGTTTTTATTTTTTTGTTTTAAGGAAAAAGTACTATATTTGTTTATTTATTTATTTGTATGGACATTTTCATTACTGTATTGTAATGTAAGTGTTATGTATGGCACCCCACAAGATTAGTACAAACCTGTATAGTGTGGTGACGACACCGTATGCAATTGTGGATTGGTTTGTCTTGGCAAAGCATTTGCTTCAAGGTTTAGGAAAACCACTAAAACCTAAACATTCCAACCCTTACTGACCTTGGTATTTATATGTAATAATTTGCATTATTGAAGGTAAATAAGAACATAGAATATAACAGCACAGCCATTTCATGACTACATATAATAGACCGGTCCAAGCGCCAGTCACGACAATGACGAAAAAAATAGTACGTTAAAGAAATAGCAAAACAAAATAATGGAAAAACAGATAATCAAGACAAGAATACAAAACATTGCTGAACTTCAGATGTCCTTCAGATTCGTAAGCCATAATACAGCTTTGTAAATGGCGTGTAAACCGCATTGGATGAGCTACATAAGTTTGAATTAAGTATATTGACGTATGCTAAAGTCAACTATTTTTTGTTTCAAATGGCACCCTGTATATTTTTGATGGATTCTTGTACGGATTTTTCTCTCTATTGAACTAAGTAAAATAATTGTACAATTGGATTATAATTTTTTAAGGGTATTTATTTTACCATTACGATAAGCAAGCCATAAAAACAATTGAAGCTTTCCAGTTTTAATTTTGTTATTTAATTTCTACACTCAAAAAAACTTGAAAAATAGAATTTGGCTAAAAAAATTAACACAACAAACTTTATTAACGATAAGAAGAACGTGGTAAATAAACAGCACATAAATCACATCAATCTTTAAAAAGTTCAAAATGTCCTCCGTTAGCATTCAAGTAAAGCTCTATAAACAACGTCTTGGATACAGACACGAAAAATCACTTTTAGATTCAAACGTGCACACTCTGTACGAATTCTTATATTTAAGTCTTCCAGGTCACGCAACGGTAAAAAATAAACTTTTTCTTTTAAATATGGCCAAAGGAAGAAATTAATGAGGGTAAGGTGGGAAGATTCAGGAGACCATTTAACCCCTTGTAACGTTCGAAGTGTAAACGCTCCTCCTGTGTACACACTTCCTTAACCCAATTTCGCGGGCATTACTTTGTATTGGTTTCCGGCGTTGATAACTTGAAACTGTCCACGATTGGTCCGCTGCATTTGAACGCTTCCGGTAAGCTTTTCCTAAAGCAACCGTTCACCAGGGAGAACATCAACCCTCATCTGAAAATTTCCTCGCTTGAAGGGGGTAATCAGGCCGATGGTAAGAGATTCTGAAACCCTTCAACGTTTTGAAAACTTGATTTTGTAGGTAAAATATATGATACCGCATAAAGTGGCTTTTAAAATTTGCTAAAAGGTTGTGCTCCACGTAAACTGTTCAATAAGCACGTCCTGCATTCTTCAGGCTAGAGGACGCTTTGCATCAGGTATACGATTGCCCTCGGGGTTTATCTATCGCTAACATCCCTATGTTTATTCTAGAGAGGGTGGTTTATGTCTCCCTATTACGAATATATTCTCTTCCGGTTGTTCCTTCGTCAACTTGTACGGCTATTGCGGGTCTACTCATGGCTTTTGGAGGCGTTGTGCCGAAATAGCTACCCACGAATACTCCGTCAGATTCGCAGACCACGGTGGAGGCTCATTCCGAACCGTTAGTACCATTAGAGCAAGAGTAATACTCCTACTGCTGCGTGGAAGGTCAGAGGTTTTAATATCTTTTTAATTGCGCGTGAACCTGCAGTCGACCTATCACTCAAGTAGAAGTCACCCCTTGACACCAACTATCAGGCGCGAACGTAGAAAATTTATTGCGGATTATTTATCGCTCGAATGTGTAATTGCATAATATACCTGGAACGTTAACTAGTTATAGATAAGAGTATTTAATACCTACGTGGTGTATAAGTCGTGTAAAATTTAAACCTCAATCTTAATTAAGCCGAACGCATTTAGTTCCATTGACTTTCCCGGTACGAGCTCGTTCAAATTGAACAATCGTTTAAACTTCGCGGTGACTGAATTAGTCTTAAAACTTCCCTTACACGTCTTCCTTAAATTCATGTAATTTGTAACGTTACTCAGTACCATAAATCGACACATTCTAGGTTAAGTTCACCATAGGCGTACCTTCAGTACGCGAAATATCAATTGCATATACGAGACAGTGGCGTAGCAGTTGTAAATATTTGGGTAATTCTCTTTACTTTAACTTGTAATTCTATGTAGCTCGAGTCATTTTCGTGTTACCTGAATGTTTAATGCTGTACGTTACCCGTTTTAGCTCTTGTGTATTTGTAATATATCTGTGTCTATTTAATGCTGTGAACTATCACAAATTCGTTTGTGTATTGGGGTGAATAAATATTGTGTGAAGGTTTCTCTGACTTTATGTCGAATTCTTTCGTGATTTGTTTCCCTTTTCTGTATATTCTGCTGCGGACAGTTAGCTGCTGACCTTTGGTTCTGGGTCAAATTTTTCTCTCCAGCGTTACTTGAACCTGGCGCCCTACCTTTTTAATTTTTTTTCTATAGGTTCTAGGAATAACGTTGACTTTCCTAACCCGTACCCTACTCTCCACTGAAGGGCATACTTTCCTAACAACTGACCGTAACACCCTTCACTTCGATTTCCTATCCACCTATTTGGATAAAAGGTATTTAAAATTAGTAACACTTTACGCATGATGTGGCGGTGCACCATCTTGTTGAAAAATGACATTTTGTCAAAACTTGACAACCGCTGTTCTTAAACACGTTTACTTGGCACTCGACCTTTTTGTGTAAGTTATCAAAATTCAATTAGAAAATAAATTGTCGACGCAAATAAATCTAATTGTTATTTTACACAATTCCAAATATCTATATTCAATTGTTTTCATTGCTAACTTATCCTAACAGTAAAATTTCGATTAAGAGAAATATCTAATTATTTCCTGCCATTTTTTTCAAAAATTTTATAATCCAACTGTATAATTTTTTTACGTTTTTGTATGGAGAAAAATATCTTACAACAATCCTTCAAAAAATATACAGGGTATTATTTGAAAAAAAAAAAATAGTTGACTATCGTAACTTTGCCATACGCCAATATAATTTTTACTTATGTAGCTCATCTAATGTTGTTTAACGCGCCATTTATAAATATAGTATATGGTTTATAGTACTTTTTCCTTAAAATAAAGAAATTAAATGCCCGCGAACACCACCTGAATCATCTAGTGTATTGAGAACATACATGGCTTTATTGGACACGCTGGCCTCGTCGATAATACTTCACCTAATTCTCCTTTCCTTTGTCTTACATTTAGTCTCTTGGTACATTTCTTCTACTATTTTTCTGATTTCTTTCTTTCTTAGTTTCTTCCATAGGGCTTGTCTATTTACATTGTCATTCACTATCTGTTTCAAATTATATATTACAAACTCGTTAAGCATACAGGGCGTTTCCTAGATAGATATGTATGTATTGAAATACAGTATACGGAAGCAAACATGCGACCTAGTGGGCGGGTACAATGTCGCTGTGCTCTGAGTTAGTACACTCAGAGAAACAAATAAGACGAAAACAAACGAAACAACAAGTTCGTGAGCAGAGAAAACAACAACAAACAAACTTTTGTCGACGAATATACCGCAACGGCAATTTGTATTGTGATTGGTGGATTGCATTCCCAATATCAATTTTTAAATTTAGTTGGCATATTTTCGGGGTCCGATGTTTGCTTCTGTGCGCTGTAGGCACTTTTTTTATTCTAAATACGGCACTGGCTATTCGTTTTGCATTTAGACTTGAAACAATAAACTAAAGGGAAACACGAAAATGACAAATTTCATTATTTTAAAATAGAAAATTTATGAATTCCAAAATAAAATTATACTGATACTCTATTATGATACTATAGGCGTGCGTAGAAAAAATTAAGGGGGGTCAATATGAACTTTCCGCCCCTTCGCCGTTCGTGCTCGAACTATTTTCACTAAAATTATACAGAAAGTGTGTTGACTTAAAAGAAACATCTGTACCAAATTGCAAATAAGTATCTGTAGAAGTACGGGAGTTATTAATAAAAATCAATTTTTCAAACTTTATTTTGACACCCTGTATTTGAAAACGACACTCCCAAATTAAAAGAGGCATCAGGAATGTTTAATTATTTTAGCTCAAAAAATGTGTGGTTAATGGCTTGACCTACTAATTTGCAACACCCTGTATACTAAACGATATTACATCATAAAAGCTTTTAAAAGTTTTTTATTTTGTTCATTATGATTTTTTAGTTAAGAAAAAATGAAAAATTAGAGTAATGTTATTAATTTTTTTTGTTTATTGATGGATGTATCTCTTATTAAACGGATTTTATAAAATTTTTTTGAAGTAATTTTTTTATAAATTGTTTATAAACAACTGTACTAGTTCAATATTTATGAAAAAACAATTTTACCATTTTGTTTATTCGAAAGTTATAATTTAAAAAAAATTCTTAAAAAAATTTCTAATTGTTTGTAATGGTTAAATAAGCCATTTTCCTACAAAACATTGTTTAGTTTTCGAATTCACTCGCCGAAGTTAGGCCACTTACAATACACCGGTGTTGAACCGAAAGATTTGTCGTCTTTTCAAAATCGGCGAATCCGGCGTAAACTTAGAAGTGCATTGTGGGAATCTATTAAAACGAACGTCCTTCTGGCATATCGGTTTCCGTTAAAAATTTACTAAACTTCGTGTGGAACTTCTATTAAACTCAGTCTGTAAGAAGGAGGTTTTCTTCCTAAAAATTGGGTGCATCTCCACATTTCAAATGTGGGACGCATTGGAGACGTCCTTAGTAACGCTCATTCTAATCCACAGGTAAATATAAGGAAACAGTTTGTTGCTTCCCCAAAGAAAGAGCATACTTACAAGTGAATGTCTTCTTACAGAGGTTTTTTTCTTGGCTGCTCCTCCTTCTTTTGGCTCTTTTGCCGCCGTCTCAATCGTGTTTGGTAACGTCAGGGCACCTGGTCAACGTCTTTGGGTTAAACACTGCCGTTCCACCACCTTAAAGAGGTGCAGGAAAATCCGCCACCGATTCCGAGACGCACAAATTTTCGTATTGCGAATCGTCTACGTCGCGGGAATTTTCACCACCTCCAAGGAGTTCCTGCCATCGAACAGGTCGTACAATTCCGTTGCTATTTCTTTCACGTGCTGCCGGACTTTACTTACGTGAGCGAACTTGCGTCTCGTCCTAAAATTTAAATAAGGATTGATTACCTTCAGAGAGCATGCCGGCGCGCTCGCCTATACTTGCTGAACGTCGCTGGTAGAAATGTACCGTTCGAGCGTAATCGAGACTGTTTAACTTTAGATGCATTGCATGTTACTTAAATCATATTATAGTAAGATTTCATTCTGTTCGGGACGTGTAAGGAACCTTTGTTTATTTGCTATCAAGACAACCCCTTGGAAGGGAAACCTCCTTCAGCGCCGCGTTAGTGCACTATCGTAGCTTCACTGAAATTTTACTAAATAAATACTGGCACTTGCCTCTTTAAACACATACTTACACGAACCCTCGGTTTGCGTTTAATTACATGCGAGTGTAAAGAAATATCACAACAATCGCCATACTTATAAAGCATAGGCGTGCGATCTCGCGTACATTTTTAAATTGCGAACTAATCAGCGGCGGCGTGAAATGTTATTGTCTAGCTATATTATTTATCTTCTTGTTTCCTACGTGTATGTTGTTTGTTTGATGTGCGCTGGGATACTCCCATTGTGTACACGTTCATTTTTGTGTATAAATATTTTAGTGATTGACTAAATATATGTATTTTTCCATTTGGGGGTTTCCCTCCACCTGCCTAAAAAAAAACACAAATTTAAAAAAAAAAAACCACACCCCCAACTTAACAACCACCAACTCCGACCCAGACTTTACTCCTTCTAATAGAAACTTGCCCCAACCTAAAAAAAAACAAACCCCCCCCCCCCTGCCGCTTTCTTCTGCCCTCTCTCACCCCTAATAACCTATTTCCATTTACCACTTTTCCTCCACCTACCCCCCACCTTACTAATCAACAAACAAAAAAAAAAACCTAAAATTTTTTTTTATAAATAAATAAAATAAAAAAAAAAAAAATTAATAAAAAAAAAAAACAAAATTTACATCAAAAAAAAAAAAAACCCCCCCCAACAAACTCAATTCGCTTACCAAATTATTAAAAAAAATTTAAAAAAAAATAAAAAACATTATTTAAAATTAAAAAACAAAAAAACAAACAAAAACAAAACAAACACCAAAAAAAAAAAAAAAAAACATTAAAAAACAAAATACCAAAAACACCCCTTTTTCAACTTTTCCAAAATTTTCCCCTTTTTTCACATAAAAACCCACAAATTAACTTAAAATTTCCCACACCAACAATCCCTAACACCCCCCAAATTTCCCAACTAACAACAACTTTTTGATTGGGGGGGGGGGGGGCCTACAGGGTGTCCCACCGGGAACGCCATCGATAGATTATAGAAAAACTGTACATGGGAAAAATTTGAAAATTTGGTAGTATACTAACATCGACGGGGGCAGTTCCGTTAAAATATTTTCAAGATGGTGACACTTCCGGTTATACCGGAAGTAGGTGTCAAGTTGCTTATTTTAAATGGAACATCCTATATATTATTCTATTTTGGATTTTGCACAAAATTGTAGACACATTTTGTGTATAATGTCCTATACCTAAGTCTAACTGTTTTGGACTTATTTTAAATTTTATGTCAAAATGACGTTTTCAGGCCTAAACAAAATTATAAAATTTTCCTATACTAATGCCTTTATTATTTAATTGGAATAGGTTTTCTTGTAGCAGGGGACCTATTTTAGTGGGCTATGTCGATATTTTGATAATAAATTAATACAGGGCGATCAAAAAAAGGATTAAAATTAAATTCAAAAACACGTCAAAAGTCATTTTTTTAAATGCAAGCACCATGTTTTTATAATTTTATCTTATTTAGCATCAAAAATAAGGTTGACTTTGTACAAGGTTGTCTATTCAAAAATTCATGGTTTTCGAAATATTGGCAATTTAACATTTTTTTTGTTGCACAAATGCTATTGATTTCTTTTAATATGAATGGTTATTCCTAGTTGGCCATGATGGCGTTAGAAAACAATCATCTGTCAAGGATATGTCAAACTGTGTGTATCAAACTAAGAATGCCAACAGTTAACTGTACCGACTGTGAGTGTTAAAGTGCATATCGTTATCAAAGCGATAACTTATTATGCTTGAAACACACGTGTGTCGATAAAGCCAAGTAATTACTTGTACAGTATTACACACGCAACGAAAGAACACCTGGCTTTATCGACACACGTGTGTTTCAAGCATTTAAAGTTATCGCTTTGGTAACGATATGCACTTTAACACTCACAGTCGGTACAGTTAACTGTAACACATGTTCTTAATATAACTTTATCACATTGTCCATAAATAATAAATAAATTTAAGTAATCTTCGTTTGTATAATTTAAGCGTCCCGGCATGATTATTGAAAATTTTTAACAGTTTGACATATCCTTGACAGATGATTGTTTTCTAACGCCATCATGGCCAACTAGGAATAACCATTCATATTAAAAGAAATACAATAGCATTTGTGCAACAAAAAAAGTTAAATTGCCAATATTTCGAAAACCATGAATTTTTGAATAGACAACCTTGTACAAAGTCAACCTTATTTTTGATGCTAAATAAAATAAAGCTATAAAAACATGGTGCTTGCATTTAAAAAAATGACTTTTGACGTGTTTTTGAATTTAATTTTAATCCTTTTTTTTGATCGCCCTGTATTAATTTATTATCAAAATATCGACATAGCCCACTAAAATAGGTCCCCTGCTACAAGGAAACCTATTTCAATTAAATAATAAAGGCATTAGTATAGGAAAATTTTATAATTTTGTTTAGGCCTGAAAACGTCATTTTTGACATAAAATTTAAAATAAGTCCAAAACAGTTAGACTTAGGTATAGGACATTATACACAAAATGTGTCTAGAATTTTGTGCAAAATTCAAAAATAGAATAATATATAGGGTGTTCCATTTAAAATAAGCAAGTTGACACATACTTCCGGTATAACCGGAAGTGTCACCATCTTGAAAATATTTTAGCGGAACTGCCCCCGTCGATGTTAGTATACTACCAAATTTTCAAATTTTTCCCATGTACAGTTTTTCTATAATCTATCGATGGCGTTCCCGGTGGGACACCCTGTATCTTTGTCTCAAATTAGTTATAACAAAATAAATTACGAAAAAAGAAAAAGTTTTATAATTTTAATTTTTTTTTTTTTTTTAATATAAAAAAAAAAAATTTTAAAAAAAAAAAATTTTTTTTTTAAAAAAAAAATAATAAAAAATTTTAATAAAATAATAATAAAAAAATAATTATATAATAAAATATTATAAAAAATAAAAAAAAAAAAAAAAAATTAAAAAAAAAAAAAAAAAAAAAATAAAAAAAGAAAAAGAGAAAAAAAAAAAAATAAACAAAATAAATAAAACAGAAAGAGATTCCTCTTGATATCATCTATCTAATCCTAACGTATGCGCATTGCGCACTTACCAATGAATCAGTCTGTAGAAGATAGGCTAATTTGAATATACTAGGTAACGTGCGATATACTAGCATTGATTCGAATATAGTTTGCCCTTTTACTATAAACTATTACTCAAGTAGTAGTATATAACTAGCGTTATAATTTACTTGTACAATATCTGAAATTGCAGCCGATCATTTAGTGGTTTTGTATTATCCGGTATATCGTGATTTTAACAACCATTTGGGATTGAGTGATCGGAAACTGTAAGAAATGGTCAGAAAAATACAAAATATTAGTCATAAATACAAAAAGTATATAACCGAAGTTAAAATTCAATTGTATAAAGAAAATGCCGAAATAGTAGTAATTTCAAATGGTGACTAAAAGATACTTTCGAAAAGTTCAGAGCGGCTAGAGAATAATATCGTAACGATTACTATTTTTACGGGCAATTTCTTTGTTACAGACGATTGCTAAGAATACAAATTCGGGTTTTCCGGCGATATATAAAAATGAATATGACGCTGTGAACAGAATTAAATTTGTTTTCATAGGTTTTTATTGACTTCAAACTATTCACGTAGTCACCTTTCATTCCTATACAAATTATTTTATTATTTTTTTATTCTTAGTAAGATCTTTTATTTTATTTTCTATACACCTTTTGTTTTATAGAAGAGACATTTACTTCTTGGTCTATTAAATTAATTCCACTATTACACAAATTCTCGCATATTTTGTTAAAATTACAGTATATTATGCTACTAGAAGTAGAATGCACCCTTTTGTGTTGAGCAAAGGTACTGCGGTCGAAGCGAAGCTTTAGTAAGTTAGTTGTACTGGTGGTAGTAGTAGTAGTAGCTTATTATCTATGCGAGGTGAGCGTGAGGAATCACTAACATCACGAATTTTTATTCTTACCATATAACAGAGTATACTTTCTCCACAACCAAAGGTTTAAACACATGCCTAGAGGTGTGCCAGAATATTTTTCAATCCCAAGAGTGAGAATGTTAGCATTTTGTAATTAAATTTCATTTCAGAATTGTGAAAAACTATATTGGTGGTGGAGAAAACTATTTTTACAGCTAAAAGGAATAATAATTATTACATGAAATTATTTCATAATGTTGAATGTGATTCAAATTAAAATTAATAATTTACATCAGTGTGTGTTAGTTATGGTGAAACTTACAAACTTTTCCAATTTGTCACATGCACCGACTAATTCTAAACCGTAGGTTTAATAGCTAATAATATAGTTCAACGAGAAAAGGGTAAAGAATTTGTGCACAATTCAAGTTGGTTAATAAAAATTTAATTGAAAACCAAAGTTTTGTTTTATTTGAATTAAATAATATTACTTCTTGTTACCTTATATCGTTTTTTGAAAATTTTACATATTGTATACTATAGCAGTGTATTGAATTATATTGTTATATTACTATTTTGCCATATGATGCGTCATACTTGATTTGATCCTATTCATATAAATTCTAATCACAAACTTGTTTTCTTCTTTTGAAAAATAAATAAAATGGCACTACCTATATTTAGGTTTATAAATAGTTACTGGTTGTTTATGGTGAATTTATGTGTACCTTATACTATCGTGAGGTTTTCATTACTAATTTATTTACTATATAAATTATTTCAAATCAATGAACGGTTAAGTATTATGGCATTCAGTCATAGAGTTGAGATTTATTTTTAATATATAAACAGTAGAGATTTGCACAATTTAACGACTGTTAATTATTTTTTGTGGTATATTTCCATTGATGTTTTAAGTAAATAATTTGTAAAACACTTATTAGCTTTTCCATATTTAGTTAATAAAATTAATGAATTTGCGTTTGTAATTATTGGTTTCAAATAAAAAAATGTTGTTTATAAATGTTAAACAATTCATATACGATCAATTTGGGAATATTTTCAATTTAAAATTAACAATTGTGTCAACTCCGATATTTTTAAATATTATTTTTTATTAATTGTGACCGCTGTTTCGACTTAAAGTATATAAAATGTCATCTTCGCACAAAAACTTATTGGTCTAAGAATTAAACATTAATTATAAGGTATCAGTTAAATTTTATACTTAGTTTCAATAAAATATTGGTATTAAATCGAGTAAGATAGAATGGGAAATGTATGTACAGGGTTATTCATTATATTTTGACTCCCACCTACAGCTCTTATTATGAGTTATAGAATTAAACTTTAAATAAAAAAGTTTTAAGTTTTTTCACGTAGTATCTTTTGGTAATAGAGGAAATAAAAAATCGACTTCACAACATTCTAAAAATTATCTATTTTTTAAATAGAACACCCTGTATATTATTATCTCGAATGAAAGATCTCTTTGTTCTGATTTCAAATATATATAATTTGTTGGCATTTGATTCAGCCACTTTTAAGATATTTGAATTTATAACTTATTTTTCGTGGAGATCAAGTTGCCTTGAAAACTTCGACGTTTGTAATAAACGTAACGCTAGCAACGAAATAATGTTAGTTGCACATTGCAGATGGTTTTTATAAAAGATGGAATATTCCAAATTGTATAGGTGCCCTAGATGCGAAACATGTACAGATCCAGGCTCCGCATCATTTCGGGTTCTTTGTTTTTCAATTACAAAAAATCGTTTAGCATTGTTTTAATGCCAATATTGATGCGTTTGATAAATTTAAACTGATGGATATTGGGACAGAAGGCAGTTTCATGACATCACTATTTTTAAAAATTCAAATTTTGAAAAAGCGCCATTATAGCTATTTATTGTATATGTAGTTTTAGTAGGCAGATTATCCACGCAAGAATTTTTAATCGCGAGAACGAAGTTCGAGCGTTTAATTTTCTTAAGGGATAATATGCCACTAAAACACGAATGCAATACAAGATTTTATCCACAATCAAACCAATTTGATTGAAAATAAGTAATCTGACAGTTCTAAAATTTCAATGTAATAGCAAATATTAGAAAATTTAGTGAAACTTTGGGCGGCTTTGCATTATTAGTTGCTAGGATGCTTGTTTATTAAAACAATATTTGTGAAAAAATTAGAAATCGTTTGTGTGCGTCGTTTTGAAAAATGTCGGAAAGTGATTCTTTGCCGGTAGAAATTAAAGCAGAAGCTGAAGAAGTAACTCTGCAACTGTTGCCGGCCAAATCTAAAGATGCAAACACAAAAGAATTTGCTACCTTTAATGAATGGAGAGAGAAAAGAGGTGCAAACATCATAAACGAGGACGTCCTGTTGGCTTATTTTTTAAATGTAAGAAGCAAGTTTGCCTCCTCGTCGATGTGGACGAAATATTCAATGTTAAGAGCAACTTTGAATGTGCATAGAAATATTGACATATCAAAATACGGGCAAATTAATTGCTTATCTCAAGAGCCAATCAAAAAACTACAAGGCAAAGAAGGCAAAAGTGCTTGAGAGGGGACACATCGAACAATTTTTGAAAACAGCATCTGATGAAAAGTACTTAATGATGAAGGTACAACCAATTTTCTTTTCTTTTGTATTGGTATCTTAATTATTTTAAATATTTCTAGGTTGCTGTCATAATGGGTGTTTGTGGAGGTGTACGAAGCAATGAACTGGTAAACTTAAATATTGAACATGTGAAAGATAAAGGATCTTTTATCTACGTGTCCGTCCCAGAAACAAAGACCAATATGTCAAGAAGTTTCACTGTATTAGACGAAGGATTCTCTGTTAATGTTATGGAGATATGCAAGAAATACATACGCCTACGTCCTAAAAGTACTATTTCGCAGGGAAGATTTTTTTTGCGATATATAAATTCAAAATGTGGGAATTAACACTATTTCCAGAATCCCCTCACAGATTGCTTCTTTCTTAAAACTTCTAGACGCTAAATCCTACACGAGCCATAGTATGCGCCGTTCTTCGGCGACTCAGTTGGCTAATGCTGGTGGTGATATTCTCACTCTTAAGAGGCACGTAGCGTGGATTTCATCTGGTGTTGTTGAGGGTATATAGAAGAAAGCGAGTCAAATAAAATCGATATTGCTAGAAAAATTCAAGGAAAATCCAGGACAATGCAAGAGATCTCCGCGATGCAGTCTTCTTCAAACGTGGTTTGTGTAAATGTAAATCCTGATATTGCAAATAAGTTTACTTTTGATGTTAACGTGAATGTTAATATTAATGTTAATAAATAATTACTAAATTTTCTGCAAATTTTTCTTGAATTTTATATATTACAAAACACTAATGTTTTATGGAATATAAAACACTAGTGTTTTATAGGTGTTACAATACGTTTCATAACGGCATAATTAATCGGGTTTTCCTTCCTGACGCTATAACTCCAGAACGCACGAACTTATTTCCACGGTTTTGCATTCGTTGGAAAGGTCTTGGGCTCCGTGAGGTTTTTAGCAAAAAAAAATTCAACAGAAAAGCGGGAAAATCTTTTTTCACATACAGCGCCATCTCTGATACATAGCATGTACTACAATTAAATATTTTAAGTAGATGGCGCCGGTGCGTCGCAATGACAATTAACAAGTCGCAAGGCCAATCGCTTAGTGTTTGCCGGATAAATTTAGAAAATCATTGTTTTTCACATGGGCAGTTATACGTTGCGTGTTCACGAGTTGGGAAACCATCCGCTTTGTTTGTGTTAACGTCAGACCAAAAAACAAAAATGTGGTTTACCAAAGTGCACTTCAATGAAACCGATAATTTGCGGACACGTATAACGCTTCGATTCAGTATTTACTTTGGATTCACTTTCATTTACTTAAGAAGTTCGACTAAATAACACTTCATTTTTGTAATCGAAATGAATTCATTACTGTTGTGAAATGAAATAAAATTTTTCCTTTTCAAATATAAAACAAAAAAATTTTTCTTCGTCTTTTAATCACCAAACGAAATGTTACATAAAACAAAGCCATCTGGTGGCGAAACGGAGTTCGCCGGGTTTGCTAGATTGGACGACAGGTGTCTACCTTTTATGGGAACACCGTTTCTCTATTCGATTTTTGCTGACCAAGCTTTCCCTCTGCATGAGCGGATAATGAGGCCATATCCTGAGGAATTTATTTATGGATTAAAGAAAAATACAAAATTAAAAGTTTTAAAAATACTTTAATCACTGTCACTGTGGACTTCTGCAAATATTTGCATTATTTTTGCTTGAATGATCCTTCTTCATCGTTTGAAGTACACTTATTCAATTTTTAAACTGATTTGTTAAATAGAAATAATATACAGAACTGCAATAGTTAAAATTATTTAAAATTATAAAATTAACCAGTAATAACTTTAGGTTAAGAGACAATACATGCTTAAATTTATAAATCGTTTTGAACTTACAGTAGGCAAGAGATAGTTGTTTTATAACATATTTTTCAAATTTAAGTTTACGGTCAATATTAATACCTAGGATTAAGATGTTGTCCACAAACGGCAAAACACTATTATTTAAAACCACATTAATATCAAGTTTTTCCAGAGCTTTTTTACGTTGATTCTTAAAGCCACAACACATAACACATGATTTTAAGGGATTAAGTTTGAAACCATTGTCCACGCACCACCTTTGAATGTCGGTTAGTTTCCTCAGGTCTCCCTGAAATATATAACTGAGAATCATCAGCATACAGGTGGATTGTCACTTCTGAAGGAACAACTTTAACTAAGTCTGCCCTAAATATGATAAAAAGTATAGGTCCTAAGATACTACCTTGAGGTATTCCTTGAAATGTTTGTAGTTCGGATGAATATTGGTTGTTTAACTTTACTGTGCACGTACGGTTAGACAAATAATTTCTAATCCAATTTATAGCCTTTTCGGAAAATCTGTAGTAGAGGAGTTTGGAAAGTAACAACTCATGATTAATTAGGTCAAAAACCTTACTAAAATCTAATGCAACTAAAATAGTAACACTTGATCAGTCCATAGCTGTGGTTATGTCATTAGTAACTTTTAACAGAGTAGTGCTAGTGCTGTAACATCGTCTAAAACCAGATTGCTCATTAGGAAATATATTGTT
Organism: Abscondita cerata; assembly: GCA_030710515.1. Taxonomy (NCBI): domain Eukaryota; kingdom Metazoa; phylum Arthropoda; class Insecta; order Coleoptera; family Lampyridae; genus Abscondita; species Abscondita cerata. The sequence continues at coordinate 239,844 of JALBCR010000293.1, forward strand.
GTTTACCAAGCGGTACATTTGGTTAAATACTACTTTTTCAATAATTTTTGCCATAACTGGAAGTAATCTAATAGGCTGAATATCACTGATTTCTTGTGGGTGTTTAGTTTTTGGAATAGGAATGACTATCGACTTTTTCCATATCTCCGGTACACTTGCAGTTTCTAATGAATAGTTTATTATACAGGGTTATTCACGGTAAATGACACGGAATATTACAGCCAAACTATTCAATAAAATTGGAAAAATATATCTAGGATGGATAGAGACCTATCGGAGGAATATTTTAAAATTATTTTTGAAATATACAGGCGTTCCAAAATACACAGAACGTATCAAAGTTGTGTTTTTTCTTATGGAAAGTCCTGTATATTATTACATTTTCAGTTTCTACGAATAAAATAAGAAGGGCTTTTATAGAGGTTTACCTTACTTAAACCTAAAGGTTTTTGAGATATTTTGTATTTTATGAAAAAGTCGTTACAATTTTCCCGATTAATATCTCAGGAACTATTCTCTTTCTCCAAACTAAATTTGCACTGAAGTCTATCAATTGATCAGATTTTATGTAGAATTTGTGAAAAATCTATATACATGATGTGTACAAAATCAGATTAAATAATGACATGTTTTGAATCGCAATAACTTGTTTAATTTTATTGAAACACCCTGTATTTTATATCAACAACAAATGTAAAATGTAATTACCCGTTGATTGACGGGCAAATTTTAATGCATGAATTTAATAATGCTACACTCCGCGTGCATGTAGGTTGATCCCATTATTCTCTGAATAATGTTAAACCGTTGATTGAAATATTGGTAAAGATAGTCAACCGCTTGTATTTGCTTGTATCACGGATGCAATTCACATATGCATGTTGGGTTGCGTTTTTGTTTACTTTTTTCACCTGTACTGAAGCGCTAAGTTATAATGTGTACGATTCTTGAAATAGAATAGTTCAATTTATTCCACCGTTGTAAAAATGGCGCAACATACAATCCGTAAAATTTACTTTTGTCAATACAATGTTGCAACGTTTTCAAATATTTAGTAAACGTATTAACTAGTAATTAAAAGTGACGAATTTTTCATTTATGAATAATACCATTGATGATACATATCTTGGATTTTAATGACAATGTTTTTTTTAATAATTTACTAAAATACATGCGAAGCGTTATTTGTTAAAATAGTTTGGTTTGGTCGGTGTTAGATAAATAAGAAACAATTATTTTACAAATTATGCTTGCACTTTATTTTTAACTTGTTTTTGTATCTACTTGTTTTACGTGTTCAGTTGAAAAGGATTTTAAATAAAAATTGGTTTTCAAATTTTTCAATTCAAAAGGCAACAAGTTACCGTGTTTTTTAGGGAAAGTGGGTTCCACTAGACCTTCAAATTTAAATTCACTTGGTAATAAAACCTATTCCTGTTACTTCTAAAAATAAAAGTACTAGATTATAGCTTGAGGTGTGTTGTCTCCCGACGCGGTGCGGATAATACGTGTATAATACACTATTCTTTTCTGTGACGAAATAAATGACGATTTAATATTGAAAAATCATATTACAATAGAATTAGAAAATTATTGAGGGAAATTTGGTGTTAAAAATAGTACTCACTTTTTTTCCCGAGGGAAAAAATAATTTACGAAAAGTGACACTTTGTTATCTGTTAGTAGAGATAAAAAGTTAGGATTTTACTCTTTGAAACTGTATCAAAATATCATGGTTTCGAATTAAAATAGTTTAATTAAAGTAAAAATAGCTCATTAGTTATAAACATTGTTTCAAAAATTACAATTCCAACTGATCTAAAGTTTAATTTTTTCCAATAAACCATAATCTGTTTTAAAAAGATGAAATTCTTCAGTAAAAAGTTTCAATAAAAAAAACACAAATTTTGAGAATTCGGGTGATGGTCTGTGTAAGTATTTAATTCCATCAGTCTTCCGGATTATCGTTTATGAGTCACATTCCTTATCGGCTTAGTCAGAAATTCTACAATTGCATACTTTTAGCAACACCTTTAGTAAATGAGTAGGCTTGTTATAATATTGTTTAGATGCAAACAGTTGAGTACGTTAGATTGTAATATAAGAAAATTCAACATTCGTTCCAACATAAAAAGGGATAGCGTTTCTTTGTTAAAAATTTTAATTTCAATGACCAAAATTTAGAAATTTACTTGCGTAAGCCTAATAGATTTTAAAACATTTTCAACGGATAAACGATGTTAATGTAATAAATATATGAGTATGGAATTTTCAAAAGTATTTAAAGAAATTGTTTTTTTTGGGAGAACGTTTTTCAACGATTTCTTTACGAAATTAATATACTTTTAAATCTGCAGGTTTTTTTCATAATAATAAACTTTATTCACATGTGTATGTATACAATCTTTGTACATATATGTGTTTGTCATGATGGTATAACCATTGTTATAACCTTACGTAAGAAAGATACAAATAAATATTATTACATTGAACAATTAACAGACAATAGAAAAAAAATATATAACAAAGGACACACATTTAATTAGTACGTCGACAAAAATCAATAAATTCTTGTATATTGTAGAACGCATGTTTTTGTTTGTTTGTCAACATTGACTCAATGCACCAATATTTCAATCAACGGCATGATGCATTGGCAACAATGTCGTGCCTTAGCATAAACTATCAGCAAAATTACAGTTTTCTATTTCACATTTATCAGCAATACTGTTCTGTAAATTCTACAATACAATTGACGTATTTTCTTAGCACAAAGCGATACTACCGACCTCTGATGTTTAGAACAAATTTCGGGGTCGCATAATCCCGTAAGGTTGACTATCTTTACCAATATTTCAATCAACGGTTAAACCTATGGCGGACGAAGACTCCTTGGCCCCGCCTCTGTATGAAAATTTCCGGTTTTCGGATTTTTTCCGTTGGTTTGAAGGCAAGACCCATCGGCATGCCAAATTTCAAGTCTCTACGACGTCTGGAAGTACCCGTTTAATTTCGGAGACAGACATGAAAAAAATAGGCGCTTTATTTTAAGCAAATGTTTTTTGTATTTCACCAGTATGTTTTACAATATTGTAAACAGCTTAGGAATTGATTTGTGGAGCAGATAATTCATTAGAAGAGATATTATTGTGAAGTAAATTTGTACGTTTATTAAATTCTCGTAAACTCTATACATATTTATTTCTCTCAAAATTGTATACAGTTGATGAAGTCTACACAATGCAAATCTTCTCTTTCTTACAAATACATAATATTCACCTGTCAAAGTTGTATAGCTTACTTGATAAATATTAAAATTGTTACAAATCAGTCTTCATTATGAAAACTTGCATTTTTCATGACAACCTGAACATTTAGCTATAGGACACTATAGTATTGTTTGATAGGTAATTACATTTTACATTTGTTGTTGATATAAAATATAGGGTGTTCCATTTAAAACAACAAGTTATTGCGGTTCAAAACATGTCATTAATTATTTTGTACACATCATGTATATGATAGTGGATTTTTCACAAGTTTGACATAAAATCTGATCAATTCAGTGCAAATTTAGTTTGGAAAAAGGTATTAGTTGCTGAGATATGAATCGGTAAAATTGTGACGACTTTTTCATAAAATACAAAATATCTCAAAAACTTTTAGGTTTAAGTAAGGCAAACCTCTATAAAATCCATTCTTATTGTGAACGTAGAAACTGAAAATGTATTAATATACAGAGCATTCCTTAAGAAAAAACACAACTTTAATACGTTCTGTGTATATCCCAGATATATTTTCCCAATTTTATTAAATAGTTTGGCTGTAATATTCCGTGTCGTATACCGTGAATAACTCTGTATATGTTAGACTTGATAGTACATACGGAAGTACTACTTTAATAGATTTTAAACAAATGTTATCAACTCCTTGATAGCGTTAGATTTGAAGTCATGGATTATCTCTTCAACTTCCTTTTCCGTTATCCTTGTGAAAAAGAATTCTGCATCAACACCATCAAACCTATTGTTTTTATAAAATGTGAGCAAGTTTTCGTTAATTGATCTTGATCCAATACCGTCTACAAAGAATCTGTTTAAAGTGTTGGGGTCACAAAGATGTAGTGGTAGAATTTGCGAATCTTTTGTGTAAATATAAAATTTGTTCAGTTTTTTCCACAATAATTGTGAATTGCCTTTAGTCATGTTTATTTCATAGTTTAGGTAGGCTTTCCTTTCTTGTCTAATAGCATTAGTTAATACATTTCTTAGTTGTTTGTAGTACTTAAAACTCGACTTAGTTTTAACTTTAAATGTTTTTTATACGCCTTTTGTTTGAGATCTTTCATTGATAAGATGGTATGCGTTATATAAGGTGCACGTCTTTTTTTAACTAATACTTTTTAAAGAGCGCATGACGATAAAATCAGTGAATTAATTAAAAAAAAAACATAGATAATTATTTTAAATCCAAACTTGAACAGGCTGAAAGTAATGACAGTGTTGCATTTTGGAATATTGTTAACGAAATTACTAATGATCAGTCCAAAAATAATAACATTAAACAAATCAACTAATTTCGAATCAACTTGAAATAGTTAAACATTTAATAATTCTTTTGTTAATGTGTCCAAAATTCTTGTAAATAACTTATCCACGCCGTCTGTGATTCCACCTAGATCCTGAGCCATCTTCTATTGTCCTATTACTAACCGATAACCACGAAATAAAATGTATTATAACAAATTTAAAAAATAACGTCACACCAGGTTTTGATAATATTACATCAAAAACTTTAAAAGCAATTGGCGATCATATAGCCCCGCATTTAACTGAAATAAAATAATTGATACTGGTAATGTTCCTAACATTTTTAAGATAGCTGTGGTAAAACCAATATATAAAAGCGAAAAAACTAACGTTTCTATCTACAGACATATTTCGGTAATTACTAATTTTACAAAAATTTTTGAAAAGTTATTTAAAAAAACGCATCAATGCGTATTTAAAACAATTTAATATTATCTGAAAGAAACAATTTGGATTTAAAGAAAATAAAAGTAGACAAGTTGCAATTGTCTAGTTGATGTCTATGATTGTTAATTGCTCAGAAAATAGTATAACTTGTCCATGCATGTTCTTAGATATTGCTAAGGCGTTTGATTTTGTTAGTCATTCGGAATTGGTAGAAGCACTAGAAGACCTAGAATTTAGAGGTCCGGTGTTAAAACTAATGAAGTGCTATTTAACAAATAGTAAACAATTTGTAGAAATAAAGTCCCTCTTTCGCATTGAAAGAAATTACTTGACAACTGAGAAGGAATGCCTTTGTGTGCTGTTTGCAATCGAAAAATTTCGTCCTTATATTGAAGGGGCTCATTTCACTGTAATCACAGACCACCATTTACTTTTATAGCTAAACCGTCTCTAAAGTCCTTCCGGTCGACTGGCATGTTGGTCAGATTCTGCTCACACTCATGCTTCACTGCACTGTTTGATATGAACGGACTTACTTCTGTAGTTACTGTAAATGGTATTCACGATTAAGGTTAAAATGGGCTAGGAGTATATACTTTACTTTACCATCGATATGTGTCGGATGTTCTACTCTAGCCTATACTCTCGCTATATCACCCTTTTATTTAGATTATATTTTCGCTCTTGGCGGCTATAAGAAACCTAAAGTTGATACATTCGGTTCTCTATTTTGGTCTGATTAGATCGAAGATGTGCTTAGGGTAGCTTTTTCCAAAAATAATAGTTGAGGGCTAGACATCAATCTAGTTTGAGAAGTTGGTTTCTCCTAGGATTAACTTTTTTCAGTTTCCCTGTGCTTTTGTTTGACTTAAGTATATTATTGTAAATAATGATAAGTTCATCCACATAAGCAATTATGAATAAGTTTTTAATATTTTTTCGTACGATTTGCAAGTCACGTATCGCCAAAGAAAAGTTTACTTTCAATTTAGATTGATTGTCGAGAAGGCAGTAGACAATTTCGACTGCGCTAAAATATTAATCCATCATTGTCTTATAAAAAAAGATGGGATTCATTTTATAATACTGGAGGTGACGTTTTGGATGTTTCACTGGCTTTCACAGCTCTCACGTCCACTCTTTGGTAAATTTTCCAGTATTCTCAAGCCGTAAAATTTATTACTAACATATCCTGTAAAGTTTTGATTAATAGTTAACGTTGAAAAATAAGTTTGTGTTATTCACCAAAAATTTAACTTTTATTTCAGTACATTATAATTTTACGATGGTTTTAAACCACATAAAAGAACGATTCACGTGTTATTTTTAAAATTTACATTTCTCGAGGAGCATCGATTTGAGAATATATTTTAAAGTATCATATTTACCCTTAAATGACGTTAATATTATTGATTCCAAAATTTTAAAGTTCAGCAATATGTTTGACTTGTCATACTTAATAAAATAAGAAAAAACGAGAAACGAGTTTTTTAAATGCTCGTTTTTTAATTAATTTACTCGTAGAATTAAATGAAATTTTCACAAGAAAAATGTATTTGTATTATAATTTAATTGAATTTGCATATCTCAGTAAATTCATCTGTTCAAACTTTAAAAGAAAATTAAAAATTGATTCATTCTTTTTCCATTTTATTCTCCAAAGATCAATTTTCATCGCACACAATATTTGTCCTATATTCAAAACCAAAGCAACCTACAAATTAATAACTTTTAAGAATTTCTAGAACTTTTTCTTTTTTTTTCTACTTTTTTAAATCCTCATGCCCGTTTGCACCGCAATACTTAAAGAACTTTAGCAGTTAAGGATACTTGAAAACACAGTTTTGATTTGCACCTATTATGGAAAAGTAGTTTAAACGCTCTTTACTAAAGTTGCCATTTTCCGTCACTTAAAACTGCTAAGGAAGGTATCGCACTCCTGTCAGGTTTGAGTATCAGTGAATACAAACTATTTAATTGTTGTTGTCTCCTGAAAATAATTAAGCGTAGTTGAGTTTAAATTCGATAGAAAAAAATAAAATTTTGACAAAAACTAAAGTGTCATTTATCAGTTACCACCTTACAGAAAATGTGTTTTTTGACTACTAGCCTAGAATCTCATTTTCGAGTGATGATACTTTTTTTCTCTCCTAGTGGTCAATAATCTTTTATTATTAACTACTAGTCAATAATGAAAACAATTGGCATTGTTACGTAAGACAATTACCAGAAGCATCATATCATCTTCAGAAGATCACTGTTTAAATATCAATTCCAAAAAAGTTCACGTTATGATTTTTGGCAAACGATATCAAACAATAGTCAGTAACAAATCCAATATTTTCATTAACAATAACAGAATAAAACCAACGACATCAGAAAAAAATCTTGGTTTACACGTTGATATTAAGCTCCATTTTAAAGATCACGGAGCTAAATTGGTTCAAAAAGCTGTAGGATGCTTGAAGGTATTGTACACTAATCGTGACTCTTTAAATACAAAACTAAAATTAGTCTTATGTGACGCCTTGGTACTCTCAACTTTCAATTTTTGTAGTCCGGTTTGTAGACCATGTTTAACTAAATTTGATGCCGATCGAATACAGAGAGTACAAAATTCATGTCTACGTTTCATCTATGGTATTAAGAAATGGTGTCACATAAGCCACAAACTTAAAGAAGCTTACTGGTTAAACATGCGCAATCGACGCCTTCTTCAGAGTAATACCATTATTCAATGGTAATACGTTTTATAAGATCTTAAAAACCTAAAAACCTAGTTACTTGTTCGAGCGTCGTACTGATGTTCACAATTTAAATCTCAGATCAAAATGAATACTTAGACCTCCTTAACATAATACGGAATTTTTTAAAAAATCATTGTCTTTCAATATTTATAAAGAGTTTAATAAAATAAAATATTTTTTAAGTTAACCTTTGGAAAGCATTACAAATTGAGCAAAATAAGGACCTATACATAGTGAGTTAGTGTGTTTACTACACATTATCGGCTTTTTTTTCTGTTTCTTATTATTAAGTTTAGTTAGGTTCATAAGGAAGAACAGAAGACTTTTCATGTCTTTCTGATCATGCGCCCATTAGTCTGTAAGAATTTATTATTAAAACTTATTATTATTAGATGTTTAATTTGTGAGTCATATTTAAGCCTTGTTATTTACTGAAATACCCAAGGTAGATCCACAAACGCTAATCTTGCTTGTACAGGACATTGATAAACGCGGTCAGGTTGCTGTCATAGACACTGATTTTATAACAGCTTTTGATTCTGTTGAGCTCTTGGACTCTTATTGTCAATTGAGATATGTCAAACTTTATGCATATAAGGGAAAGTTGCACCAAAGACGATTCAATTTAACCATAGATTGAAAGCAATCGTTAGTATGTTAAACCGTGGATACTATTGTTTTTAACCTAGGGTTAAATTTAACCGAGTTTGGTGCAAATGACCCTAAATCAGTAAAGTGTTTAGTGATACGTCTTTGATGAAACAATTGTTTTATGGAGTTTTAAAATTAGAATAGAATAAATATTCATTGTATAGAATCCAATATGTCATCATATGCAGGTGTTCTTGACAATCAATACGGTGTAGGAAAAACTTCTGAATAAAATCTGCAAAATAATAAATAATTATTTATTTATAAGATAGGAAAAAACCACCTAATGCAATAATTTGAATTTGTATTTATTCCACATTTTTAACTAAAACTGGTAGTATTTCTCTGACTCTATAGTAGACCATTAAAAGGATTTGAAACAGAATAACTCTAGGCTCTTAATATTGTATATCGATGTTTATTTATTTTTCCAGGGAAATTCGAAACATGTAATAAATTTAATGTATTTGAAAAAAAATCAATTTAGATTATAGGATACTGTGTATAGTATGTTCATATAATTTAAAGTATGAAATACCTCCCTGATATATCACAAACATTTTCTGATCCGGTCCTAAAGATATGTTACTTATGGAAGAAGGGCCAGTAATGACTGATCAACAATATCTATACTTAAAATAGAAAAAATACCGAAACCACGTTTTTTACATTTAGGGTAGGTCCTAGAAAGAACAGTTAAAAAATAAGATAGGGGATAAAAAATTATTGCATAATAAAGGTGGAAGGAGTATTTGTAAAAGTAAATTGTTAATTGAAATATTAAACAGTTAACAACATTTTTAATTAAAATAAAAGTGTTTCGAAAAATAATAGTACTAGGTAAACCTGTCGAAAAGGAGAATTTCATTAAACTAATACTTTTCTTCCAAAATGTTTGAATTCTATAAAAGTTATTATATTTTTGTTTTGAAAACAAAACTATAGAAATAAAGCTATGTTTTGTCAATGTTCAGCGAAGCATGTCGAAGACGTGTATTTCCGTGTGACAACCTTATAGTATCAATATAAAAGAAACGTTTATTGAAATATTCCTTTGGCAGAACATTCCAATAGACCAGCGTTGCATCGATCGCAACAGAAATATTTCCTTTTTATAGCATGACGCTTAAACGGTTTACATAAATGATGAAAGAAAAATTTACTTTGTATGCAGTAAAATAATATTAGTTTTTCAAGGTTTTTTAAAAACTTACTTCAAAATAAATTAAAATCAAAATTTACCTTTCTAATTACAATTGAATCTACAGTAGGTTTCCTAACCTATACTACACACTATAACGCACAATGTACTTTAAATGTTTTTATAAGCTTAGATAAAATAAAATTAAGCCCATTTATATTTTAAATTTCAAATTATTCAAGTTAAATATTATAATTAGTTCGTCATTCATAGCAGTAAACATACCTTTGAATATCTCACTAAATAACAGTTTCCTTGAAATATCTAACAACAGGCCAATTTTATTTCCGAAAGGAACATATATTACCGTTACATTCAAAAGTGTTCTAATGTTTTCATTTGAAATGCTTTCGCCAGAATGTAAAAAAATGATAAACGATAAAGATAATATTTCAGAAACACACACAAATTAAGAACAAAATTTATTATACAATAAAAATGAAAGATAGGATTCATATATGAGAATCGTAAATTAAAATAAATAAATATGTGTTTGATAAAATCAAAATGAGTTTAACTAAATATTTTAACATTCAATAGTCGATTAAATTCGTGGCCAAATTACTTAGGTATATTAAACATTATTTAATTTTAAATGATAACTACTTAAAAGGAAGGTACGTGTATTCACAATTACTTTTAAAATTTTAAGTAATTTCAATGTTAAGGTAAGGGATTAAATTTTAAAACGTAAATGTAAAGAGAAATTGGATACTTAAGCAGTTACGAACGTTGTTTTGTAATTCCAGCACTTTTGAATCCAGGAAAATATACATAAATAGAAACAGTTCCTTAATTTTTTATCCATTTGTGTTTGAAAAACTTACATGACAGATACATGTATTAATGCATCACGCAATAACGAGAGAGACCAGCAAACAGCTATGTAAATTAGCGAACAATGAAGGTAGTAAGATAATGCGGGGAAAAATAAAAAGAAACAAAAAGACAAAAACATGAAAGACCGTAAATCAAACTAAAATATTTATAGAAATATTAACAAAATATGCTTGCCAAAATTACTTTTGGGCCTTTATATAAAGATAATTTTTTACACATAGACGGTGAATTCACTATATGCATTACATTTCATCGTTAAATCTCACAATGGAATCACGCTTTCGTGGCAACATTCACTAATATTTTCTGCGTTGCGCTTTAGAAAAAAATTTATACCTTGAATTCCACAGAGATAAATAGCTATAGAAAGCATATACCGGGTGAGTCAAGGAGCGTTAAGACGTGAGGAACTTTGTAAAATGAAACCTGATGATATTGACTTCCGTAAAGGACGTGGTACTAATATCTATCCTAGAAAAGACAGGCGTTCCAAGAACATTTGCTGTTGCACATATGCTATGGATCGAAAAACTGCAAAAATATAAAAATCTTAGGAAATCTAATGATCAATGTTTTTTCCAAAAGAAAATGTTTTAACAATCCCGTGGGAATAAACACTATCGGCGAAATCGCAATGAAAATTGCAGAATTGGAAAATTGTGGTGAAAGTTTAGTGGGTATCAAACAACATGGAGGATGAAAATCTTCAACAGTGTGTACATAATATATATTCAAGATTCACTACGAAACAAAATTGGAATTGCCAAAAACATTCAACCTAGTCAACCAACACACTTGTTGACCAACCAGCCATCCACATTTTCATCCTATAAATATGTTAACATAGAAGACCCAAACAGATCAATAACGACAAAATCCCTCCAACACGCATGTTTGTTTTTTTAAAGCGCATATTTCCTGAAATTCAAATAATTTTTTTACCCCCTTTACTTTTTGCAATGACGTGATGGATAATTTTTTTAAATGTCACTTCCTAATTTTTTGCAGTTTTGAGTAGATTTAAGCATTCTGGGTTCAGACAAGTGTCACTTTTGACATTAACAATTCCTAAGATATTAATTTTTAAACTAAAATAAAAACTAGAAACATTTTACAAGCATTTTTGAAACAACTGTTAACATTTTTTTTATGTCACGTTGACAGTTGGTAACGATAATTTATTTATTTTTACGTTGAAGAACATATTTCCGAAAAGCAAAAAATTGAAATTTTGATTATATTATTATAATTTTTTGCTTTTCAATCAAATAACGAATCATTTACTTCAAGATAAATTATCGTTACCAACTGATAAAGTGACTTACAAAAATTGTTTACCACTTGTTTCAAAAAAACTTAAAAAAATTTCTAGTTTTTGTTTTATTTTATAAATTAATATCTTGGGAACTGCCAATGTAAATGTCAAAAGTGACACATCTCTGAGCTAAGAATGTTTAAATGTATCCAAAACTGCAAAAAATGTAGGTAGTGCTATTTAAAAAAATGGATGACGTCTTTTCTAAAAGTAGAGGGGGTAAAAAAATAATTTTATGTGCGTAAGCAGTATCCATAATAATTATTGTATTGGGAATTTAAATTTAAAGTAGGCATGTAACCACAATTTGTTTGCTCAATTTAGTTTAGAAGAAAAACTAGATGATCTCCCAAAATTGCTTTACAATGAATTTCAAAACTTGTTAAAAATTTAATTTTAATGGTATATGTTGTGAATTTTACTCCCTAATTTAAAAAAGCCTTGATAAACTTCGCATAGGTTCAAGCGAAACGTTGGCAAATTGAAAGATGAGTAATTCCTTACGAGGATATCTATTTGAAAGTGTATCTTTGTATGATTTAATGAATTTAACTAAATTATATTTTAAATTAATAAATGTATTTTGATAATAATTAATAACCTGTTCTTTTTAAATTTAAAAATATTCACTCTATTTACATCTGCAAATGTCCGGGTATTTGTATGGTACATCGAATACTCGGGGATATTCTCTGTTGCTACGTAATTTTTAAAATAATTAATACAATTGATGAAGTTTTATAAGCGAAATAGTTAATTAAAAGACACTGACATGGAATGTGTTTTATTTTTTCGTTTCATTTGACATACACTCTACCATCACATCTCCAGCAATTGTAATTTCTGTAGATTTCACTCTCCCGTTTTATTACACCATAACATTTTAATCTAAATTCTCTGTGTACCTATCCTAAAGAAAAGCAATTCTAAAACATATGGAGATTACAGGTTTATTAACATAATGAGTCAAGCACTTAAAATGTTTCTTAGGATAATCCACCAAAGAATATAGAGGGTTAAATTGGAAGGGTTTTGATTAGAAGATATGGAAGACAAAATTTTATTAGAGTTTTGAAATTACACCAGTAGTGGTTTCCGAGAGTCCATCTTGTTTATTTTAAATGGAAACCAGTATTTTTTATTTTATTTTAGAATTATATAGTGAATTTTAGATAGAATTTGTATACGTATGCCATACCGCGTGTCCCACAGAAAAGTTGACATAGGCGTTGTCTATGTTAAATTCAAAAGTAATCTATATCTTTTTTCTGCCACAATTTGAGCACCAAAATTGACTAGACGACAAATTAAGCAATTCTTCCACGAATGCCGCTTATTAAATAAAAATTCATTCGGTTAATAAATAAAATTTATAAAAAAATAACTTAAAAACTAACTTGTTTTATTGATTTTTTAGTAACATACGCTTAGAATACTCATTATTATCCCATCAATTGGTTCTATTTTATCTATTCAACATGATATGTTATTATATTATGTTCGGATTGTGTCAGAAAAAATATATTTGTTAATTTTTAATTAAGCATAATAAATGTCTATGACGAATACCGAATTCTCAATAAATAACAATATTTCTATTATTAATAAAGTTGAAACTGTAACCAGTAAACAAGCAGGTCTTACCATTTAAATCTTGATGTTAACTTAATCGATAACACCTACAGGGTGTTCTAAACTCAGAAGCCAATATACCTAATTTAAATCACTTATAATCTGCTAATTTTAAATAGAACACCCAGTTGAGAGTCATATGGATATGACGAATTATGACGTCAATGATGAATTGAAAATTAAAAATTAAAATTAAAATCAATTAAAATAGTTAAAATGATTAAGTCTATTATTTGTCGTTCGTTTGTAACGTATATTTATTGTTACGGTAGAATATTAGAATATTTTTATTTTTAATTATCAATTATTCATTGACATCATCACTCTTATTCTGGTGAAGAGTCTTGACAAAGCTCTCAAATAGGAGAAGAAACGTCGGCAATTATAAGCACTGAGTCATTCTTGTTTTTCCACATTAAACAAGAACGGGACTTAGACTAAATTCTAAACAATACTAAAAGTATTTTGTGAATGTTTGGAAGTGTCAATTTGTATTATTTTTTCAAAACTTTAGGAATTTCAAACTTTTGTTTAAATTAATCAACACAAAAATATTTTGTTCGCAAGTTTTTGATTTCATTAACACATATAAAATAAAAAAAAATGCAGTTCCTGACAGTTCATGACATCATCATAATGTTGGCAAATGATAATATACCCGGGTAGCAGACAGTTGGCCAGACATCTTTACCGAACACTTTACAGATATCATTATGATATGATGTGGTTATCAATTGTTGACATCTTGGCGATATTGTGCCTATATAATTAATTAGTATGATATTTTTTTGTTTTTAGTTACTAAATTGAAGAATCACATCCACACTTTCTAAACTGTAATGTAGTTGGTCTCAAATCACTATTTATAAATAAAAAAAATTAAAGAAGAAATTCAAAGCATTAATTCTAAAAATTTATAGAATATAATTTTTATTTTTTAACAGTATAGAAACGCAAAATATAGAAGTACAATAAAAAAATTTTTTGTTTTTATGTTTCTTATCCTTCCTCCTTCACGGTCTGCAGCATACCTTAGCCAGGATTTAAAAACGTCTTCAATCTCTTTCCTGTCAACCTTAAAATTTTTTTGGCATGAGCTTATAAAATACAGAGTGCTTTATTTACCATAAAAAAGTTATTTGATTACAAAGATGCTTAAGGTTCAAAATTTCATTTTAGCAATTCTGTATAAATTTTTAAAATATAACATCGGCTTTTCCACTAAGAATCGGCCGTGAATTCGAGAACGAAATGTAGTTTGGGCAGCAAAAATTTTGAAATTTAGCCTACAATTTCAGAAATCCTGAAATAGTTTGTAAACCCTCACATAAAGTCATAATAAATTGACTCGTAGTTTCTAAAAATGAAAGAAAACACAAGATGTCCAATTACAAAAAATACTACTTTGATGTGCATCTTTTTTTTTGGGTCACCCTTTACAAACGTCATTACAAATATTATGAAGTTATAAAGTGATTTATTTTGCCAATTACTACACCGTTTAGAAAAACTTTAAAACTATAAAAATTTTCAATTATTTTTAAAAAAGAAAAGAAAAGCAAAAAACAGTAAAATATATAACGCACTTTTTTGTTTCAGGTATGCAGACACAACAGTAGCTTTTGTGACGTTATCAACTAGTATAACAGTTTGCAAACAAATGCATGTAAGTTAACAATATTACTTTTATACATATTATACACACCGCTGTGAAGTTAGCCATAAGTCTCAGCCCTAGATTTAGAAAACTTTAAATTTTATTAAAAAAGTAAATTTTTCTTATATGAATTTAGATTTTCGTCTAATTATGTTAATTTAATACAAGTGTAATTTATTGTTGTAGCTGTCATAGAAGTTTGGATACTAATGTTTTTAAGCACCAAATATGCTTGAACATATTACGTGTATCGAATTCGTGGATGGAAAATTTGACAAACTTGTACGCCTTATTTTCTCAATTTTTTTATTGAAACGTGTTAAGGGATGATTAAACTAATAATTTAAACAAAAAAATTAAGGCACATACATCCTATTTTCGAAAAAAACTCATGCGGGTCTATAATTTGTGGACAATACGCGCATGAGATAAGTATATTTCTTGTTGAATTTTTTTTCGAAACAGGAAGTATGTGCCTTAATTATTTCGTTTAAATTATGAGTTTAATCATCCCTTAACACGTTTCAATAAAAAAATTAAGAAATTAAGCCGTTCAAAGTTTGTCGAATTTTCCATCCACAAATTATAGAAGCACGTGAGATAAGTATATTTCTTGTTGAATTCTTTTTTCCAAAACAGGACGTATGTGCCCTAATTTTTTGTTTAAATTATTAGCTAAATCATCCCTTAACACGTTTCAATCAAAAAATTGGGAAATTAAGCCGTACAAGTTTGTCGAATTTGCCATCCACAGATTATAGACCCGCATGAGTGAGAGTATATTTCTTGTTGAATTTTTTTTCGAAAACAGGACGTATGTGCCCTAATTTTTTTATTTAAATTAATAGTTTACTGAGACAAAAACACAACATTAAAAATTTTAGTTTATTTACTTACCAATAACGAGATTGATTATATTATCAAACTCTTGCATTCTCATGCATTGATTTTGACCTGTTCAATTTGTTTTAACTGACAACTGCGAAGGACCAGAGCTGCCATTTTTCAAACAACTTTAAGTAAGTAAGTAAGTAAGTTTATTCATCTAATAATAAGATGTTTACAAATACCACCTAATCTTTAATCATACTAGAATCACCTCTCTCACATGCTCTAAGCATGCTTTTTTATAATTCATTAAAGTCTGTCCTTTCTTAATTTCCTCAGGCAGCTAGCTCATTATATATTTTTAAGTCCTTATAATATAAATCGTTTTGTGAAAAAACTAAAGGGAGCCTAAAACTATTTAAACCTTTAGTGTTATATTGAAGTATATCCTTATTAAAAACAATAAATTTCTGCATGTAGCTAGGTAACATATTATTAATTATCTTATAAATAAATATCAACGTTTTAAAATAAACTCGTTGCTTAACACTTAACCATTGTAATGCATTTAGCATTGACGATATTCGTGTCATTTTACTACACCGTAATATGATCTGCATTGCTTTATTTTGTAATTTTTGCAGTCTTTGAAAGTCGCCTTCGGAAGACAAGAATAATATGGTTGCACAATTATCAGGTGCAATTATAGTTTTATACACCAGAATTCGGGACCAAACACTCAATTTCGAACTTATTCTTCCAAAGAATCCTATTTTTTGAGCTACTTTACGTATGATGTAATCAATGTGATTTTTGAAAGATAATTTGTTGTCAATAATTATACCCAAATATTTTGATTCAATCGAGTACTCAATTTCAACATTGTCGATTCTAACCTTGCAGTCTGTCATCGACCCATTATTACTTAATATTAGTGCTTTTGTTTTTGAAGTGTTAAGTTTGAGTTTATTAAATTTTAACCAATTAGAAATATTCACTAAGTCACTATTAATATTGTTTTTCTACTACTAGCTGTGAAATTGGCAATTATTGGGTCTCCTAGCCAACTGAGAAGTTGAATTTCTCTATTAGTGGTTAATAATTTTTCTATTGTTGACCTAGGTTAATAATGGACAAATTCAATTTTTTTGAGAATCTAAGAATAGTTGTTTAACAAAAACGAGTGAAACATAATTTTGTATATCCAGGTGATTATCTTTAACTTATTTGCTGCTTAAAATTACCTAAGACGATAAAATTATTTGAATAAAAAAATGCCATTAGTTTAAAATTCGCGCCCCCATCCCATAACCGCAAATACATAACCTGAATTTATTTATTTATTAAATATGATGGTAGAATCAGTTTTTTCAGGTTTCCCAAAGGAGATTTAACCAGGCGAGTTAACTTACATCAAGAATTTTAAGTAAATTACAAACATTTTGTTGTAGGTGTTTAGAATGGTTAACAGAATGTGGAAGGTTCGATCTGTTGCATAAAAATGTCGACTCTTAAAACTTAACGAGTATGTGGTGAACACTTGCCATTCCTAAATGAATTACAAGTGTCAATTTCTGAAACCCAATATTCAAATGATGCAAGGTATATTGGCGAAGCAATAAATGCCCGTTAACATCTCTAGCTATACCAAAACTACTCAAGCTTGCAGCTCAAATACTCTTAGGTAAAGAAAATTACGGAGGGACATTCTTAAATTGCAACGTGAAAAGAAAGCACTTCAATTGAAGTTAACATCTCCCAACGATTACTTCCCGAAAGCAGAGCACAAATTGTGACAGCCGAAGTGGACTTAAAAAATAAACCACTAAGAAGCAGGAGATAAATAGCGGAATACAAACAATTTTCACTAAAATTATATTTTACGAGCCCCAAAATGTTAATTTTAAAGTAGGTTTTAAATTTTTTGCCAGCTCAAACTGCTACGTGATCTTGGTTAGAGTTATACAGTGTGTCCAAAATTCGATGCTCACCATTGGTATTTTGGAAACGGTAAGAGTTACAGGGTCGGTTAAATGGAACAATATGGAGGTATTTATCTTACCTCTTCAGACCTTCTCTTGTTTTTCCAAAGAAATGCTTTGCCTACTAGATATTGCAAAAAAGTGAAAATCGGCATTTTCTTTAAACTTGCGTAGAATCCACACTATTTATCCTATCAAAAATATGTAAATATAAAAGTTGTAGACATTTAGATATTGAATAATATGCGTCATTAAAATATTTTTTTGCTTGCATCAGTAGCGAAATATGACCCAAAGTTGCATTTTTTTAAATGGAAATGATAATTTATTTTTATACAGTTGAATTACTTGATTTTTTTCCTTTTCAACGATATAAGGTTCGAGCTATTTATCTTGTGTACTTTAGAAGATATAAAGAAAAATCATTTTTGAGGCAGATTTATAATGTTACCAAGTTGTAAGCAATAATAACAAAAACATAACGGGTGGATAACATCGTAAAACGAATGAGTTTTCCTATAAAAGATTCTCAATAGTGCGGCCATTGACTTCTAAACATTTTGTATAGCGTTTTTCAATATTTATTCGGCAATTCATTAATTGACGGACGCTAACTGAATTAAAGGCCTGCATGACGCTCTGCTGCAAATCATTAACGTTCTCATAATTGACAACGTATACTAAATTTTTATGTGTCCCCACAGGAAAAATCTAGTATGGACAAATCTGGTGATCGCGCAGGCCAACGTATGGGACCGTTTGTTCCAATCCAACGGTTTCCAAATCTTGCTGATAAATATTCAGTGACGATCCTGGAATTATGGGCCGGGGCGCCGTCTTGCTGAAACAAAATACTTCTTTCTTCTTGAATAGGTAGCTCGTCCAATGCATCTTCGACTTCGGCTTGCAGCAGTTGAAGATATCTAGTCGAATTAAGCGTTTGATTATAAATAAATGGACCTATCAAACGATTTCACAAAATACCGCACCACACGTTAAATCCGAATCGTTCTTGGAAACGCGATTCTCGAACTATTTTCGGATTTTCATTATTCCAATAATGATAATTATGCCGATTGTAAATGCCGTTGTTTGTGAATCTACTTTCATCGCTCCAAAGAATTTTTTTAGAAAAAGAATTATCGTTTGTAACTTCATCCAGGTACCATCTACAAAATGTAACTCTTCGAGCATAATCATTCTCTTTGATATGATGGCATATCATTGGCTTATAAGGATGAAATTTCTTCTTTTTTAAAACATAATGTACTGAACTTCTTGCCATACCACTGTCATTCGAAATTTTTTTTACTGATACGGAAGGCTCAACATTAACAGCGGCTAGAACAGCTATTTCAGCATCCTCATTGTCTTTTTGATAGGTTGTAGGACGAATGGCGGTGAAGGATCCACCTTGTCGAAGATTTTGCTCGAGTCGGGAAAACAAAGTTCTGTGAGGTTGCCTTCTTTCGGGGTATAAGTTGTGATATTCATTTGCTGCCGCAGTTGAATTACGATGGCATCTTATGTAGACAACAAACATGTCCGTTTTTTCATGGTTTGAAAACTGCATCATCAATTTTGAATATGAATAGCTTACTACAACAACTACAAGTTCTGACACGATACTACTGTAACAATATTATTGACAGATTTGATGTGCAGTTGTTTGTTTCTTAAAAATTTGCAATCATGGATAGTGTGATGTGCTTTAAAATACATCTACAGATCTCAAAAACGATTTTTCTTTATATCTTCTAAAGTACACAAGATAAATAGCTCGAACCTTATATCGTTGAAAAGGAAAAAAATCAAGTAATTCAACTGTATAAAAATAAATTATCATTTCCATTTAAAAAATGCAACTTTGGGTCATATTTCGCTACTGATGCAAGCAAAAAATATTTTAATGACGCATATTATTCAATATCTAAATGTCTACAACTTTTATATTTACATATTTTTGATAGGATAAATAGTGTGGTTTCTACGCAAGTTTAAAGAAAATGCCGATTTTCACTTTTTTGCAATATCTAGTAGGCAACGCATTTCTTTGGAAAAACAAGAGAAGGTCTGAAGAGGTAAGATAAATACCTCCATATTGTTCCATTTAACCGACCCTGTAACTCTTACCGTTTCCAAAATACCAATGGTGAGCATCGAATTTTGGACACACTGTATATAAAAGTTAAACAACCCTTGTGCTACATCTTTACAAATACGATATGTAAAGGTGACAAATTGAAGTCGATAGTATTAGACTGCATAGAAAAGCTACAATTACAATGCGGTGCGAATGTTAGGGCAGTAGTAAAAATTTCTAAGCCTAATTAAAAGAATATATGTATCACCTGAAAAACCAAACCTTCTCGTAAACGATAAGAAAATCTATTATTTCTACGATGTCTCCTATTTATTGAAGTCGGTGCAAAATAACTTGATTAAATACGATATAATCTTTCATAACAAAAAAGCATATTGGAAAGACATTAAAAATGTCTACATGTCAGACAAATCTAAACAGCTGCGATTGGCTCCTAAATCAACTAATTTACATATCACACCGAATAATTTTCAGAAAATAAAGGTGAAATATGTCACACAAGTGTTTAGTGAATCAGTTGCAGTTGGTTTATCAACGTATGTAGCTTTTAATGCTTTTTGATTTATTTGCATTCCTGTGCTACTTGATTTTTACAAGAAAAATGTTTATTTTTTATTTTTCGCTTAAATTTGGCTAGTAGTAGAAAAAATAGTATATACACCATGGTTGTGAAGTCCATTATTGCTTACGCACCTTATTTCGCTCGGAGCTACCGCCCCTCGCGAAGTAAACTGGTGCTAAGGCAATAATGACAGACTTCACAACCTTGGTGTATAATATACTATTTCTGCACTTTTAATGTCGGTATCGGTAACTGTTATTAAGGTATCATCGGCAAACAAGTTTACTCTAGCATATTTAACTGAATCTATCATGTCATTTATGTAAATGATAAATAACAAAGGGCCTAAAATTGTAACTAAGACCATTATTCGATGTTTGATTAGTTTCGATGAAAGATGAGTCAGACGCTTCTTCACTTTCCATGTGAAAACCCGTTCTATTTTATGGTATCTCACTTGAAGTGTCATTTTCAATAAAGCCTAACTGACTGAACGTGGAACATGCGATTGAGCTTGTTATTACTTGAGGCACGACTTGTGGTGAATAAGAACAAGATGCAACCGCTTCTAGTCGACTAGACTTAAAAACTCAGCAACGTCTTTAGCAACCTTTTGTCTTATTCATAATTTGACGTTTTTGGCTTTCTTCTGATTAAATTTAATACACTGAAGTCTATAAGAGATGTAAAATCAGTGTCTACATAGGTAAATATTTATTTTTAAAAAATATACTTCAGGCACTACAGGACAAAGAAAGAAAAAAACTGGTAGGTACTTTTGATCGCTATTTTCAATGCTTTGTGTTTTGAAATTAATTATTAGGGAAACTCAACCTTATATATTTCTTACTTTTATGACACCAAATGTTTTAATTAAAATTTAATTAAGTCTTTAAAAAAAATTTACTTAGAAGAAGCCAAACTGTTTATAACCTTGACGATTATTTTCTCCTTTAATAAAACATAATGATAATAGAAAGCTTAAACCAATGCATTATCTTTGCAGGTTTTAGAAATATACAAAAGGGCTTTAAAATTAAAGCTTTCGATATCTGAGAAAGAAGAAAATAAACGTTACACAATTACATCTAAAATCTGGAAGTAATTCAATAAAATTATGTTCTTACGCTTACCTATCTGCTTCTGCTGTAGTGGCTGAACTAACACACACAGTATTTGATTTACAAAAAATAATGTAGCAATGACCCGGCACCAAATAATATTACTATTAACAAACAAATATGTAACAACAAGCTGAACATAAACTTAAACAACGCGGAAGCATAATTTTCGATAATGTTTGTAATAAAATGGTAACACCAATTACTGTTGGTATTACCTTTTCGTTCTGTGATATAGATTAGATGAGAGTGAAATTTATATTAAATCGCTCATTTTTGATTAGAACGAATAATACGATATAATAGATAGTTAAATAGTACAAAATTATAGTTATTTTATGAGTAAAAAATATTCACTTGTGCGAAAATGTATGATGTTATTTGGATATTAAATTGACGTCGCTAACCGACACTGTCGGCACTAGAAAATTTGCGAACATCTTTCTGATACAATTATGACATAGGTTGGGGATACCGACGCTTTAACAATTGTCTGACACCTTGCCAACTGCCGGCCATCACATTCAATATGCTAGGTATATTGTGTTGCGACTAAGGTATAAAATTAAATGTCGTTGAAATGTAATAATGTAGACTTTTGACTATCTATGAAGGAATAGGATTGTTCATGTCTATTTATTACAAAAATAATTGTTTACGTTACCTTTTTTGTCAATTACTTATTGTATTATAAAAATAACAAGAATGCATAAATAATTTCGCAACACACACTTTTTATAATATGTCACTGTGTAGAAAGAACGTCGCTAATAATTTTTGAAAAATAACTGACATTTTATGTTGTTTTGCATAATATTATGTTCTAAATATTTGTTCTCGCCATATGCTTAATTAATATTGTAAGAGTTGAAAGTTTAAAGTTCATTTTGCTAGCTGTTAGTTACAAGGTCCTAATTTGCTTTGCGTTAAATATTAATGTTTGTTACTTATGTATGGGTCATACGTTATTATTCTTATACAGTGAATTTCTTTTATAAGTAGGGTTAATGAGGGTAATTGTAAACTAGGGGTAATTGGAATCGTGCATTTTCTGTGATTGTACGCCGCCTTGCATTATTGGTTGCCTATGCATCAAGACCGAACACTACTTCTATGCTTGTGGATAATTCAGTAACGCCGCCAGTGGTCGCAAGTTTAATTTATTGTGTCTGTACATTTCTCTTATGAATCACGTGTTTGCTTACTTTGTTGAGTTCAAATCAAGTTGCTGTAGAAAGTCTTCCAAACATTGGGTAAGAGATATATCTTAGACATACGGTGGTTATGAATGTATTTAAACAACTGCTACATATATTGTCAATATCCAAAGTAAATGGCAGAGAAATTGTATGTTTTAAAAACAAGAGTATCTACAGTGTGTCTACTTAAGTTGGACTCATATGGGAAACTTTTTTATTATTAGTTTTAGGAAAAAAGTTATTCTTTATAAAACGTTCTGCATTATCTAAAACCTAAAATGCAATCATCAGATATTTCTTATTTTAAGCCGTATACGAGGTTTCTTAAAAATATTAATCTTACTCTAGAGTAAAGTACCTTTATTTTTACAATACAGAAAAATTTTATGAAGTAAAGTTTTTTTAAAATTAAAGGTTATATTCAAATATGCAATTACAGCTGTTAGGAAGAGGTGTAACTTATGTATTGAAAACAATGGACATCAGTTTGAATACTTAAGTTAATAATTATTGTTATTATTTAAATTTGTATCTTGATTTAAGTCCTTAAATTTAATTTTCCTCTCTTGAAATATTAATTTTAACATTTTTTAATTAAAAGAGACAAAACGGAAATAATAGACCCTACATTATTGAAAAGAGGATAAAAAGCGCTATTTAAATATGTCATAGCCAACTATAGTTTCTATTTAAAAAAACACAACTTTATATCATAAATCGAGAACCAACGAAAATATTTAAAATCAGTCGGATCATTTTATTGCCATTGAAAAAGTGTCTGAAGAACGTGCTAATATTTTTTTCTGTAACTTCACAACAACCGAGATATCGACATTTAACGAAAAGTTGAAAAATCGAACTTTTGCTTATAGCTTGAAAACAAAAGACGATAGCGAACTCCGGTTTTCGCCATTCAGTTCCTCTCAAAAAAAGTGACCGAGGATGCGCCATCCGTTTTCGCATATCTCTTATAGTTATCGAGTTCCCCATAAGAACATTCGAATTTGGCCCGCCCTGTACATTTGACCAGAAGACGCCAATAACCCAATACCCTCAACTTCTAATGTGATACCGGACAGTAGCGCTTTGCCAAACTTTAGTGAAGAGTATTACCGAAATATTTGCTTGTAAGCTAAGTAAATCCAATATACAAATAATTGCCCAGAGAGATGAACCAAAAAAAGTTGTTCCCCGCTTAAAACAATCTAATTACTGGGAGGTTCTGACCACTGATGCAGTTTTTCAGAGATTAAGAGAAGCCGAAGAAAAGAAAACCGATAAGAGGATATCTGTAAAACACATAGCTACAAATAGTAGTAAAATCACTAAAAAGTGAGAAAGATTGAACCAAATAAAACTGGCACAAAAAACACAGCAGTAGGAGAATACAAGTGTCCTGAATCAATCAGACTCAGATGATAACGTACCGCTTTCTGCTCTACTAAATGGCGTTCCCGAAGTAGAATACGAGATTCCAGAGTTTCGAAAAATTACACCAGAAAAATATATTTTAGTGGATTTTACTGGGGGAACAAAATGTTGTGTGCGTTATAAGTATGTATGTGTTGTGAAAAGTGTTGACAAAGATGATGAAGAAATCAAAGTTGTTGGTTTGAGATGCCTTGGTTTCCAAAGAAATGAATTGAAAATATAAGAAAATCATATTTCTTATATTTCATTTGAAATGATTGTGTCCATGTTACCGGAACCCCGTGCCATATCTAATGAAAATAATATCACACTTTTATTTAATGAATTTTTTGATGTTTCAAAAAAAAATGACAGCTTTCTTAACTATTAGTTGCTGAAATGTTGCTTACCTATGCAAGTTATTTTTTGGAAAATTATGCTTTAAGTTGTTGTTCTTAAAAAATTCAATGTTTTGTGTTTTTGTGCATCGGAACACATATGGGAACAATTTTTTGTTAATAGTTTGTTTAATGAATATTTTTGTATTAAAATATATGAATGTGTTTATAATCCTTTGTTCTCAATTGCCCATAGCAAATTTATCAGGCATTCAAGCTATGAATAGGACCTGTTTACGATTACCCCCATTTAATGGGAAATTGTAATTTTTCTGGGGAATTGTAAACAGCCTCTATTTATTTTTGCAATACATAACAAGCATCGTAGTTTGTATTACACACTAGAACATCTGTAGAAATACGATATTAAAATACCATTTCAAAATATTTAAAAATGAAATTATCGCTTTAACTTAGTCACTTTTGAAAAAACTGTTTACAATTACCCTCATTGACCCTATACATTACATTAATTGTCCTATGTATATTTTTAAAAGAAACAAGTCAATGCATTGGCACGGCTTAGCAGATTTTATCGAAGTCAGACATAAGAACAATTCAAATAGTAAAATAATTTTTTTTAAGTAAGATTAAAATAGTGCTAATATTTTATACATACAATCAAAAATTGGACGTAATAAATAAATAAGTACATTCAACAACTTCGTGTCATAAATATCCTTTAAAACTAAAATTTAAACTGTTTTTAAATGTATTGAACACTTGCTATAGTCATTAGAAAAACTAATAAAAACAAAATTAAAAAATTACACAATTTTTTGAAGCTACCTTAAATAACTAAAACAAAAAAACAAGGAAATGACTTTATCAAACTTTAAACTATAACAAATTTTCAAAGTGCCCACCTTCTACTTCCATACAACAACGAATTCTGTTTCCAAAACTAAAACTTGTGTTTCTGAGAAATGCTGGGCCAATTTCATTCGATCTGACCATAATATTTTCCTGTAATTCATTTAAGTCTTGTATAGGATTATTCGTAAAAACTTTAAGACTTTAAGTATCCCCACAAAAAGAAGTCATTAGGAGACAAATCTGGTGAGCGAGGTGGCCATTCTATGGGACCGAATCACCCTATCCAGCGTTGTTGGAAATAAGCATTTAAAAAATTCGTAATTGCAGCTGTTGAATGAGCTGGAGCACCATCCATTTGGAAAAAGGGCTCATCCAAATTTAAATTTTTTATTGCGTACAAAACTTTGTTTCTTAGCAATTCTAAAAATTTTGCTGACATTAAATTTCCGTCAATAAAGAATGGCCCAATAAAGTTCTTGTGGCATTTTGAACGTGCTGATTTGTACGGGACCAATACCGAATATTAAATTTTAGAAATTAACCCAAATTTTTTTACCAAATGTAAAAACTCATCGGAAATTTTACGAATTTACTTCTCCGTTTAATGTAAATGTCGCATCGTCTGTGAAAATAATGTTCTGTAAAACTTCTCGATTTCGTTCTAATAAATTGAACATTATTTCGCTGAAGTTTACGCGCTTTTCTTTGTCCACATCGAATAACCGCTGATGGATTGAATATTTATATGCTTTGTACTTGAGTTTTTCTAAAGTTCTAAATACTGAAAACTTGAATACACCAAAATACCTACTAACTTTCCGCGAACATGATGTAGGGTTTTCTTCAACAAAGCATAAAATATTCAACTCCTTCTCATCAGTTACCACATTTCCATCTTTTTTTTATTTATGTGAGACCTAGCAGGGCAGCCTTTAGATTTAAATTATGTACCTTCTGAATAGTTTTTAAGCAAGGAATTAGTCTGTTCGGATATTTTATCGAAAATAAATCCCCCACGTTTCTTAAACTACTACCGCCTTGATGAGACAGAACCATTTGTTGAATAAACTTGATATTGTGGACTGTATATATATTTTATTTTAACTTGTACACTTTTTTCTACAATTAACTACACAATAATTTACTGGTACTTGAACTTGAAAACTAGAACTGTGACCCTTGATGGTCAAACGACAACTCGACAATTAATAATTTACATTTACCTAACAGCTCAAGTTGTTTTCTCCCCACTTACTTAGCAATAACGTTCCCCCAACCCTTACACTAACTTTGGCCTAAACACCATTTGAATTTTTTCTTGGGATGTATACATTTTTCAAGAAGTAAAGTAGTTTTTACATAGGGCTTTACTCAAGCTGATGCCAAAGAATACTAAAGTTTCCCAATTTGACACGTCAAAGTCAATCGTTTTTGTTTTGAACTTATTATAGTGGTAGACTATGCCAATGCATTGACTCGTATCTTTTAAAAGTATACGATGTATACTTATAAAAGAAATTCACTGTATAATGTCAACATGTCAATTTTGTTTATAATTTGCCAAATTCTGCAAGGACACTTCCCTACCCAGGTGTGAATAGAATTTTTTACACAACCAGCACCATTTAAATAACTTAGTTAAATAACTAACACTTTGATTTAAATAGAACATTTTTAATTTCATCATATCGTCGCAAAGATGTCAAAACCTCTTATCTCAAAAAACTGACATTTTCAGGAAACAAAAAAAATGTTTCATTTCTTACTCCGTTCTAATTATGGATCAACGATTTGCATACGGGTTGATTTTGTTATTTGAAAAATGGGTGTGTTTATCAGGATAATTTTTAGTTATTAGTAAAAAAGTTGTTGATGAGTGGTTTGTATACTTACTTATCATATATTTGACAAGATATGTGTTTTTTTATTGGATGAATTTTATTTACAAACTCATTTTATTGATTATTCAAACAGGATATTACAATAATTCTTATATATATTATGGTCAGAATGAAATAATCGAAGACTTGCACACAAAAATTGATGCCACCAATGAATAACAGAAATTATTCATGAAATAATGCGTCATAAAATGGGTGATAATCCCTATCAATAACGGGTTTTAAAGCTTGGAGATGGTTGTATTTATCAGATTTTATTTTTTCATTTCTCCAATAACTACTTTTAATTGTCTTGGTGGTATAGGAGTCCATCCTTCGTCAAAATCCAACTTATACTCTATACTGTTGAGTTTTGTGTATCTTAAAGCTCTGATATCTGTTACACAAGCTTCTCCCGCTTTCTTCCCAGGTCGTATAGATTTGTAATATTTGATGTCTGAAAAATCATGAAAGAATGAATGATCTACGTATTTTACTTTATATAGCCCAGCTGTAGAATGTCTTCTAGAGTATCTGATTATTTGAACATAATTTGAAGGGGAAAATATTTCTCTATTTTTCTTTTGGCTCTCAATAGTGGAATGTACAATACGTATTCCATTTGAAAATGACCCTTAACCAAGTATTTTTGTATAATTTCAGTTTCATTCAAATAACAATAATGCAGTAAAGCATTAGAGAGCAGAGTGTTTCTATTCTGCGCGGAGCATCCATCACTATAAAACAGTATGGGTCTGCGTTTTTCCTTTTGCGACAGTTCATTGTTTAAAAAGTCAGTAATAGATGATGCAAAGCAATTGCTCTCCATGCCCCCTTCCCCTTCATGCCAGACATGACAAACGACTCTACTGGTTGCCAAATTATAGATTGTAAAATTATGGCACTCCAGTTTTTGTATAAAATACACCATATCCGCATGAAATTGGGAGTTGTACAGCCTGAACATCGACTATAAATGCAGAAATATTTCCGGCAATAGCATCCTCTTTATCTCTACATGTTTCTTCTTTTGCTCTGTTTTTATCTGCCACATGATTATTGTAGAGGATATCATCGATCAGACCTAACTTATGTGAAAAACACAGATCACACTGATCCTTACGTGGATGAAAGACATCGATGTTCAATTTTTTCATCTCCGCAATAAAAACAACTTTACCAGTAGGTTGTACAACTTCTTGTTTGTAGAGTTAATAAACTTCAGAGTAAGATCTGAATAGTGACTCAAAGTACAATTTACTGGTGGTGGCTCTACATTAATGGGACGGAAGTTTTGGTAATTTTTTGAAGAACTCTCTGATTTTTTGACGCCTATTCTCATTTACTATTTTAGCTTTTCTAGGAAATTTGAAATTTTTCTGTCATTTCAGGTATGCCAGCATCATTTCTCTTCGCACAGTTATTTACTGACCATTCACCCAAACCAAGTGTTGCAAGAAATAACTTCTTGCAGACAAGGAGGAACTTTTCTTCGACCTTCAAATGATACGAGAAACTCGTTTGCCTTCTCGAGTTTTCTTGAGTCGTTCTTTCTTATAACTTTGGTAGCTCTGTCCTTTCATCCTTAGCAGTTTAGTCTTATTTACTTGCCATGTCACAGGATCAGCAGACCCTTTTTTAGCACGTTTACTAAACTGATTTAAAGGATGAGATTCAGCTTTACTCTTCAAAATTCTTGCTAATGGTAAGTCATCTGAAGACGTGTTCGATACATTAGAATTTACATCACAATCCGATGGTTTATAACTGGAACCTGAATCTTGAAAAGGCCCGTCTTGCTCAGCCTCTTCATAAGAAGTTAGTTCATCCCAAAATGTTCTCACAATTATTCCAGATTCTGGCCCTTCTGGAATATTTACATTGTTGTTTGGTATTGTTGCCGCTCTTGTACATAATTTTTCCTTCAAGTGCCATCTGACTTATCTGATCACGCTTTGAAGACATTATCTGAAATGCAAAGAAATTACGAACAATTGATGTCTACTGATTCTAACATTATAATATAAAAACCTTGTTTCTCGAAATTATTAGTCGAAAAATTAAAGCTAAAACCACGTATCTCGTGAATTTACGACTTTCTGTAAGAAGAGCAGCTCAGATTCGTATAAAATACCATTGACTATGATTATAATTATATAACCTAACAGAATTGACTCATGACGATAAATGCCAATAAAACCTTCTAATATGCAATACTGTAATTACTTCAGTAAATAACTTACCTACCTTTGTTGAAAATATAGCTCAGCCACTAAAACAACACAATACACACAGATTATCTTCAAAATATTATGGTGCTGATCGTAGTAACTTGTTCATACCTGAACATATTGTAAGATACGAGGTTTTGACATCTGAACTATTGAAGTTGTCAGATGCGAGAATTTTAAATTATGCACTACGCTTGCGTATTGATCCGATATTACGATACGGGCATATCGGCCTTACGCAGTAGGCATCTCTGTTGTTATTGAACCTCGTATCTCAAAATCATTTTGAGATACGAGGTTTTGACATCTGGGCGACGATATATTATTTAATAAGTACTTGTGTATATTGGGCTTTTTTATCTACGGGTAAGCCGTCCTAATTTTTACAAGAACGAATTGAAAACATACGAGGTCATAAAACTTTCAAAATTGTTTAAAATCATCCAAATTAAATTGAAATTTTTAAAATCCAGTTCAAAAAGCAAAAAAATTTCAAATCATGAACAAAAAACTAAAAAATTGTAGTGCGTTTACACTTTACAAGAAAAATATTCGCAAAACGCAATTTTTTATTCAATTCAATTCTCTGGCCAAACAATTTGTGATGAATTTTTTAACGTCCACTTTGAAACTTTAACATGTAATTTCATTGTACTACTACTTCATCGAACATTCGACGAAAAGCTGCGTTAAAATAAGAATGGGATAATCGCCAACTTAACAAAAACCTACCAGTTTGGAATGACATTGACAACCCTCCTGCTAAAAGACTTAAACCTCAAAGTCCTATATGATTGCAAGACTACTTAAGTACGGCTTTTTCTGAAGTTGAAGAGTAGAAAAAATTATGGTCTGGAGTTGATGTTTTTAATAAACATCTGATTGATGATCCAACAATAGAAGTCCCGGCCTTTAATCAAAAAAGAAATATTTGGTCAAAAGTAAATCGGATAAGAACAGACCATTCAAAATGCAACTCTATGTTGTTTAAATGAGGTGCGATTTCTAATCCAAATTGTGACTGTGGAAACGAATCGGAGACCGTTACACATATTGTAGAGCATTGTCAATTAACTAAGTCTAAAGGAGGGTTTCCAAACATTCATGATTTAACGGATGAAACTATATTATGGCTTACGAATCTAAAGGACATCTGAAGTTCAGCAATATTTTGTATTCTTGTACTGATTATCTGTTTTTCCATTGTTTTGTTTTGTATTTCTTTAACCTACTATTTTTTTCGACATTGTTGTGACTGGCGCTTGGACCGGTCCATTATATGTCGTCATGCAATGACTGTGCTGTTATATTTTATGTTCTTATTTACCTTCTATAATGTTTACACACTTAATTAATATTATTACATATGAATACTAAGGTGGGTAATGGTTGGCATGTTTAAGTTTTAGTGGTTTTTCTAAACCTTGACGCAAATACTTTGCCAAGACGAACCAATCGGTTTCGTCACCACACTATACAGGTTTATACTGATCTGCTGGGGCACCATACATAACACTTACATCACAATACAATATTTAAAATGTACCATACGAATAAATAAATAAATTGTTCAATAGACTTGTAAATTGTTTAATATTTATTACCAAATTGCATATTTCTGAAATGGCCTCTTTAAAAAGTGGCATGCGCACATAAAGTATTATTAAATATATTTAAGTTTGTGGTGCTTCTTTGTTTAAATAAAGTAAATTTTATTAAGGACTTGGAATCAGAGATTGTAGAAGTAACTTCTTTACGCTAAGAATTAAGAGGTTCCAGCTATTTATTTACCTTACCTGAACTAAGAATCTATCAAAATTAGTACAAAGTCTAATTGACCAGTGATCTGTTTGTATTCTGAATTGAAGCAATCAAGAAGCATTGTTTAGGTAAGTATTGTTAGTATGACATGTTAGGTCTTTGCGGCATCGCAGCTGCTTAACTTTGATTTCACATTGTTCGGTTTCTTTCTGTTTCAGTATAAGTTAACATGTTGTCCTTTTTGTATTATGTTTCAAGTCTTTGTACAAAAATTAAGGGTTTAGTTACAAATTTAGTTCTTAATTGAAACGGCGAATAAAAGTACCTACCATTATGTAAACAAAAATCGAAACACTTTGGTTCTACAAGTTAAATAAGCATATCTACTTTAAGATTATTAACCCTGACCTTCCTACATTATTTACAATCTAACAAAGAATAGGGTGAACAGTTCAGGTAAACTTTTATATATGGATATAATTGTTTTCTTGTATTACTCATTGTATTATAATGAATAAGTTTAATGTTTTAATTGTGTTTTTTCTATTTTGCGTTCATAATAAGTCTATTCTAGCACCGTAGTGACGTCAAAACAGTGTTAGAGTAAGCAATGAACGTGCGTGAATGAAATAGTAAAATATAATGTATTCGAGTTGGTAACATTAAAATGTGAAGTGACAATTGGTTATATTCTAATAAGGTTATATTTCATACTGGGATTTGGACTTGTCAGGTAGCAAATTTTCTATAGCATTTTGGGCAGTTTTTCTCATTTGAGGAGGTGTTTGTGATAAATTTTCTTCAGAATTCATTTTATTAAATTGCATCAGCACGTATAAACGAAAATATAAAGAAAAGTGACGCTTTTAAATTAAATTTGTTTCATAGCCGCCTATAGTGACGACAGAAAAATTGCACCAACCAAAATTCCCTAGATGTGAAATTTTTATTTTTTTATTGATAACACGGTATAAAATGGCAAAATAGAAAAAATTGTATAAAGTATTCGTTGCAGAAGGGCCTTCAAGCACTTATTTGTTCCTCAACTCGCCACTTCGCGGCTCGTTTCGGAATTTCGAATTCGTGCTTGAATAGCTGCCTTCTGCAACTTATACTTTAATATACTATTTTTGTTTTCTATTTTTTGATTTTTCATCAATTTCTCTAAAACGAGTCTAAAACTTATGCTCACTATTTTAATTGTTTCGAATAAAACTTTAATTAACAAGAAAGTGAAAATTTTCTGAAATTTAATTATAACATTCAAATTTAGCAAAATTTCAAAAACATAATCAAAACACAATATTAAAGGAATTGCTTTATTAGCAAATGCGTATTATGTTTAATTCATATTGTTAGCAGTTATTTAATTTAATTGTTGATAATATATTACCATACGAGAGATAAATTTCACTACCTTAAGGCTGTTCTCTCAGGGAGCTTATTTTTAGAAATGTTTTCCTGATTTTGCACAAACATATTATTTATGTCGTGCAGGAGCTATTTTTTTTTATTTTCGTCTTCGTTGTAATTAATTTAATAAAAACGTAAAATAATAGAAAAATGGATTTCCTTATAAGTCCAAATTTCGACTCCTACGCGACATAGATAATAATTTTCTGACAACACTACTTTCTTTTTTAATTTTACTTAAAAATCAATGAGAAAAATTAACATTAAGTAAACGATAAATACTGAAAACTTTTGGGGAATTGTGAAATGAATGTACTCGCGGGCGAATTTTTCTGAGCGCAACAGGCCAGACTTGGAAGCCGATTAATATTAATAGATAAATAATATATATATTGTTGAATTGTGGATGCCAATTTTTTTTGTACATGACGTGCATTTTAAACAGTTTTAGAAACAGAAAAAACAACAAATAGGTATTTATGTAACAAGAAATAAAAATTGTGAACCGCCTACTACATTGTCCCGAGTGATAAAACAGCCTTAATCATAAATTATCGTAAAGAAATATTTTACTGTTCAGCAACGGAAATTACCACAGGTTTTAAAAATAACGACAATAATGAAAAGAAGGGATTTACAATAAGTAGCTACTATTGGCTTCTACATCCTGCTTGACGAAAGAAACGTTTTTACTTTATGTTAATTGCTCGAGTCGTATTACTTATAAACAGCAAAGCTTGAGTTTTGTCAAAATGAAAAGTTTGTATACACAAGCTTGAATGGTATTTGATAAGACAATTTAATGAATCATTTAATTAAAAATTAATAAACAACATATTAATTAATTAAATTGATGATATTTATTACGCAACATGTTTAAAATAGTGAGAAAGAGATTGATACTCGATTATGTTGGTGACATAAATAACAACACTAAAGGAGCATCTGCAACAAGTTTCTCGCCACTTTCAGAGTTTCTGCTTTCTTAACCTTTCGAATCCGATGTGACGAGAGTTTCACTAATCCCGATGTGGGGTACAGATGTATCACAATAGAAATGATTGATTTTTTCCTTCAAACAAGTGCTAAAGATAATATGTGATATGAAATAATTTATGAACGGCCTTAATATTTATTTAGTAGGTAGTTATATGTATCAAATAAAAAAGATACACCATTTATAACCGAATAAAGTCTTAATTTATGTTTTCCTTATCATGGCAAGTGAGACACACTATTTTTTTTTTTGACAGAAGGCAATGAGTGGAACAAACAATTTTTGCATTTCTCACAAGCAGTTCTTGTTCTTTTGTCTTTTTTTCTTGGGTATATGGTACAACGCTTGGAATTTGTCGATGAATATGCTGCCGTGCTAAGCAAAAAAGACGTATCTCCATTTTCAGGTGTAAGCGTTCAAGGACAAATACTATAGGCCACTCCAAAGTGACTATTGAAAACATCAATATAAATCTTGATTAACTCATGTTCTTTCTCATGTTAAGCTTTTATGACACCAAAAAGAACTAGGAATCAATAGACAGTTCAAATTCGTTTAACAAAAAAATTGTAGTTACGGTTTTTTGTTTAGCACGGCAGTATGGAGGAACTAGAATTTGTTTGCATTCTGGTTCTTCAGCACCAACTAACATTCGAATTGCTTCCACAATTATTTTTGATAAGTATTTGTTATTTAATCTTTTAAGAGCATCGGGCTTTATAAGTTCACGCCATAGTTCTAGTAAAAAGCTTCTTCTTTTTTGTTGGTTATCTAGCTCTGGATTTTTGATTTTTCCAAATAACGTAGGCATTTAGAGCTCCAATATCCAAAATGTTACAAAAGACCAAGGTTGTGTTCCTCTTTTCGCAGAATATTCATTCACCATTTTATTCATGGTATCAACTGCTCCTTTAGTTTTGTTATAATGTTCTATAATATCTGGCTTGAAATAATTGTCTTCATTTCCTATTTTGTCGTCATGATGTTATGTACTTAGGACTATTATTGATTTACCTTTTTACATATGAAACCAAAGATAAATTATTCGAAAAAGCAAAGACAGACGATTTTCTGGTTTGCTCTTGTTGGACAACAGTGCTGGCAGAATTTCTCTTTTGTTTTGCCACATAATGTAAAGCCACAATTTGTCAGTAAAAAAATATCAGTTGTGCTACCGTAACCATGACCAAGACAAGAAACCAAATCAAGTACCACACGCTTTCTCTGTTCTTTTCCAGGTTTATTATTTGTCTATCTTACATAAACTTGCAAGTTCATTGCATACGTAGTCTCAACATCAACAAGTGCCCATACTTTTATGCCATATTTACCTGGTTTTGATTTCATATAAATCCTAAAAGGACACTTGCCTCTAAATGCAACAAGTTGTTCATCTACTGTAAAATGTAGATTAGGATTATAACTCTCTTTACAATTACTCAAAAACTTCTCGAATTGTCGCATATATATATCGGCTATATGGTTTTGGTGGTATATTATTCCATTTAGTTCCAGCCTGCATCTTTCTCTTCGTTTGTATCATCGTCGCTACTTTTGTTATCGCTCGATTCATACTAAAAACATTCATTTGATTTGGGGGACACAAAATTCGAAACGTACTTCTACAGTACACTCTGCACTACTTTCAACTTCTAAATTATCTTCTAATTCCGGAACATCAGAAAAAAACTTCTGTTTCTCCATCGGATTCCTCCAGCTATTTCAGCGCTATTTCTTTATCAGATTCTTTTGAAAGATCAAGTTTCCTTCTTTTTGACGTGTTTTTTTGTATATTATGGTGTATTACATATACGTACACTCCTACACATACACCTGCTAGTACTGAGACCTACGTTTCCTGAACAATCAATGAAGTAGTGGGGAGTCACGTGAACTACGGGTGGGATGCAATTGTATTCTAATTACTTATTTAATTATTTTTGGTTTAGTACTACATTTAAAAGAATAATTAGTTGATAATTATATGGTAAACAACAGAAGAAACAATAGAAAAAATTACTGCACGTAATAAAAGTTATTAAGAAAATTACGGAAAAAAATAACTCTTTGAGATACAATTGATTCCCACTTCGGACTAGAAAGTTTAGTTAAGTAATTTTAATCGGGAACTTAATCTTCACAAAAATCGCCTGCTTTACTCTCTTTCCTCGGTACTGTTCAAGTATAACGTGTGTGGAGAGACAGCCACCAATATATACAGGGTTATTCACGCTATACGACACGGAATATTACAGTCAACCTATTCAATAAAATTGGAAAAATATATCTGGGATGGATAGAGACCTATCAGAGGAATATTTTAAAATTATTTTCGAAATATACAGGTGTTCCAAAATATACAGAACGTATCAAAGTTGTGTTTTTTCTTATGGGACGTCCTGTATATTATTACATCTTCAGTTTCTACGAACAAAATAAGAAAGGATTTTATAGAGGTTTACCTTACTTAAACCTAAAGGTTTTAGAGATATTTTGTATTTTATGAAAAAGTCGTTACAATTTTGCTGATTCATTACTCAGCAACTATAATATTCACCTGTCAAAGTTATATAGCTTACTTGATAAATATTAAAATTATTACAAATCAGTCTTCATTATGAAAATTTGCATTTTTCATGACAACCTGAACATTTAGCTATAGGACACTATAGTATTGTTTGATAGGTAATTACATTTTACATTTTTTGTTGATATAAAATACAGGGTGTTCCATTTAAAATAAGCAAGTTATTGCGGTTCAAAACTTGTCATTAATTAATCTTATTTTGTACACATCATGTATATGATAGTGGATTTTCACAAGTTTTACATAAAATCTGATCAGTTCATAGACTCCAGTGCGAATTTAGTTTGGAAAAAGGTATGAATCGGTAAAATTGTGACGACTTTTCATAAAATACAAAATATCTCAAAAACGTTTAGGTTTAGGTAAGGCAAACCTCTGTAAAATCCATTCTTAATTTGAACGTAAAACTGAAAATGTATACGTATACAGGGCATTCCATAAAAAAAACACAACTTTGATACGTTCTGTATAATTTGGGACACCTGTATATTTTGAAAGTAATTTAAACATGTTCTCCTATAGGTCTCTATCAATCCCAAATATATGTTCCCAATTTTATTAAATACTTTGGCTGTAATTTCGTGTCGTATACCGTGAATAACCCTGTATATACAGGGTGTTGCAATATTTGTCTGACAACGCTCTACCCCAGAAAGGTCTCGTAAATTGGTGAATTTTGATTTGGAATATTGGCAGACTTTTGTTAGATGCAAATACCTTCAAGACTTTTTTGATCAAAAATGAATAGAGAATTAAAAAAAAATAAGAGGGTAAAAGTTGTCACTAAGGTTTATAGCGCGTCAAAATATAACTTTCTTAGATAGTGGTCACCAAATTTGAAACAAATTTTAAAGACATTTTTGATTTATTGCAAATTTTTATTTTAATTTAAACTTTCAACACGTAAGCCGATTAAGGGTTTATGTTTCTATATCAAAATTCACCAATTTTCTGGGGCAGAACGTTGTTGGTCGAATATTGCAACACCCTGTATACGTACATGTTATGTTAAATTAGTCATAAGAGTAAAGTGTTATAGTTTAATAATATGTATTACCAAATAAAGTTTATTCAATACATATATAAATATAAATAATTAAACATGACGCAGTCCAGGATTTAAAAAAAATTATAAATTTGAGAAATATTAAATATAAAGCGACATAACCACAAAATTACCACGAGTGCGAGAAATATATACAATTATAACAATGACTTTATCAAACGGGCAAGTAAAACTTCTACCAGATTTCGATCTCCAAGGAACAACAGCTGTAAACAAATGGAAATTTTGGAAAACAAGTTTTGAAGATTATTTGGTAGGGACTGGTCAGCACGAATTCCATGATAAAGTAAAATTATCAATACTTCAAAATATTATTGGCACCAAAGCGGCAAGAATAATGTCAACGTTGTAATTTCAGAAGGAGAAACCGAGAAATATGAATTTATGATTCAAGAAATCACGAAATATGTGAATCCACGCATTAATGAATCCTTTGAAGGATATAATTGTTTTTAACGGCACCAAAAAGAAGGCAAATCTTTTGAACATTTTTTAATTGAATGTAGACATCTTGTTCAGGGCATTACAATGTACTAGATACAACTCAAACGGCAGAGGATAAAGCGTTGCGCGATAATATTGTAATGGGTGTACGAGACTCAACGACGAGAGAAGCATTGTTGCGAATCGACAAACTAACATTAGAGAAAGCAATAACCTTATGCAAAACAAGTAAGCAGAGCAAAAGTCAGAATGAACAATTTCTGCAGGAGTGCCCGTCTACTATAAATATAGTCAACACAAGACCAACATCAAGAAGTGAAAGCAACAACCACAATCGTAGAAACAAGAACACTAAATCTAATTATAAATTTAGTTGTAGCAGATGTCACAAAGTACATACATGGATTAAGAGAATGCCCCGCCTTTCGCCAAAAATGTACAAAATGTGGTATAGAAAATCACTTTGCTGTTGCATGCAAGGTAAGAAATGTAAAATTTTTAAATTGTGATTCACAAGACGAGAGTGAAGAAAACATTTTTTTTTGTAAACAGTATTGATATTGAACATGTATGTAACTCGTCTTACGGAAAATCTAAACAAAATGTAAATTTGTGGGATGAAATAGTCATTATTGAAGGCAAAAAAATTCAAGTTAAAATTGATACGGGTGCCGCTGATGTTAGTATAATGTCTACAACTATTTTCAAAAAAGTCAACCAACAATTCAAAGTTAGAGAAACCAATCTGGTATTAATTAAAGGGTCAAAATATAAACCAATAGGAGTTGTATATTTACATTGCAAAAGTAAAAATTTTGAATTTTATGAACATTTTATGTTAGTAGAAAATGCCGATAAAGTTTTGTTAAGTGGAAAAGCATGCTTGAAGTTGTTAAATCTAGTAAAAAGAGTACATAATGTGAATATGACAGAACAAAATTTAAAAGGTGATTTTATTAAACAAAATTTTGAAATATTTAATGAATACGGTAGTTTTCCGGGTAAATACAGTATCACTACTGTGAATATTTTTGAGCAGGTGTGCCACCCACCAACAAAGATCCCAATAGCAATAAAAGATTCACTAAAGAATGAATTAGACAGGTAAGTTAGTAGAAAAGCAATAATGAAAATAGATGAATTAGATCCGCGAGCTATCATAAATAGAATAGTTATTGTTGAAAACCCGAATGGTCAAATTCGTCTTTGCTTAGATCCTTCAGCTTTAAATAGATAAATAATACGTAAACCTAGAGTCTAACCCTTCGATTGAAGAATTTGTTCAAAAATGTGTAAAAAAATGTATTTACGTTGTTAAACCTTTCTGAAGGCTACCACCATTTGAAATTAGATGACGATTTTGTGTTTTATCGTAGGGGTTGGCCAATTCACAGGATCTTTTCCAAGAGAAAGATGATGATTTTTTGGAAATTTTAAAAATGTAATCATTTGTCATGATGATATGATTGTATGTGGAGCGAACAAGAATGATCATGATGAAGCAGTGGATAAGATTGTTAAGAACGCTAAAGAGGTAGGTGCGCGGTTCAATAAAGATAAATTTCAATATAATAATTTAATAAAATTAGAGACACCTAAAAATAAGAAGAATTACAAAAAATTATTGGGTCATTTAATTATATAAGAAGGTATATTCCAGCAATGGTGGAGTTAGAAAAACGATATGGAGTTTCAATGGCTTTCAATACATGACCAATCATTTGAAAAATTAAAATATGCATCGAGAACCATAAACAACTCAGAATTAAATTATAGTCAAACCGAAAAAGAAATGTTATCTATACACTTAGGAACCAAAAAATTTCACGAATTTATCTATCACTCTCATGTCGATACACAAACTGATCACAAACCCATTGTCTCGATAATGAAAAAAAAATATTAATAAAATTGGTTCAACGCGCTTACAAAGACTAAGACTGAATCTTTTAAAATATAATTTAAATGTCTACTATGTACCAGGCAAAGATTTACACTTTGCTGACATGCTCTCAAGAGCAAGTTTAAAACTCACTGACATAGATAAAGAAATGTTAGAAATGGTTCACTTAGTCACTAAATACTTACCAATGAGTGAAAAAAAGAAAATCAGAGTTTAAGAAAGAAATCGCCAATGACGAAAAGTTAAAACAAGTGGCGGATGGCCAAAAGAAACAGAAATACTTAACGAATGTAAGTCATTTTACAAAATAAAGGATGAAATACACGGTGGTGCTTTTGAAAACGGGTCATAGGGATTTAGCATTGTGAACTAGTTTTTTTCGAATTCCTGCTCGCCGTTTACGACGTTTACGTACATTCTTACCAGTACATAGTTCAAAACTAGGACCCAAAGTCATAGCACATGAGTACGATACTCTTTGTCAACATCAAATTTATAACGTGCAAAATTATAATAAAAATGCTCGCAAATCGTATAAGGACTTTAGAAAAGGGGATAATATTGTAATAAAAACTGTTAATGATAAGACTTGGCAAAAATCTGTAATAACAAGTAAAGCAAATTAATCTAGATCCTACTGGGTAAAACGACAAAGTGATAATCGAATATTACGCCAAAATTCTGGTCAAATAAAATTGTCACACACTAAATCAGAAGATTTAATTTTAAAACCTGAACTAATTCCCAATGATGATCAGACTTCTGACTTAATATTACCTAGCACTATTTATCATAGTTGTGCAACAATAACTGTAATGATAGTGTTGTAGAGCGTCCTCCAAAAGATTATAACAAATATAAATCAAGGTTTGGTAGAACAATTCGACCAACTAATCGTTTAAATTTATGAAATAATTTACTTAAAGGGGAGGTGTTTAAGTATAACGTGTGTGGAGACACAGCCACCATTATATATACCGTGTGTCTCTGGCAAGACGCAACATAGGATTTTTACTATAGGAAAAATTTTATTTGATCTACTATTGCTATGAAAATTTCGGATTGTTGTATACCCTATACGTTACGGCATTTTGTTGAAGTTAGAACGAGAGAGCAAGTGTAGAATGTCTAATCTTCCTTGAAATGTAAATATTATTCTTTAAGTTTGTAAAAAAATAAGTATTTTGTGATTTTACGAAAATTCTAATCAATGTTTAGTTGCTTTCATATTTTAATATAGTTATTGAAGCAAGCATAATGAAATACTTTTGCATAAAACCTGTTCGTATTGAATTTGAGGTTAAATTGTGTGTAAACTATTAGACATAATACTTGCATCTTGCAAGAATATGCAGGTATTTTAAAGCTAAAAGTTTATTTTACGTCAATACAGTTGTTTTTATAGATAAGACAGATATTTCGATTAGTATGGATCGAGTAGTTTGTCTTTACCGATAAGCAGACGTTGGTGTTCTAAGGACTTTATTCGGAATCAGCAAAGTAGCTTCTTGATCGTAAACAATTTGTAACTCATGGGATTAATGAAGATTTTTAGAAAATGCCCGATTAAGGTCTTTAATGTTACGAATAATGAGAGTGTAAAGGTTTGTGCTTTAAATTATTTAATTTGCTATTTCTCTTTTGACTTTCTATTTCAGGTTTTATTAGAATCCAGGAGTCAACAAACAAGATAACAAAATTAGTATTTTAAAACCATCCAAGAACAATTGTAAGAAATGTTGTATTTTCAAATATGGTTTTTCATTAAAAGTGATTGTGGTTTTAAGTTTTAATTACATCGTATTAAAAATTCTTTTCTATAAATGTGTTAGTGGTCATGAAAAGGACAGATTTGTTTGTGGATATACAGAAGTGAAAGCTAATAGGTATTACATGCGAAGTGCTTGGCTTATTTATAGCAACTGGTGCCCATTTACTGTTTAAACAGTGCCTCAAATAGAAGTTTTGTTGCACATTTGCAATCATATTTGCTGGTATATTGAAGTAAATTTCAACAATTTTGTCTTTTAAAGACTGAATGGTGTCGTGAGGTCTGTCGGTGTAAACCTTCGAAGATATGTAAGGTCATAAAAAGAAGTCGTTGGGGGACAAGCCTGGTGATCTTGGTGGCCAAGTAACTTCCTCGCCTCTTCCAATCCAGGTTCTAGGAAGTCGTTCATTTAAAAGTTGTTTTATTTGATTTGCATTATGTGTTGGACACCCATCATGCTGATACCGCAAACTACATTGAGATTAAACGAACATTCATCGGTGAAGCAAATATTCTTAACAAAATTCATATCATTATTGCGTATCTCTATTAATGTTTCACAAAATTCTTGCCTTTTGTCAGCATTGGTTTATGCTTTTTAAAATTTTATGAACATTGATTTCTTCATCGTTGTCCATCTTCTGGTTTTGTTGAACCTGCTTCGGACGCTTGTGTACACTGTGGTTTCTCTGCCGATTCGGAAAAAGTACAGCAAACAAAGCAGAAGTGTTTCTATAGCTTTCACCTCTGTATACCCCCTTAACCATCTTAGGGATTGTATACTCACTTATTTTCAAAAATTAAATTAGAGAACATTACAATAAGGAACACGCAATAACAATTAATTGTAACGTATACATCAATACGAAAATTTCATAGCCTTAGTAGATCAATTCAATTTTTTGCTATAGTGAAATTCCTATGTTGCGTCTTGCCAGAGACACACGGTATACGTATATGTTATGTTAAATGTAGTCATAAGAATAAAGTGTTATAGTTTAATAATACAGAGTGTCCGGAAATTATGAGCAAAAAACTCGAGGGATGATTCTACTTAAAAAATTAATGCCACAAGTTCCTATAACATTTTTCTGAAAAATCCAAAATAACCGAGTTACACGGCCTCAAAGCTTGATTTAAAAAATCAAGCTTTTTTAATAAAATAAAATAAAACAATTCAATACGAAACTTGCAACAACTTATTATCGGTCAAAATTAATTGTTTACAAAGCAACTCCCGCAGTTGTTTCCAAAGCATGCTTTGTTAATGTTGAAAATGAGCTGAAGTGAGTTGATATTCATTCAGTACAAGCAACTTTTGGAAAGCGCTTTTCTCGAAAACAGCTCATTTTATCATGATTTAAGAAGAGGACGTTTTTTGAAGATTTTTTGATGCTCTTTAATTGTGTGTCGACAAAATTTAGAAAAAAAATCGAACAAAAAAAGTTTGGATCATTATCCAAAGCTCAAGGTCAGTTTAAGCCCTCTAGCTTTGGGGAATTTACCTCAAATTAGGAACAAAAATACAAACGAACATTATTGGCAAGTTTGCCAAATTTGAAGAGAATCGGTACACGAGAAAAAATGTTATTAGAAAAGCTTAATTTTTTAAATCAAGTAAGTTTTGAGGCAGTGTAACTCCGTTATTTTGGATTTTTCAGAAAAATGCTATAGGAACTTGTGGCATTAATTTTTCAAGTAGAATCACCCGTCGAGTGGACAACTTGTATATATTACCAAATAAAATTTATTCAATACGTATACAGGGTGTCCCACCGGGAACGCCATCGATAGATTATAGGAAAACTGTGCATGGGAAAAATTTGAAAATTTGGTAGTAAACTAACAACGACGGGGGCAGTTCCGTTAAAATATTTTCAAGATGGTTGCGCTTCCGGTTATACCGGAAGTAGGTGTCAACTTGCTTATTTTAAATGGAACACCCTATATATTATTCTATTTTGGATTTTGCACAAAATTCTAGACACATTTTGTGTATAATGTCCTATACCTTAGTCTAACTGTTTTGAACTTATTTTAAATTTTAAGTCAAAAATGACGTTTTCAGGCCTAAACAGAATTATAAAATTTTCCTATACTAATCCCTTTATTATTTAATTGGAATGGGTTTCCTTGTAGCAGGGGACCTATTTTAGTGGGCTATGTCGATATTTTGATAATAAAATAATACAGGGTGATAAAAAAAGGATTAAAATTAAATTCAAGAACACGTCAGAAGTCATTTTTTTAAATGCAAGCACCATGTTTTTATAATTTTATCTTATTTAGCATCAAAAATAAAGTTGACTTTGTACAAGGTTGTCTATTCAAAAAATTCATGGTTTTCGGAATATTGGCAATTTAACTTTTTTTTGTTGCACAATGTATTCTTTTAGTATGAATGGTTATTCCTAGTTGGCCATGATGGCGTTAGAAAACAATCATCTGTCAAGGATATGTCAAACTGTTAAAAATTTT
Source organism: Abscondita cerata (assembly GCA_030710515.1). NCBI lineage: Eukaryota > Metazoa > Arthropoda > Insecta > Coleoptera > Lampyridae > Abscondita > Abscondita cerata. The sequence goes on from JALBCR010000293.1 coordinate 283,814, forward strand.
CAATAATCATGCCGGGACGCTTAAATTATACAAACGAAGATTACTTAAATTTGTTTATTATTTATGGACAATGTGATAAAGTTATATCAAGAACATGTGTTACATTTGCAGCAAGATACCCACAAAAACAGAATCCATCACCAAAAGCCCTTAAACGAGTAATAGAAAACTTCAAAATCTTTGGACCCGTTAATTCAAATTGTACAGACAAATAACCTAATTGTTTCATTTACAAGAAAGAACAATTAATTAGAGACCAAAGTTTAAAAAAAAATTATTTTATTAAATGTTCAAATTGATGTCTTTGAACTTCTAGACATTTTTCGCATCTGAGTAGAAAATTTTCATGGGTCGCCTTCCTTATTGCTTCACGTGTTAAATTTTGAAACTCAGTCCTAACTCGCTGCATGCAGTCTACTTTGGTGGTTAACGGGGTGTTATAAACTCGATTTTTAATTGTACCTCAAATAAAAAAATCTAGCACTGAGATATCTGGGGACCGTGGTGGCCAAAGGAAGGGTCCATTGTTTGCTTTCCATTGATCATAAAAGGCGCTTTGTAAAAATTGTTGATTAATGGGCTACTATGTGGAGGTGCGCCGTCATGTTGATAGAATAGATGTCTACGATCAGCCAAAGGTAAATTATCTAAATAATTGTGCAGGATGTTCAGATAGCGTTCACCTATTTAATAAGTTAAGAAATAAAATATTTTAAATGATTTAAAAAATAGGTTAACTTACCTTTTAAATTTTCTTGATAAAAATGTAATGTCACGATGCCATCGTTTCTTACTGCAGCATAAACATTAAATTGCCAAGATTCTTCAAATTTCGCTCTCTAATAACGTGGACATTTGATTCACTCCAATAATGGGAATTTCGCCTATTAAAAATGCCGTTTTTGTAAATTTGTCTTCGTCTGTCCAAATGATGTTATCAAGAAAAAATTCGTTTTCTTGGGACCAGGTTAAAATAAATTCGCTGAAATCCAATCTCCTTAAAAAATCAGTCTCTTTCAGATGGTGAACCATGGAAAATGCATACGGATGAAATTTATGTTTGCGTAATATTCTTTGAACTGACGATTTACTTAATCCAGATTCCAATGAAGCTTGTCTTACAGACATTGTTGGATGTGCAGCAAAATATCCCAAAACAGCGATTTAAATATTTTCATCATTAACGACAGGTTTATTTCTCTGTAGGTACATTTGTTTAACGGATCCAAAGTTTTTGAAGTTTTCTATTATTCGTTTAAGAGCTTTTGGTGATGGTTTCTGTTTTTGCGGGTATCTTGCTGCAAATGTAACACATGTTCTTGATATAACTTTATCACATTGTGCATAAATAATAAATAAATTTAAGTAATCTTCGTTTGTATAATTTAAGCGTCCCGGCATGATTATTAAACATTTTTAACAGTTTAACATATCCTTATAAAAACAAGGTGCTTGCATTTAAAAAAAATTTCCCTTGACGTGTTTTTGAATTTAATTTTAATCCTTTTTTTTTGATCACCCTGTTTTAATTTGTTATTAAAATATTGACATAGTCCACTAAAATAGGTCACCTGCTACAAGGAAACCCATTCCAATTAAATGATAAAGGCATTAGTATAGGAAAATTTTATAATTTTGTTTAGGCCTGAAAACGTCATTTTTGACATAAAGTTTAAAATAAGTTCAAAACAGTTAGACTTAGGTATAGAAGATTATACACAAAATGTGTCTAGAATTTTGTGCAAAATCCAAAAATGGAATAATATATATGGTGTTCCATTTAAAATAAGCAAGTTGACACATACTTCCGGTATAACCGGAAGTGCCACCACCCTGAAAATATTTTAACGGAACTGCTCCCGTCGATGTTAGTATACTACCAAATTTTCAAATTTTTCCCATCCACAGTTTTCCTATAAACTATCGATGGCGTTCCTGGTGGGACACCCTGTATAAATATAAATAATTAAACAGGTACAAAAGTTGAATTTTCTTACCTCAAATAAAGGACTGAGACAACCTACATTTCTAACCGTTGGGAAAAACTTCTTAAAAAAAGTACCTGTTAAAAAATACCGCATGTTTTCCAAAAACCGAGCTACGGAGTTAGTCAAAACTGCACCGTTTTGGTTTCTTCAAAACCAAAAACAATTGATAAAATTTAATACCACTTCACGAACTCTAATAGAATCTTGAAAAACATTTTCCATTTGGCCGATTTTGCAGAACTTATAATAACAAAGACCGATGCAGCAAAACAAATTTAAAAGATGATTCATAATCATCTAACTATTACTATTTTTACGTGATCATTTAGATGTAACACGTGTACGAACACTGAAAGTGGAATTTTTCTTATACAAGTTTGATTTTATATTATTGTTTTAATGTGATTGATGAAAAAAGTTCTACGAGTACATAGCATGTAACTGGAAGAGTTGCCAGGAAAATTACGCGGTAAACTTCTTGATATAGAATTTCAGGTTAGTATTGTTAAAATCAGGATAAGGTCGAAATGATCTTTATAAAATTTAATAAATCTTGTGACATAATTCACAAATTCTAAATCAATTAATTGAAGAACTATTTTTAGAATTAAAATCTTCACCACAAACTTCATAAGCAAATAATTACTCATAGAAGTCCTTTGAGTTTGGCTTTTACGAACGATAATTGTAAGTTATTACGCAACAACGCCTTAATGACACTTGAAAAGAAAAGCACTAATTTGTCGACAATTAAACGGATTCATGACAAGAACATAGGGAATCAGACAAATAACGTCTCTGAATACTGTACTTGCACAATTATAAAGTCCGTTAAGACAAAAGCATTTACATCGTTACTGATCCTATAGTTTTAAGGTCAAGTTTCAGATTTCTGTGTTTCAGAGATATAGGTATTATGAAATGCATCATAAACATCGGATAATGGATTTGAGTTCTATTTTCTGTCAATTTTAATGTAGATAATACATAGAATCGACTTTATTACATCAAGTTTACTAATTGTTGTATATATTTTTTCTAATTTTTGTTTTGTATACCTTATAGTTAAATATGGTACTTAAATAATCGATCTAAACTAATTAATATGTTTTATTTGTTGATACATGTATAACCCTTACAAATAATTCCTTTCATGCAAAATACATTGTGTATGATACAAAGCAACCTGTTCTACTAATTAAATTATAAAGTGCTTCATGAAAATTGCTTTACTTGCTGTATTTGTATAGGTTTGCTCATTATTTCAAAAGAATACAAAGCAGAAAGACAAACAAAACTACGTTAGAACGAAGTTATAAATATATTTTGCAGTATCTACTGGTTTGTGCTTAAAATATGTACGTAATTTTATTTTAATTAAAAACCAAAAAAAAGAGCATTCATATTTAAAATAACATATTTTTTAAATATAATTTTAATGAAAGCGGAGATTTTATTTATTCACGCTATCTTCCCTTTTTGAGCTGTACACGTTATATGACTTTCCTAATTTGCGTTTGTAATAGCTATTAAAAAATAATTCGAGTGTTTAAAACTCTATGAAAGTGTCAATATGTATAATAGAGGGCTCAATTTTGGTGGTTCTGAAGTGCGATAAGTGGTAACGTTCCGTTCCTTACTTACTCACGTCTCAACGGATTTATTATATTTTTCTTATTCGGTTATATTTTCCACTTGTATATTATTGATTGTTTTTGTCTGTGATACGTGCTGTATAATTTTGTTCTTGGACACGATACTGTCTTCTATGTACCCAGATGCCACTGCATCACTCTTCCATTTACCATGTCTCTTTAATGCCAACATGTCAGCACCAGCATCCACCAGCAGAGTTGCCGATGTACGGCGCAGGCAATGTCCTGTGTACTCTCTCGCATCTGCATAACCCAGATACTTTGCCATTCCGGTAGCACAAGAAAAAGCGCCGCTCCGTTAGTCCTTTTGGACGCAATGCTGCATATTTCCTATATATTTGCATGGCACTCATTTCGTTTTCCTTGACAATATTAAAACTTTTTGAACCGCCAGTCTTTGTTTATTGAATTTTTATCACTACAACGGCTCCTCGGTCGTCTATATCGTCTATAGTTAACCTTACCAACTCGTCCCTTCGCAATCCACCGAACACGCCCATCACCAGAACAACCTATAACATAATCATCAACATCATTCAGTTAAATGTAAAATTCGTGCCTGTTTACATACTTTTTCCAAAAGGTACATGTTGTTTGAAGCATCCATGAAAAATTTTAAGACGTCTTCGCGTGTTAAAATTTTAGACTTTCTCGGAATGTATCCTTTTGAAGTTTGTTTCAGGAATGCCTCCAGCCGGTTGAACTTTCCTATGTCTAGTTTGTTGTATACTAATAATGTGGCCTTCAACATGGAGTATTTAGACCATAAGGAATTCGGGGTAATAATTCTGACTAAAAATATATACCATTAATACGATTAATAAAAATCAACTAAAAATACGTACCAATTCCTGGAAATACCCCATTAAAACTGTTTCACTGACAGTTGTGACAGAATTTTTCTTTTTCCAATATTCAGTATTCTGGAGCTCTCTCTCGTACAGTGGCCGTGACTTTTTAGGAAGCAACTCCCCATCAGCTTTTAACGCTCTTTCGCACACTTTTTCCGAAATTTCGCTGTCCATCTCACGCGAGGTTTTATAATTTTATTTTTAAAATTAACAAACAATTTGTCATAGATACAAAACAAAGTACACAGACAAAGCAGCCGCGTTTCATTCACATGAAATGTTTGCAAGTATTTTATCAATGAATTTTCACATTTCAAGTGGAAAATAAAACGTTATATGAACCGCGGGCATAATCGATGTTTATAAATCTCGGGCAAATTACAAAACCTCGGGCCAGAGGCCCTCGAATATTTAAACTATTGCTTTCGGATTTGTAAACTATTGCTTTCGAATATAAACATATTGATTATGCCCTTGATACATAAATAACTAGTAATAATAATAATAATAATAATGCCTTTATTAGGTTATGTAACAAAAATTCAAATGTACATTAAAGAAATAATACAGAAATAATAATAAGATATACAAAATAAAATTTAAATTAAAAATAATATAAAAATAAGAAAATTCATTGTTACTAACCCAATGGGCGAAGTTCAGATGCTAAAGAGAGAAAATTCTATTTAGCTCTGCTCTACCACTTAACCCATTTAATTGTAATATATATACATACCTCTTTTTGTCATACAATATGTACAGTTTAATTTTTCTAAGAGATTCCGATTATAAGTGATGTGCTTTATATTATTTAACATTGTTGTGATAATAACATTTGGTATAGTGTTCTCTTAAATGTATATAAATTCATGGACTTTATATTAGTTGAAAGTGAGTTATATATTTTGGCTATGGTATAGGAATAAGAACGTTCAAATAGCGTTGTTTTATGTAATGGTGGAATGATTAAGTTGGTATATCTCGCGTTTGTACTAAAATGTATCTTATTATGTAGATAAGAAGGTGTACTACTTAATATGACTTTGTGGTATAAAGTGGCTGTATGCAAATACCTTCTCTGTGTCATATTTAACCACTTGACTTCATTTAACTTGTGTGAAATGCAGTCATATTTTCTAATTCCAAAGATTAAGCGCAAACAGGAGTTCTGCATTCTCTGAATTCTCATTTTATCAGCGCTGTCTAGCGCAGGTCCATATACGGCATCACAGTATTTAAATTGAGAGAGGACCAAAGATTCACAAAGCAATATTTTAATTTTTTTGCTTAGAATGCTGCGATTGTTGAAAATAAGTTTAAGATTAACAAAAGCTTTCAGTATAATGTCCGTTATATGATCTTTAAACCGTAAATCCGTATCTATTTTAAGTCCTAGATTTTTTATGGATTCTTCTAAAGGAATTATTGTATCTTTTATTACAATTTTAAGTTTGCTTTTGTTAAGCTCTCTTACTTTAACTCTACCGAATAACATAGCACAAGACTTCAGCGGATTAACGGTGAGACCATGTGCTTCGGATGTTTGAATAATATTATTTAAATCATTACAGATGCATTCGTTTGCTGCAATTATATCGTGTTCTGTAAAATTGTATTGTAATTGTATATCATCTGCGTATTGATGGAATATCAAATTGTCTAAACATTTGTTAAAATTACAGGTATATATGGTAAACAGAATTGGTCCTAGCACTGAGCCTTGTGGTACACCAGACAATAACGTTAAATGCTTCGACTTTTCATTTTTGTACCTAACCTGTTGATATCGACCTGTAATAAAATTGTTTATAAGTATATTTGCCTCGTCACTAAATCCAACGTAATGTAGAATGCTACCTAATAGTTTGTGACATATTCTGTCGAAAGCTTTAGAGTAATCTAATAGAATTAAAGTAGATAATTTACCATTATCTAATGCATTATAAATCTCATCAGTAATGTTTAATAGTGACGTAGTACAACTGAATCCAGACCTGAATCCTGACTGAGTTGCTGGCAATATTTTATTGCTTTCTAGATGAATTTGAATTTGTTCAGCGATAGCCTTCTCCAAAACTTTAGACAGTACAGGAAGCAAACTTATAGGTCTTAAGTCATTTAAAGTTTTTGGCTGGTTCTTTTCGGAAGAGGTATAACCAATGCAGACTTCCATTTTTCTGGAAAGGTGCTGGTGTATAGGGAATAATTAATTATAAAGGTTATATAAGGCGTTAGAAAAGGACAAGATATATTTATCATCTGGTGACTAATGCCATCAGAACCTGTTGACTTTGTTTTTATACTGGTTAGAAAACGTAGTATGTCCAAATCTGTTACCTCATGAAATTTTAGTTTAGTTTGAATGGTTTTTATGGTATTACTATTATAAAAGTTATATAATTCTGAATTGCAACCTAAATTTAAGTTGTCTAATTTTGTAAAGAAGTCATTAATTTTATTAACATCATTTAGGTCTGGGGGTAGGTCAATTTTTCTTTTTTACTGATTATGTCTAACTGTTGTAGTTTGTTCCAGATATTATTACTATTGTCACGCATTTTAAATTCTAGGTATGCTTTTTTTTCTCGCTTTATTGCCAAGTTAACGTAATTACGCAAAGTTTTATAATATTGCCAATGAGTCAATTGTTTTGAATAGTAATTACTTTCTTTTCAGCATATTAGGTGTTGTTTATGATAGTTTGATATATGACGTTATTTTATTGGTGTGCATGGGACATTGTGGCTACTTAACTGTAATTTTCGTTAATTTAAGAACTTATGTTACTAAAATTTCATAGTCGTTTTGAAGCACCACCCATTGGCTGTGATCGAAGAGGGGTTGCGGGCGAACAACAAAAGGGTATTTTACAGTTTGTTTTAGATGAAAAATTTATATTACTAAAATTTTATAGTCGTTTCGAAACACAACCCAACGGCTGTGATCGGAGAGGGGCCGCGGACAATTATGGGCGATGTAGAGATAAGAAGATACTTCGAATCGGATCAAGTTATAAAAAGTAACAATAAAACATGTGAAACAATAAATAGCAAATACATTAGGTAAGCAACACAGATCGCATCACATTTTAAGTTGACTAGTTATATTGTTATCTAACAGCAATATCGCGAATATTCCGCAAAGCGCAGGAAACAAAATGGTCAACGCCAAATAAAGTTAAGTAAAGAGATTAAGTACCAGTAATAACCTTAAAATTAAGTAAAAAGAAATGAATTACTTAAAACTACGTAGTATATACATATGATGAACTAACAGATGATGGGTTTACTACCAGCTGATACGACCACGACGAGCAGGTGTCAGAGGTGAAGATCACTTGCGTAGGTTAAATATTTAGTTCCTTCGCATATAAATTTTGGCAGCGACTGCCTCAGAGAAAGGAAGTAGTATAACCACTATCATTGCGTAGCTTTTCACGGCCGGTGTCACTATAACTAATAACTTCTGGTCAGCATGAACAGCGAAACGTAAGTTTTGACACACGGCGAAACCGGTCAGAAGTGATTAGTAATAGTTGCTATATACTTTATTAGTGTGTTAATTGGTTTATTTGATATCACGAGTAGTTATCGTATGTTCATGATTTATATTTGGTTCCGAATGTATTTACATGTTTATCTATATTTTCAACAAATATAAATTATTTCTTCTTCTTTGATTATTAAGATAACATATTGAGATATGTTGACTTAATAATCAAATTGATTATTTAAAAACAAACTTGAAAATTATTTTTTATCGTTTCAAACTTTATCATGGAATTAATTTGTCTCAAAGTTTGTGAGTTAGATTACAAAATATCTATTAGGGGATTAACTTCAGTAGACGACGCCATAATCGTAGCTTATATTCAATTTCAGACAAATATGAATTTGAGAAGAATGTTGCAAAAATTCGAATATCTCTTAAAGAAATTAAAGATTTAATTATGAATTTATCCGATGAAGTAGTTGTTTCAGTTATAGTATATTGAGTATCAAGAACGGTAAGGGACATTTATTGGTCGACGACAAATTTTGGTGGAGACCGGTAAACCCTTAACTTTCATGATGCTTATACTATTTTTTGCACGATCGTATTAAATTACACTTCAATGAAATTAATTCAATTTCTAATAAATAAACATAAAGTCAAAAGTGACGTTTACATTTTGGAGACATAACGCAATATAATAGTAATTTTTACTTACAGACGTCGGTAAGTAATGACTAACTAACAATGACAGCCACACAATGATTACAACAAATGCGGCAACTAGACTGACAGAAACAAACAAATTTTGTTTTGTTATTTCCATAGATGAAGTGATAAATACGACGAATCACTCCAACTGGGCTTAGTAATTTTAATTTCAAAAACTGCCTGTATCTTGGAAACGGTTGATTTTGGACTTTATTTATTTTTGGAATGTTTATTTTGCCTTTTTGTTTGTACTGATGAGATCTATAAGTGGGCCAAATATCGGAACGTATTTTTTAAACACCTGTATATATAATTTTTTGTCTGCACTTTGTGCTACTGTTATTGCAGCTGGCAATCTACTCACTGTAGTGGCACAATTGACAACTACGGGAACACAGTTTGGGCAGTTGACTAAATAATTTATATTTTAATTACCCGGGAATAATGCAGGAGAAATTATTTAGTTTATTTTGCTATTAACTATATTGCAATAACGATTACTTGTTGAAAGGCCTTGTAACGGGGATACGAAGTATTAATCTTTATATACACTTCTTGCCACATTATTGAGTTCGGTTTAATTTTTTTATTTGTTCAATTTGTTTTTAATTAAATTGTTGGATTTTAGGGAACTATTTGTTTTCTACGCTTCTATTTCGTCGTTATAGTTTTGTATATGTATAAATAAATTTTAGTTTTGTTTCGAATTGAAATTTCAAACGCGATACTCTTAATTTAATTAATAATATTTTTTGGTATATTATTTGAACCATAATTACTTTTGTTTTACTTTTTTGAGAGCGTGTCAGGTTTTAAAGCAAGAAGCTTTAATGTTGGAAGGTGATTTTGCTGAGAAAATTCTGTAGTTATTGAACTACCACCTAACACTTTTACCCTCGTTTCATCCAAACCTACCGATGAATCTTCTCAATTTGTACCACATTGTAAGTGGAACATAAAACTCAAAAAATTGCGTTAAGCTCGTAATTGTTTTAAAGAAGATCTTTTTAACTAATTTAAAATTTGAATTGAACGAAATGCTGTTGATTAAATTCAATTTTTGTGGTACATAAGGAAATATGTGAAATTCAAGTGCATCTTTTCCTTATAAAAACAATTTAACATTTGAGTTTTTTATTGGGCCATGGTATCAAAGCATCAAGCTCCATTTCAAGAGTGTATTCGTGTGGCACAAGCAAGTGTTGCAGTAGAGTTGATTTTGTTGATGTTGCAATAGATGTTACGTTTGACCGTGGCGGTGGTTGCTTGTTGGTGGTTGACGATGGTGTTGATGAAAGACTTTGATGTCTTCATTAGCCCAAAGTGATGTGTTGTGTTACGTCTGGGAGTCTTTGGTGAATGAAGAGGGCGAGATGCGGAGCTTGTTTTCGATTTTGACGGTGTCCATGACGTGCGTCTAGTGAATGCCTGCGACAAATGATTGTGGAAGCGGTTGAAGAGTTGTTGTGACGAGTAAGTAAGCAATGTGTAATTGTACTTTCTGTTGTTTGTATCTTGTTGTGGTTGGTGTCTTTGAAGAACAATCGGAGTAGTAGTTGAAAAAACTGACTGACGGGCTGCCGTTGGCGTTCTGAATAGAGACCCAAACCACCCATCGGTGGGCCAGGCAGTCTAACGTCGAGGTGCAAATGCAAGGAGATGTGGTGATAACGACTACTTTTTTGCTATATTCGATGGCACACTGACTGACTGCTGTATACATGATTACCCACCATATTACTATCTAGTTTTAATACATAGTTATGTTTCATATTACATACAGATTTGTAAAATGTTTTTTGTTGCCCTATATTAGCGTGTGATTGTGTGCTCAGAAATTTGGTTTTGTTATTTTTTCGTACCGTCCGGTAGGATCTTGATGACCAGGTCAGGAAACCAAAGCGGTAATTTTCGGAAAGAACACGATTTTCTTGTTGACCACGTTCCATATTCTGTATTTGTATTAAAAACAAATCAATCCAAAATTGCACACGATTTGGTCAACACACTATACAATTTATACCGATCTTCTGGGGCACCATACATTATGCTTACATCACAACACAAAATAATAGAATGTACCTTAAGAATAAATAAATAAATATTTTGGCCTCCTGGCGTGTTAACATTAAATTAACATTGAAACTACAAACCCTGAAACGTCATGATCACGTACAGTGCACGCACAGCGTGGAATATTTTTAGTTTCATGTAAATGATTAGCGCCATCATGTGTATTCTGAATTACAGTTCACTTTATGACGGATATTGACAATCGACAGTAAAATATTTTTTAATTTTAGATTTTTACCATTTAAAAATCGTCGGCGAAAAAATTTAATACAAAGCTTGTGCGTTAAATTATTTTTTCTATTTCAACATTTCTATAGCTTTGTTTCCGTATTGTACACGATACGGAAATAGAAGCTCTTTCCGTACTGTTTTAGGGATTTTATAAATTTTAGTGTATAACCAAATAATTTACAGTTTTAATTTTGACGTATGAAAATTAAGTGAGGTTTTGTTTGGTTAGTTCTTATTAAGTAGATTTTACATTTTTTCGTAATTATCCGGGAGGGACTTGATGACATGGTCCGGAAACCAAAGTGGTGATTCTCAGGAACAACAAGTTTTTCTTGTTGACCATGGAGTACTTTAAGGTACTGATCACCTTCCATATTTAATATTTGTATTAAAAACGCCTAAAACACACACGAAAAAACTCTAACGAAATTGACGTACGTTTTAACGTTTAATCACGCTTTGCCAAGACGAACCAATCCACTATTGCACACGGTTTCGTCACCACACTATACAGGTTTATACTGATCTTCTGGGGCACCATACACAGCACTTACATCACAATACAATATTTGTATAATGTACCATACAAATAAATAAATAAATAAGGTAGATTTTAATATTCAAAGAAAATTGAATGTTAATTTATGAAACAAAACTTAGCAAACAATATTCTTCCATCGACCGCGCATTTATGACTTACATTAATTTGATATTTGTATAGGCAACTATACATACATATTGCTGTTTTATCTTCAATCAACTACAACATGAAAGTATAAATAAAAAATCTGTCGTAATTTGTAGCAAAGCAAATTTTAATAATAACAAATCGACATTAATCTACAATTGGAATAAATCTTGAATTTGTTCACAGTTATTTGTAAGAAATTTTTGTACTGTATGCAACATTCCAATGATAACGTTTAATAACGTGTTAATTGTGTTCAGGTCATCTATTTTACAAACTATTCTCTCACGTAGTTCTTCAATATTATTTACTCATTGTTCAAAAGTTAGATTCTTTAAGTAAGGCTGTAAGAAAAAATCATAACTATAAAAAGTAAACATTCCGACTTCTGAAAAGATCTGTTGGAGGTGAAGCGGAACCACTTTAACAAAATGTTTTTTGTAAACTCTACATGCACGTGTTTGAGAAATTATAGAACGGTAAATGTAAAACCAAACTTCATCGATAAGGAGAGCAAATATGTCTCTGATAAAAGTGTTGCAAAGCCATTGACAGTATTGAATATGTGCAGGATAATTGTCTCAATAAGTTGGTAAACTGCTTGCACACAGTAAGGATATAAATGTTTTTCTTCGGTATAATGCGACAAGTCATTATATAAAGTTCAACTTGTTCGAGATGTGTTTAAGTTACATCCATGATATATCAAACATTGTCAAACGCTTTTGGTGTTGTCTTTGTAGGTGGACCATTATATTGATTAAGCACCAATCCGTTCCCACAAAAAAATTTAGTCTTCTTGTTTTACTGTGATGAAAACTATTTTATTTCGACAAAACAATCGAAATTGAGTAATTTAATTCTTCATCAACTTGGTGAGCTTATATTAAAATACTGTTGGCAATAAAAGACGAAGCTCTCACAAAAAGTAGAAACGATGAAGTTAGGTTATAAATTTGTGGTTGTGGTGCGTTCACAATAGCATTTCTTCTCTAGAATTATTAGAGTATATAATTTTATTAAAATTACAAAGTACGGTCGACGGAAAAGTTTTGTAACTAACTCGTGAATTAAACGGTGATTAAAAATCTCAACACATTATTTTGAAGATAGCAAACTTTCAACAGCATTTGTTGCTAACTTTATTAGTATATCAACTACTCTGCCAACATAGCTTTAAACAAAAAAAAAAACACTAGATCATATATTAACATTTATTTCTTGAAGTAAATTTTTGCGAAATAGAAAAATAGTATGAAAAACACGTGTCACAACTACTTTTTGTCGCACCCCGACAATTGCAGACCTCCCTTCGGTCGGTCTGCAAACTTTGTCTTCGTGCTACAAAAAGTGTTGACACTTGTTTTTCAATATACTATTTTGTACTCGCCGCTTGGGAAATGACATTTGATATAAGTGTGCAGCCAATCAGGAAGTTATTTTTCCCGCATTAGTTTGGGAAAAATTACAAAAAACATTGGCATTCACAGACATTGAAATAATAACATCGTAATCCAAATATAATTTTTAGTTGCTAAAAATCATTTTCCCAATGAATTTTGTTAATGAAAACAATAATTAACCTTGGAAAAACTACACAAAGTTATTAAAAATTTATAGTGCCATCTATACTTTATGTAAATTACTACAACTAAAAACGTCCACTCATAGCACTCTGCTAACTATATTAAAATTTGACAATAATAAAAAATAATTACTAATATTTATTAAAAAAATATTTCTTAAAAAAAAAAAAATTTAAAAAAAATTTTTTGAAGAAAATTATTATATTTACTATCTTTTTTAAAAAAAACTTTTCTTAAAATTTGTCAATAAAAATGTTTCATGCCTCCGGTCATTATTGACAGTTTTGTAAGATTCAAAATCGGCCGGGAACATCAAATTCCCGGCCTAGACCTTACAAAAGTGACATTTGGTAAAATTCCCCAGAATGCGGGGTGGCACCATTGTTACTTAATTTTCTAAATGTCGACAAAACGGACACAAAAGAGAAAAGCATCTAATGCTTAATAAACAAATAAACGTTGATTGGTGGAAAACGTGGAATCACGCAGATGTAACCGTAACGTTAATGTAAGTACCAATTAATACTTTTACATAAACCTCAACTAATGTGATTATTTTTTAGGTTATGTGTGGTGGGTTGTAAAGCAATTAATTTTGAATATTTTTCAATGTTGATGTCTTTAATATTCAGAGTTGATTTTAACATTAAAAATATGGACCAAAGAGTTGCAGAATTGTTTTTTTATTTCTCATCAAAATATGCAAGAAGAACATACTCGTTGTAAATGTTAGTGGTACTATTACTATTGCACAATTTCTTAAATTCTTTATACGCTTTTCAGTACCGAGTTACAGATTTTGCTGGTAATAAATTATTAATCACTGCTTCCGCTGTATCTTTTATGTGAGCTGGTGTTTCCATACTTCGTTTTCCATTAAATTCTTCACCACAAAGTGTCACTTTATTTAAATTTAAATTTGAAAATCAAGTAAATATGCAGTGACAAGTGGGTACCAACCAGAAAAAATAAATCCTTAGAAATAAATTGTTGAACTAAATAATAATTTTGTAACTATTTTGAGATTTGTCGGCATAAAAAATTTTGTGGATTACACGTCCAGAAAATGTTTTGCGAGTGCTCGTGTTGCTCCACCTCGGCTACGCGCCTCGGCTACGCAATATCACCCACACTCGCAAAATATCATTTTCTGGACTAGTGATCCAAATAACTATTACAGCTCTTAATAAATTTGAAGCCTGACGCGTTAGCGCTGTAAAATTCTATTTTCCACACGCAAATGTAAATAACTATTACATGCGTCTACAAAATACTTATTTAGAACGGGTTTATCGGTTTTAGTTTTGCAAGACTGTTTACGCGGTTTAGATTAATTTACAATGTTGGTAACATTGGTAACAATAAATAGTAAAGGTCCCAATATCGATCCTTGAGGAACACCTACATTATTATATTTAAAATTTGATATATCCACACCTACATTCACACATTGTTGCCTATTTGTAAGGTAAGACATAATAACATTCTACAGGCAATAGGTTTAATGTTATAGGAATATAGCTTACTTAACAGTAATAACGGGCACACACAATCAAACGCGTTACTTAAATCTAAAGTCAAAGCTAATAAGTATTCTTCATTATTCAGCGCATCACAACACTGATCAAGAAAGCATAAAAGTGCATCAGTAGTAGACTTTTTAGTTCGGTAAGCATACTGATGTTGGTATAATAAATTATTTTTTTCAAAGTAAGTTGCAAGTTGTACAGATAATACTTTTTCAAAAACTTTAGATATAATTGGTAACAATGCTATTGGTCTATAATTATTTTTATTATTACTATCACCATTTTTATAAATCGGAATTATTTTTGCTAATTTTAAACAATCTGGGAAAACTCCTTCTGTAATACAATTGTTTATAATTTTCGTTAGGGGAATAACTATAACATCCAAGATTATTATGATAAGATTAGAAGTTAATCCATACACATCCTTGGTATTTGTTATTTTTTTAAATTTTTAATAACATCTCTTAAATAAACTGGTGAAATTTGTTTAAACTCAAAATTTAATGTTGAATTAATATTAATGTCACTTACTATATACGATTTAGCAACTGGAATTGATACACTACTATTCGTAATAGTGCTACTTGGGACGCTTAAGAAATGATTATTAAAATCCTCCGCACTAATAGATCCAGTATTACTTCGTTGGCGTTTATACGGTTTCTTATTATTAATCAGTGTCCACATAGCTTTAATCTGATTAGTAGATGTTTTTACAATCATTTGCACTAATTTTAGCAATACGAATTTCTTGTTGGTACTTCTTTCTAAGACTTAATTTTAACCTATGGAGCTCTTTATTAGAGTTATTATTATTAAACATTTCGTTTATTAACTGCATTTCAGATCTCATTCTTCTTAGCTTCTCAGTGAACCAAGTATTAGTAGAACTTTTAGATACAGATCTCTTATTTATGATTTGGAAACAGATTTCAAAAGTAGATTGAAGAATATTCTGGAAAATACTACATTTAGTATTAGCATCTATATCATCTTTATAAACGAAATTCCAATTAATGTCCCTGATAATTCTAAAAAAATTGTATTTCCCAAACTTAGTAATTGGTCTAGACACAGTGGGTTTTAACGATGAAAATTGCAATGTCGACGATTCATATTCAAAAATAAACCCTTTATGATCAGAAAAACCCGTTTCTACTGGATAACAGTTGTACGCTACTTAAAATATGTTGTGATATTTGTTGCCACAAGTGTTTTTTCGTAATGTAGTTTAATTTGTCGATATTGTAAGAGTAACATTTTTTATTTGTTATAAATAATTACAAAAAAGTATCGTTGTCATAAGAAGCAATGGCAAAAGTAATTGTATTTTATTTGTTGAACATTTGAATACTTTTGGTTACCGCATAAAATTGCTTTATGTAATTTGTTCTCTGTGTTTTACCATCAAAACTGGTGGTTTACTGCCAGTTCCAAAATTAACTAAATTTCTTATTCACAGTCGCATTTAGTTGTATTTGACAATACAATATTTCATTTCATTCATGTTTTTAGTTGTAATTTAATTTTAAAATTCAATTTTTCAAATTTTTGAATAATTTAGTTTTTTTGTCATTGTATGAGTGGTTTGTATCAAATTTCACTCTAATAACTTTTAAGAATTTCTAGAACTTTTTCTTTTTTTTTCTACTATTTTAAATCCTCATGCCCGTTTGCACCGTAATACTTAAGGAACTTTAGCAGTTAAGGATACTTAAAAACACAGTTTTGATTTGCACCTATTATTGAAAAGTTTAAGTTTAAACGCTCTTTACTAAAGTTGCCATTTTCCGTCACTTAAAACTGCTAAGGAAGGTATCGCACTCCTGTCAGGTTTGAGTATCAGTGAATACAAACTATTTAATTGTTGTTGTCTCCTTGTGAATTAACTGAAAGTTAACCTTAAAGCAGAGATTGAAAAACTGCTCTAACTCAAATTTTTATTTCTGTTTAAATATAATTTAATTCATCTTTCTTTCGTTTTTTATTTGCCTTGTAAAAAAAGATAAGGTAAGGGTAAGGGTTGGCATGTTTAGGTTTTAGTGGTTTTCCTAAACCTTGAATCAAACAGTTTATCCTCTACTTAGATCTCTAGTTGTTGATATCTAACAAAATACTGTTTACTACAAAGCCGATAGATCATCAACATTACTATTTTAATATTTACGTTAAAAAAAAGTTTGCAACAAAGTCCGTCCTAAAAAACATTTTTTTTGTTCTTTGCCGTCCATTGGTAAACTAATAAATAAAAATTACTGGATTGTGAAGTTTATTTGTTGGTTTTATTGTGTTTTATGCAAATCAAACGCAAAAAATTTTGTTTTCTCAATATTTCCGGAAAAATGCCGGAAAACTGATATTTTTGAAAAGTCGTTATTTTTTTTGAAAATTTGCACATAAACGTACAATCTAATTCTGAACAACTTTTTTTAGGCATTTTTCAATATGTTGTCATCTAACCTCACTTTTTACATATTTAAGGAATATTTTTAAAATTTGCCGCCATGACAGTGGTCACATTACATTTGTCAAAGTGCTTTTTTTTTGTCATTCGATGCTAAATTCATTTGCCAAAAGAAATTTTCGGACATCTCAATTACAAAAATTTTTCCCATTTGATACAAACTCTTCGCCGGTCACTGTATATGTATAGTGTGTCGAATGCATGCCCACAAGTATTAACTGCAGTACAACCAACATACACGTATTACGCGAGTCCTTAAACATCATTGTTTACCATATACTAAGGAAACCCATCAGATTTTTGTTCTGCAATTATTATTGGGATATTTCTTCCGAGTTAATGTGCACTTGACGTTAGGTAAAGAACTTAGTTTCCATAAAAAATATCGTGCAATATTATAGAGACGAACGTTCAAATTATGTCTAGATTTTTCATGTAATTCTATTCAGGGGTTTTATGAAGAGAGGAAGATACTGCTATGAATTAAACCAAGCACTCACCTTTTTAGATCTTTTAATTAAAGTTGTGTTATTTTTAATTTAATCTGCCCCCAACTGGCTCATAAAAATTTAAGTAACTTTTTAATAAAAAAAATTTTGAAGGAGTCTTTATGTATATTAATAAAATATTTAATTTTTCCAACGACTACAGAGAAAGTCAAGTATTAAAATTAATATAAATATTATTCAGCAACAACTCCAAATTCACAAACAATTTTACAGAAAGGTTTGAACAATTATGGAAAAGGTTGTTCGAAGGAGAAATAAACCATGAAGAAGTTAAAGCTTATAAAAATGAGAAAAAAGGTACAAGAGTAAACGCAAACGTAAATAAACAGGAGGAAAGTAAAAATAAAAAAAAAGCTGATAATAGAAGAGATTTGGGAAGAGTTAGATGAGCAAAAATGTGAATTGAATAGACAAATAAGAGATAAAGATAAAAATTAGGAAAATGATAAATTAGGCAAACTTAGAAAAAATAATTAAAAGGACATAAAGGCTCATCCACCCCCTAGATAAAAGAAAGAAAGGGACTAAGGAAAATGTTTCAAAAGGGCAATGTAAAATGACGAGACAGAATTATTAATTTTTAAGACGTTATGATTAAGAAAAAATGAGTGAAACAAGTGAATGTGAAGAATAGGTAGGGAGGAAGGGATGAAAGAATTAAAAATAAGAAGAAAATGGAAAAAAAGGTGAAATAAGCATCTTATGTACTAGAGCAGAAGCAGAATTCATTGATCAATGAAAAGTTAAATAATAAGAAAATAAAATAACAAAGATAGTAAGAGAAGTTAGGAAAATCAAGATTCAATTCAATGGAATTGAGGTTATTATGAAGTATGAACACGATGAAATAGGAATTATATGAAGAAATACAAAATGAATTTATAAAAATAACTAATTAATTAATACGAGGTCTGTCCGGAAAGTATCAAGCCTCTTCAATTATCTAATAATCTGTTATAGATAAGGAGTTGGGGGTTGGTTTGGACTTTGTCCACATTCTCTTGAGTGTACACGCGCAATTGTAATGCCATGCATTTAATCAGTTGACATTGAGCACCTGATTAAAGTGAGTGTATCAAGTGTGAGCGTCGCATTTTGTTCTTCACGAAAATGTCCGAGCGCGAGGATCAGCGAATCTGCATCAAGTTTTGCCCAATTTAAGGGATGCGTGAGGCGCAAGCGTCCTGAGCTCTGAGCAAGCGGCGACTGGATGCTCCAACACGACAACGCTCCTGCCCATTCTTTGTGCCTGGTCCAACAATTCTTGGAGAAACACGCGATCGCACAGATGCCGCACCCCCCCTTCAGTCCAGACCTACCGCCCTGTGACTTCTGGCTGTTCCCCAAACTCAAAAGCGTGTTGAAAGGAACTCGATTTCAGTCGGTCGAAGATATAAAAAAAAACACGACACAGCAACTTCCAAAAGTTAAAATACCGCTGGAACAAGTGCATTGTGTCTGGTGGAGAGTACTTTGAGGGAGATTAAAGTTTCAAAGCTCCAGGTGAGCTAGCTTTCTCTAAAAATAAAAAAGCTTGATACTTTCCGGACAGACCTCGTAGAAATGCAGAAGAAGCTGCAATGATATAAATAAATATGAAGAAGAAGATAAAAATGTGCATACGAATAAAGTATATAGAAGAAGTTGAATTAAAATCTTGAGGAAAAGGTACAAGAGAAATAAAACAAAATATTGGGAAAAATTAAAGTTTTAAAAAAAGTGATTGATCTTTGATTATCTTAATAAAGTCAATCTAAACAAGTATAAGAATGGAAGTGTTTAAGAAAACACAAAGGAATAAGGAAATTAAGTAAGAATGAAAGAATGTGAATGCGTGAAGATTTTTATTAACAATGAAAAATGAATTTTTGAAGGTAATTTTATAACAAAAAAAGAACATGCATTTAAAAGTAGTTTGATTACAAAATGAGTTTAGCATATGATGTTAATTTTTCTTATAAAATTAGAAGGGAGGTTGAGATGATTTAATTTTTACTTTGGTAACAATTTTATATTTTAAATAATATGTGAGTAATGCAGTTTAAGTTGGTTAAATTGTGGGATGATTTTAATGCTACATGTGAAATTAAATATCATCCCACAATTCAACTAACTTAAAATACATATTATTTACATATTATTTAAAATATAACATTGTTGCTGAAGTAAAAATTAAATCATCCCAATATTTTAGCAGATAATCATATAGTTAATTTCCAACAAAAAAAGTCATGTAAATGGATGGATTCCAATTTTCTGTTTTAGAGATGTTCAGGTGTTAACTGACTTTTCCAATGAAGGTAAAAACAAAACGATTGTAACACGTAAATGAAGATACAATATTCTATCAAAAAGCCATTACACAATACGTAGTCTGATTTTGTCCGGGTATTAAATTATAATTGCAATTTTAAATTGTAAACAAACAATGTATGTAACATAAGTTTTGAGACAAAAATCAAATTAACACGATTTGTTCAAACTTTTAACTTTACTTAAACTATGTAAACATTTAACGATGAACATTATTTCTCAAAAATAATAACTAGCGGTCCATGGTCTTCAATCTGTCGTAGTTTTCTCTACAAGTATCTCATAAGTGATTGGATGGTATTAACATTGATTTCCCCAATCTTTTGGTAAATTCTCCATGTTATTTGTTCTTCGTTTTTTGCCTCCCCTCCGTTATCATAAACTTTTCTGCTCAACATGACCCAAAATTCATCGATGGGGCGTGCTTGGGGAACATTAGGTGGATCATCTTCTTTGGGTACAAACTGGATATTTTTGACTTACAACCAATCCTCTTGTTTGCCTGGCATAGTGAGAAGATGCTAGATCAGGCCAGAACATGATTTCATCATGATTGTGATGATTGTTTACAAATCTTAACAATTTAGGCAAACATCTTTGGATATAAAGACTGCAGTGACGACTTCTCCTCTGATATGTCCTACATATGGCTGCTAAGCACTTGCCGGAGAAATTACGCACCATACCAGTATTTTATCTTCAAATTTAGCTTTTCTTTTTAAATCTCACATTATCAGGAGCAGCGGTATAGAATTCATCATTCCCCTTATCTCACAGTTAGATAATGTAATGTATATTTACAATATAAGTGCGTAATCAAGTGTTTTACTGGGTGAGGGCACTATATTGTCGCAGATAGAATTTTCTGAACGGATCTCCAAAATAATAAAAATCTACTTACTTTTTTTTGTAATCACAGTCGACCGATTTCATCTAACCAATGAATGAAGATTATTACGTAAACTAATTTGCACTTGTGCATTGTGCAAATATTACATCCCGCTTTTAGTAAAGTATGTAGTTACATTATGGATACGGATGCGTAAAATCGCTATTACGTATCCGAAATGCGAAAAAATATTTTTCATCATCCAAAATAATAGTTCTATTGTTTGCAAAGTATCGAAGTCTTAGTGCTCGACAGCATCGTGGAATTCGTTCCAACTGCACAGCTGTGTATTTTGGGCATTTTCTTCTTTTTACTAAATAACATTCCACTTTTCTTAATTTCCCGATGTACAGTATATGTGAAATTCCATAGCGCCTTCCCAATCTTCGTGTGGATGCACCAACTCTTTCTTTCGCACTTTCTCTCAATCTACGTACTCTGTCATCAGACAAAATCCGAGGCCTTTCACTCTTTGGCAGGTTCAGACAAGGTATTCAGTTGCAAAAACATAAGCGTTCTCGGACAAACGCGGATAAAATATAAGACAATGAGGAATACCACGCTATATCTTATTAGAAGGGAAAAAAAGAATGATCTTAATATAGTTGCAGCTACTAACAAACCATACGATTTGTAGTCAAGGCTAAAAGAATTAAATGTATGCAAAGATCAAACTCGTAGCATTCCTGATACTTTGAGTGACGTTAATCAACTGAACTCATATTTTGTTAAGAATGTGCAAAGAATTAACTCTGTTAGTAACAATAGGATCAGTTATTACAATAATAATTTGTGCAATAAAAACTCAATTTTGAATTTAGGATAGTTAAGTTACATGAGGTTGTTGAAAAATTTAATACTATAAAGTCAAACTCTTCTGGAATTGATAATATTTCTCTAACAATAATAAAGTTATCGACTCCGTTTATATACACAAATTTATTACATTTATTCAATTATTGCATTGAAGTAGGTTATTATCCAATGATTTGGAAAACGACTATAGGAGTTCCAATACCTACAAATTCAACTCCTATATCATTCTCAGATCTGCGTGTTATTAGTTTACTTCCCGTACTATCAAAACTCTTTGAGAAACTTCTTTATACTCAAATGTGTGATTTTTTCACTACTAATAACATAATTTCTGATTCACAGTGCGGATTTAGGAAAGGTTATAACACGTCTATTCCGCTTATGAAAGTTACCGATGATTTATTTTCTGCTTACAGTCAACGGTTCATTGGTCTGCTCGTATTATTGGACTTCTCCAAGGCTTTTGACATAATTGATCATTGTCTACTTTGCGCCATGCGTTTAAGTACTACGGTTTTAATGCCATATCTCTGTCTCTTGTAAAGTCGTATCTTTCTGACCGGTATCAACGACTGAACAATAAATATTCTAATAAGTTCAAAATTGAGTTGGGAGTGCCGCAAGGCCCGATTCTTGGTCTGTTACTGTTTATAATATATACAACAGACATGATAAAATCAGTATCCCATTATCAAGTTCAAGCGTATGCTGATAACATTCAGTTATATACAACCTTTGAGTTTAAAAAGCATTTAATCGTCAATCGGAATATCGGTGTAGGCTGGAAAGAATTAGAACGCTATCAGTAGAGTTTAATTTAAAGTTAAATACTCTAAAACAATTTGTATGTAATTTGGGAGTGTAAAAAATATTGGAATTTTGAAGCATACTTTGAAAATTCAAATCAAAGGAGTAGATGTTGAGGTAGTAGTCACGTGAGCAATTTGGGGTGGTAGTTAATAAAAATCTTAGATTCAAAGGACATGTCAAAAAAATCTTAGTAAAAGCATACGGGTCGTTAAGACTATTATACAGTAGTAGGCATTTTTTAAACTTTCACTTAAAGAAAATGTTAATTATTGTGACGTGTTGTGTATGGTTCTTGTCTAACGACTATCGATAAGAATAAGATTCAGAAGGTGCAAAATTCATGAGTACGGTTTATGTTTGGGTTAAGGAAATATGATCACATCTCTGAGAAATTTAATCAAAGTGGTTGGCTGAGAATGGAAAATAAGATCATGTTTGATAATCACCATTTACACCCTCTGCCATCAAAATTTTCTACTTTTTCGGATTTCGATTTTGTACGCCATTTCACAGGTTTTTTGATAACAACTGTTAATATTTATGACAATACGGCCTTGACTAAATTTCAGGCAATGGTAACTAGACTGAATTATTTGAAAGTGGTGAAAATTCATTACAAAATTTGCCTCAAAACTTATGTTACATACGTTAGCATCTGTTCTAAAAATTAAAGTAAATTATATGGTTCTCTAATAAAAAATTTTATCCTCATTTACCTAGTGTCATCCTCTCATCATAGAACACCCTGTATAAATGTAAGTGATAATTTGGTTTTATCGTTTACATTATATGCATTCTATTCGAATAAACTTTGGGAAAAACATTAGATCAATTTCTTTTCTCGAAAAGGTACAATTATGCGTGAGATAAATTTTTTGATGTATCACATGAAAAATTCACGGAATGCTAAATGAGGAAAATGTTGAAACAGTTTTTTGTTATTGTTACCTCATACAACAGTGACATGTTTTAATATTTGAACGTATTTTCCTTCTCCGCTTATTACATTTTTACAGTGGTACATTTTCTGTATTTAATAATCCGTAACTCCATGGTAATTACCACTAAGTAGTTAAATAAACTTGTTTATTTAATAAAATTACGGTGGTGAATAAAATTTAGTTATGTTCATTGTAAAGCACAGTAATACAAAATTATTATGTTCATAAGTTTGTACTAAAAAAAATCACCAACTTCAATCATACAAAATTAAACATATTTATTAATTATTAACAGAGTGTTATGAAATTAATTTTAAATGAAAATAATCAGTTGATTAGAAAATCAATGCTCTTTCAAATAAGAAGTCGTTAAACCCTGTAGCTCTAAAAACATGTAACGTAGAGAAACAACACCGAGTAAAGAGGTTGACGCGACAAGGTCAGTTTTGACACAAAAAATATGTCTCCCTCTGCAGCAAAAACTTGTCTAGAGGTTTTCAGCAAAAACAAAACCTCAACAAAGTTATTCAGCGGGGTTATACTTTATTGAAAATGAAAAACATCTAAACACTTGCTTATTAACGTAAACAAAAACACATTATAAGTACGTGAATTATTATTCATTGATTTATTCAACGTTAAACAAGATAAAAACTAAATTCCAGGCAAATTATTGGAATGCATGCATCGACGTTTTTAATAAGCATCAATCATTCAGAGACCGTCCCGAACACGCTTCTTGATGATAAATTACCAAACTGAAGTTTAGTCATATAAAATTCTCTAATTTTAAAATTTGACTTGAAGTTATTACTGCAAGCAGTTTTCCTACTTTTTACTTCATAAGTTTTTCTCATAATTAGCATCAAGTTAAATACTATACCATGTCCTTTAAGTATTTTAAAACTACTTCAAACATTGTATATATAGAATTAAGCTATCGCAATGGTAATGTTAATAATTCTCTTAATGCAATTGTGCAAAGCCGTGACGCACGTCTCTCTCTGGTTAGGTACCTTGGGTACACACATGAAATTTAAAACTTGGACACCACAATTTCTGTAAACAAAAGTTTGCACATTGTGAAGCGGGCTTAAGGGTATCATTTACAATTCTAACAGCAGGTAGTCTCAGCAGGGGTTATCTTATAGAAGGACTGTAGAATGAATCATTACACTAAGCACGTTTTAGAAAATAGGTAATTTACGTTGCTTACTTAATTTTTTCTTTAAAGAATATATTTGAAGGTATCGCTAATTAAACACCATAGCTCGATTAATTATCGAATCAAAATTTTGTTTAGGAAATGTTTACAAAATAAAATTAGAAATAATTTTGATTTAAAAACGTCTACAAGCAATAACTTTTAAATTAAATCAAAAACTAAACATGGTTATTTGGGTTGACTGATTATTACTTATTTTTAAATAAATCTAACCTACTAATTATTGTAAGTTATTAAAAAAATCATTAAACTCTCTATTCATAATATTTAGTCCTTACAAAATGTATATTTTATGACGTTTCATTTTTTTCTGTAGTTAATATAAAAGTGAAAATAAAAACTAAGGCAATTCTTATTGTCAACGTATATATTTAGTTTTTGACAAGAATTTATTACATAATTATAATTAAGATACCAAGTTATAGTTTAAAATTAAATGAAAACTTTTTTTTAAATAAAGGTATTACTATATAAATAAATATAAGAAATCAATAATGGGTGTGACCTCCATTATTATTGATACATTCTTGGAGGCGTCTGCTCATTGACGCTATCAAGGTATCAATATAATTAATATTAATCGTTTCCCATGCGGTATCAATGGCTGCAATTAGTGCATTACGGTTTACTGGTATAAAATTTGGCCCTTGTTGTCTTCGGATAACAGCAAGTATTCGAGCCCAAACATTTTCGATAATGTTAAAATCTGGGCTTTTGCTGGCCAGGGTAACAGCTCCAAGTTATTTGCTTGTATCCAGTTGCGCACAACCTGCGAAGTATAGGGTCATCATATCCCGATAGTTAATTATCGAATGTTCCAAGAAAATATGTGTAAATAGTAAATGGAATCTACTAACGTAACGTTAAGTCGTTAATTATAGTTACATAACTCTCCTTTCATAAGATATAGTTCATATTAATATGCTTATTGTAAAGCTTCGTACACACCTGAACAACAAACCGAGGAACAAACAGAACAACGAACCGAACGGCAATCGGAACATTAATTTGGACGGTGCTACGTACGAATTTTAGAACAGATTCGCAAGTCCTGATTGTTCCACGAACGGTTTGCGGCGTTCCCGCAACTTGTCGGTTTTTCTCCGACATCAAAGAAAATGCGCGCGAATGCGTTTGCAGGTTTGGACGAATCTAAACAAAACGGCGAACAAACTTATGCGGGAGAATTAAATTATTTATTTTTGTCCTCCCTTTGTGGGTTTGTTGTGTTTTAGGTAATATTATGGAGTTGACAGAAGAAAAATGTTTTAAATTAATCAGTGTTTAAGAATGCAAGAAAAAATGATGTCCCTATTAGCATCATTTGGGCGGGAAATTTCCAAAATAAAAAAAAAAGCGAAGTAAATTATAATTTTTACTCTTCTTTGTGCGTAAAAATTTGGTTGGCACTATCTTCTTGTTTTCCGCAAATTTTCTTCTCAATAATAAATATATATGAACTGAAAACTACTGAAAATAATTATGGAACAGCACAAACGTTCCGTTTGTTGTTCGGATTGTGGAAATCATAAAAGATCGTTTGTCGTTCTGTTTGACTTTCGGTTCGTTGTTATGTTTGTTGCTCGGTTTGTTGTTCAGGTGTGTACGAAGCTTTACAACTTAAGCAACAATTTTTGGCGAATAAAGATTAGTTTGTGATGTAATATTAGAAACACAAATTTATATCATATCAAATTTATGACAACTTAAAACCAAGAACGTGTATGTTATTGCTAAGAAATTATTAAGAAAAAGCGCAATTGCAGTGTAAATATTTATAATTAGATATTTTCGAAAGTTTATAAGTCCTCTATTGTAATCTTAATACTGTCCATTAGCATTATAAGGAAATGGCTTTTACTTTATGAATAAGTTTCAATAACAATAGAATATCCTTGCTTGTTTAATTTACTTCCTTTGAGTCATATTGCTCTAAGGGTTGTTACATTGGTCATTAGAAGTATGTAATAAATAAACAATTACCTACTGTTTGAGAAGGGGTAGTGTGAACCAATAAATAAAGTAAGAAATGTAAATTCCATTTTAGTTTAAAATTTCAAGTGTTGTGAAAAATGCCACCTCATCTCGGTGCTGATTTGAAAGCTCGGATTGAGCCATCGGAAGTGGTAGACCTAAAGTATCTACACGTGCTCAAGATTTCGAGTTGTTTCATTACGTAACAGAACAACCATTTGCTACATACTCCAGGGCTATAGCAGATACACATTTTCTCGGATGCCGTATAACTGCACAAAAAGATTAAAGGAGATGGGAATAAAGTATAATGCTGCTGCGAAAGAAGTTCTCAGTGACGAAAATATGAGACGTCGTCTGGAATTTGCAAGGCGATATGTGAACGAACCTTTGGAATTTTGGAATCGAGTGATTTTAGCGACGAAAAAACGTTCAATAGCCGCAACGATGGACCACTAAAAGTTTTTAGAATGGAAGGAACTCGTTACGAAAATAATCACATATGTCCTAAAAACGAAGTGGTTATTTTTCTGTGAATGTGTGGGGTTGGGTTAGCGCGCGGGGTCCAGGAGTTTGTTGGGCTATCGATGGACGTCTTGATTCTGCTGCGTATTTAGATATTTTGGAAACTATTATGAAACCTTCAGTCGAAGTGTTTTATCCAGACGAAGATTATATTTTCCAACAAGTAAGTATTCTTATTTCACTATACTTTCTCCAAAAATAGTTCGGGATCTGTTGAATTAACATTTTCATAATGTATTTTTGTTGTTAAAGGACAACGCCCCTATTCATACTTCGCGGGTTGTGCGCAATTGGATACGAGAAAATAACTTGGAGCTGTTACCCTGGCCAGCAAAAAGCCCAGATTTTAACATTATCGAAAATGTTTAGGCTCGAATACTTGCTGTTATCCGAAGACAACAAGGGCCAAATTTTATACAAGTAATGTATTCGATAATTAATAGAGCTATAGTGTTTAATTAGCGATACCTTCAAATATATTCTTTAAAGACAAAAATTAAGTAAGCAACGTAAATTACCTATTTTCTAAAACGTGCTTAGTGTAATGATTCATTCTACAGTCCTTCTATAAGATAACCCCTACTGAGACTACCTGCTGTTAGAATTGTAAATAATACCCTTAAGCCCGCTTCACAATGTGCAAACTTTTGTTTACAGAAATTGTGGTGTCCAAGTTTTAAATTTAATGAGTGTACCTATATGAAAACAAGGTATTAAGAATTATTAATTTTGTCAAAATTGGAACTTTTTCACTACGCGACGTTACCATACTTCACGTAGTCTACTAATAAAAGGTATTGACACAATAAATTTAATCCTATGCATGGCGGTTCGTGCAATTTTTTGAAGGGTGTTCTGCATAAAACAAAACCAAAGTAATAAAACGCCAGCTTACAAACAGAATTTATTGAGTCTTTTTAAATTTTAAAGGTATTCGACGTTCTTTATTTGTAGCAAATTTATCAATCACTTTATCGTTGAAGTTGGGTATTGCAGCGATAATTTTTTTTTCAATGGACAGCATTGATAAGGCATTTAACTGATTCTCACACATTGAATCCCGTAAAAATGTTTTGATCCTCTTCAAGGTGGAAAAACTACGTTCTGCTTCGGCCGTTGTCATTAGTGTTGTCACATGTATTTGCAACAATTTTTTGGTTTCTCCCATGGTTTCCTCCAAATTATTCGAAATTATCAATTTTAGAAAAGGCACTGCACCACTAATTTGTCTACACTCGCTGTTAGAATATAACACACAAACCTCTGTTTTTAGTCTTTATTCAATATATTGTAAGCTGAGCAAGTTAGCTCTAAATCTTTTTCTGGAAATTTATTATTGTATTCTTCAATTTTTTCCGAAAATAAAAGTAAAGCAGTTATTAAGTGGTCTGTAAAAGAAAAACGTGCTTTTGCATTTTGAATAATAACGTCACACACTTCTATAGAAGCAATGCTATGATCAAATTAACTATTGGCAATACGTTTCCTCCTTGCTTCTCTTGGAACAGTTTCAATGTCCAAAGCTTCTTTTATAATCAGACCAATTCTGTTGCAAATTTTGTTCAAAAAGTATAAGGCATCTATGTGCCTCTGTTGGATCCATATTCCGTTTTTGTAATTGATTGTATAATATGTCTACTAATTTGGATCTTGTAAAATTCGTCGGATACCTGAAGCTTGTTTACAAATTAATGTATTTGCTTCCTCTTCCAAATCTTCCATGCATTCGATAATTGAGTCCCTGTATTCGTGTACAATGTTAACTGTACGAATATTAAAATTCCAACGGGTCGGAACCGATCGAGGCACGTTTCGTCTCACTATTTTGTCTAAAACAGCTTCTCGTTGGGGAGAATGACTAAAAAATTCAGAAATATCCTATAAGCCTCCATACATGATGCGCACTTGAGAATTGATTAAGTTGATGTGCATAGCAATGCACAAAATGGGCGTTTTCGTTTTTTTAATTTTAATTTGTAAATTGTACCCCACCATGTTGACCACTCATTCATCATAACTTTGAGCAATAAGTTTATTAGAGTCATTTTTTAACACCGGTTCTAAAACAACCAAAATACTTTTTGATAAGGTTTCAGCATCATGTTTTGAAAGAAACAAAAATTTCCAGAATCGTTCCACTGGATTACCATCATTGGTTACATAACGAAAAACGGTTACCATTTGAAATTTAGCCAAAACATCTGTGGTTTCATCAGCTATTATCGCTAAAAATTGTGTTTTGCATATTTCGTGCAATATTTCTTCGTGGCCCACCTGTAACATGCAACCTAAAAGATAGTTTTGTATGTTTTTTGATATACCTTTAAAAACTATTGCGTTTTGTAAATGTTCATGAAGAGTTCTGTCAAGTTCCGATGAAAAATTAATTAAACCACGAAGAATACCAGGTTTCTGATTCATCGTGTCCACGAAGCGCAAGCTCAAAAGTTCCACAAAACTTAATACAGTTTATTATTTTGGATAAAACGTATCTATTCTTCCTAACTTCGTCATTAAATTTTTGAATCTTTATCCAGTACGCTGAATCTAATTGGGCTTGAATGTTAATTTTACCAAACATAGCAAACCGTATTTCATTATTAATATGAGTTTTCATGTTTTTTAATTTTTTCACTCAAATGCACTAAACAACACACACGGAAAGCAAAAAAAAGCATTTTTTCGATTACATCCACAAATCCATTTATTCCTTAAATATATGTACGAATAAATTGTCTTTTATACGTTTTACCACGACTTTTCCCCGCAATTTCAATGTCTAGTTCCGGTTTAGGACGACCTTGCTCTTTTACCGCCAATTGTTCTTGATAATTTAGTTTGGAAAAAGATATTTTCATTTAATTTAAATATAACAGCCATATTCGAATTGTTCTTTTCGTTTATCGACAATTATGAATTGATCAATACGTATAAGAGAGAAAGCAAGCTTATGCTACCGATTGATACCCGAATGAATAGCTAGACAAATTGCAACTCTTTTGCAATATTTTTTCCGTAAAGTAAATCGCGCCTCAGGCTCTCGAGCGCTGTGGGAGGATGGACGACATATGCCGAATACAATAATTTGCCGATGCAGAACCGTTAAGTTAGACAGCGGCTTTGAGCATCTTTTTAGAAGAGGGATGTTATAATAGTGTTCATTTTAAAAAAAAGGACACCCCACTTGACCACCACCACCATATGAAACAAAAAAAAAAAACAACCACCAACAACCCCATTCTAATTTTTTTTTTAACCCATTAGTGCATATGGTCCGTTTAAACGGACGCTCATTTAACGGTAGCGTGCGCTTTAATAAACATCACCTACAAATATACAGTTGCACGAGTGTTTACTCTGATATGTGTTTGAATACAAAAAAAATAGTGTATGCCTTTATTACGATTTATGTGTAATTAGAGAACGATTTTCGTCAAAATGGACCCATCACTTTACACCCGCAGGGGTAACGGGTAAGTTATAAATAAATTTTTCTGTCTAAAATATTTTTGCAATATTATAAATATCATATTTTTAAAAGTTTATGGTTTACGCAATTAACTGTGCTGACTAATTTGTCTAATAATAACAATTAATTTGTTTATACTTGTTTATATGTGACGTCCGTTATAACGGCCACTATGCGGTGCGGTTAGATGTGTTTTAGTAACTACGTAATGCTCTTGCAGATTGTCTCTTGAAGAACTTCTACAAGCGTTAGACGAAAATGATATTGATGCTCCACTTGATATATATGCCATTCCTCCAGAAGATGGCAATGATACCGATATGGACGAGGATTTGAGTGACGACGAACATGTTGCAGATCTCAATTGCCTCGGTCCGAAAATGCTTAAAACTACTTGTGAAGTCGAAACAAGAAAGACTGCTAAAGCTACGGCTGAAGAACCTACACCCTCTTGTTCCCATTGGGATTCCAGTGACGAAGAGCCCCTATCGAAACAAGCAAGAGTCAACCCCAAAAAAAGGTAAATCAAAAGAAGAGTAAAACAAATTATACCTGGTCACACAGCAAACCATCATTCAGTATGAATGTAAACTGCGAAAAGTTCCTCCATCAGAGGCAGCAAAGGCATGTAAAACACCTCTTGATTTTTTTAAATTATTTTTCACTGATACTACGCTACAACACTTCATAGAGCAAACCAATTTATATGCCGGACAGAAAAATAAAATTTTGAATGTGACACTGGACGAAATGAACGTTTTATTGGAGCTCTATTGTTTTCTGGATATTCCAAATATCCAAATAAAAGACTTTTTGGTCGAATTCTCCAGATATACCTGTTGTATTACAAAACAGTATTCGGCTAAACAGGATTGAAGAAATTCTACGAAACTTTCACCTAAATGATAATAGTAAGCATGATAATACAGATCGCTTATTCAAGCTAAGGCCACTGATAACACACCTAAATGAAAAATTTAAACTCCACGGTGGATGTGACGAAAATATATCTATAGATGAAAGCATGATACCCTATTATGGAAAGCATTATGCTAAGCAGTATATTAGAGGAAAGCCGATAAGGTTCGGTTTCAAAAATTGGGCTTGTTGCACGAGTTTTGGGTACTTGCTAGCTTTTGATATATACACTGGAAAAGGTAATAATGACAACAAAGTTTTTGGCATAGGAGGTGATACGGTGGTTTCACTTATCAGTGCAGCAAAAATTCCTCCTCATAAAGGATTCAAGATTTTTTTGATAATTATTTTTCATCGAGTGATCTTTTCAAACATCTTTCAGAAAAAGGGTATTGTGCAACAGGAACCATTCAAGATTCACGAACTAGCAAATGTCCTCTAACTGATGTCAAAACAATGGATAAAAAGCCACGGGGTAGCTATGATTATCGAACAGATACTGATAATAAAATATCACTAATGAGGTGGAAAGATAATAAAACAGTTACATGCATAACTAATTATGATCCAGTTGAAGAAGGAACCTGTAACAGATATTCGCGCGACAGTAGGGCTAAGATTGCTCTTGTCCAACCAAAACCGATAGCCCATTACAAAAGGGAAAGGGAGGAGAGGAAAAAGGGCCCAAGAAGAGGCAACTTCCCCCCCCCGAAGGGGACAGGGAAGATGGCGGTGTCCTATTTTTGTCTATTTGTTAGATGTTTGTATTTCAAACGCTTGGCTTCTTATGAGAAAGATTCGAGAAAATGATAATTTAGCGTCAAGTCTTTTGATCTTCAGAAGGTCTAGTACTTTGGATTTACTAACAACATACGGGACACCATCATCAAGAGGAAAGTTGTTCCGACCACCTGGCGGGAATATACGTTACGATGAACGGAACCATCTGATAGTGTACAACGAAACCGAACGCAGATGCAAACTTTGTGGTAAAAAGCACATTTTATATGTGAGAAATGCAACTGTGCACTTCATCCAAAGCAGTGTTTTAAAATGTATCATACAAAATAGTTTTTAGTTTTTAAATAAACTTTATTATCGGAATTGTATGCATAGTGTCCGTTAAACGGGCACATTTTTTCTGGAGAAATGTCAAAAAATATTTTTTTTTTTGTTAAATTATTAAAGATTTATTTGTTTTTTATTTTAAAATTAGCACAGATAAACTTTATGCACTAATGGGTTAATACAATAATTATTACAATTATTATTTAAATTTATTATTATTATTATTTAGTTTTGTTTTTGGTAGTTCTGCAGCTCTGCAGCACTTAAAGACAAGCCGCCGCTGAATCTTATTGGATTTTTAACTTTTAACATAAGAATACTATAGCCCAGGAAATATAGGTTTTTACCTTCAAAATATATTATAACGTTGAAATTTAGTACACTGGATAGTATCGACTCCCAAAAAAACATATCAAACTATCTGTGCGCGCCCTGTTTTTATGACATCGACAAGATAGGCGGCTTTGAGTTAACAATAAAAATGGAATATCTCCGATGCTATCTTTGCAATTTCAATGATATTACTTTTTTTGAGCGGTAATTTAAATATGTACATAAATAACAGTGTTGTAACATTTTTATGTCGTCACAATGTATGTAAAAATACTCAAGCAGCACCAGATATTTCAATAACATTATATGAATTTAAATCTAATATTTGTTTGTTGTAGATCTGTGTTAAATATTTCTACGTGAAGATTCATCAAGATACAAAGGAAAGGAATACGAACTGGCAGCAGTCTGCTTAATAACTAAACATTGAGGGTTCAGTGTTTGACCTTTATTACTAGTTAAGTTGTGCTAATCATCAGCGATAACGATATCGGTATCGCTGATGATAACAGCTTAGTCATGTCTCATCACTGTTCGATTACTTTTGGTGCAGTTTTGGTGATTTTGTTGGTGAAGATTCATATTAAGAAATAATTGGTATATCAATATTTATAATATTTACAGGAATTGTGAAATAAATATTTATGTATGATTATTTAAATAGATTTATTTTTCAGCATTTGAGAAAATATTGTTTGGTTACTACGAAGTTATTGAGTGGTCGTCACCATCCTCGTTGCCCGTTGAGTGTTTCGTTGCTGATGAATTAAATTTGACATGTGATTCTTATGTATTTTTAACGCTGATTCCGAATATGCTCCTCATTTTTCGATATCTTAAAACAGTTTTCGAGATATCTCGAAATTAAAGTTCAAAAATTAAAAAAATTTTTAGTAGTGAATCATATGTATTTCTCGATGCTCACTTAAGAAAATCACTAGCATTTTACAATATTCTCAACCAGTTTTTAAGATATTATTCAAACTTTTTCTGGCTTTATTTAAAAGTAGTGAATTGGAAGAAATATCCAGTAAATATTTATCTAAGCATTTGAGAAAATATATTAAAAAAAAATCTTTGGTAAATATTGAGCATATATTACTTTCATTTATCGGAAAAAATTTATTTAATTAATTTAAGGATTATGTGTATTTAATTTTAATTTTTTTCTTTTTCTTTTATTCTTAATTATTTATTTTCAATTAGGTTTACTTTTGAATTACACATCTAAACAAAGTACTACAAAATATTCCTTTTTGTGTTCTTTAAAATTTATTAAACTCCGGTTTAATTTTATTTATTTCTTGAGAGTCAAATAAATTGTAATTTTTAGTAATGGTGTTAATTATTCCCAGGGTTTTTACTTTATGTTTAAAGATTATGTGCATGACAATTTCTCAGTTTCAAAAATTTTCTTTTTATTAAAAGTTTTAATTACTCCTTGTATTTGAAATTATAACTACCAACCTGCGTAATATTTCTTACACCTTTAACTTTACTTCTGCACTCATGAATCTGCTCATATGTAATAAAAAAAAAAACATGACAACATTAATTTATTTAACATCAACACCAAAATCACTTATCCTAACAAATAAAATAAACCGCTGCAAAACTTTATAAACTTTAAATGATTTCATAAAGTTTTGCGACATCTACTGAGAACTCCGTTTACCTAGTTATTTAGTTGCAACTTCATTTACGAGACGCTACTATACGCAAAACCTCACAAATTTTCACAACATTGAATACAATAAAATTATACAAATATATTTCTACCTGGATTATTTCTACGGAATGTGTGCGGCTCCTTGTTAGTTGAAGGTGTTTCAGTTCACTTCACCCCACACTGGTAAGTACCTTGATCTTTTTGTCACTAGTTATAATAATTGTTGATATTCAACGTTAATGCACTTTGAATTTTATTACTGTAGATCCACTTTAATTTCTTTCCCCTTTTTCTCGGGAAATTCACATTTTTCTCTTTATCACTTTTTTTTTTAATTTCTCAACTTGTCGGCAAAACTTCCGCATTTTCTTGCCGAGAATCTTTCGGATCTGCCTCAATTTTTTAGGTACCTCTATTTATATTTTTTGTAAAAAGACGCTCTTTTCATTTGTTTTTAATCTCGACAAGGTTGTTGAGGCAATTTTCATTAAATTTCATTTTTCGAATATTAACAAAATTTTGATCTTGTTTTGTATCTTAATTATTTATAAACAGTTTTTGTTATCGTTGTTTTGAAATCTTACGTTTACTTACTTTGAAAAATTCATATAAAGTTCAAGGCCATTTTATGACGTCATCACCCCTTTTTTTTTAGTTTTTTTTTTTTTTTTTTTTTGGTATGGGAAAGAGGATTTTTTTTTTTTTTCTTAAAACCCCTCCCCCTTCCATTTTTTTTTAATTTTTTTTTTTTTTTCTTTTCCTTTTTTTTTTTTTTTTTTTTTTTTTGGATTGGGGAGTGGAAATTTTTTTATTCTTTTGTCCACTTTTTCATTTCCTCTTGACCCCTCCCCCTCTCCCTTTCCCCTCCTCTTTTTTTATTTTCTCCAGTGAAAATTCCCTCCCCTCAACATAACCCCACCTGCCACCACATTCAGGTATACATAAATTATATAACTAACTATAAACAAAAAAAATTTTTTTTTTTTAAAAATTTTTTTTTTTCTTTTTTTTTAAAATTCTTTTTAAAATTAATTAAATTTCCAATTTTTTTCCCCCATAATTAACAATTATTTAACAAACACATTATAAAATCTAATTTCTTAAAAATAATTTTTCTCCTCTTAAAACTCCCCCATTTTTTTTTTTATATTTTCACGAAAGCAGCCTGATGTTACTCATAGTTTGTAGCCGAGGGCTAGAAATCTTTGTTTTGCAAATCCTCTTAGATCCATAAAGAAAGGACATGAATGCATCAAACTTTAAGTTGTGTTTGTGTTTTAACCATTTTGTATCTTACCATCGGTCAGTATGTATACGATCCCTAACGTGGGTGTTTTTGTTTGTGTGAAATAAATCGAATGAGGTCAAGTAAAAGTGCAGGAGCAGGACAAACAACTAAACAAGTAAAAGTGCAGGAGCAGGACAAACAGTAATAGTAAGTATATTTTTGTTTTCAATTTTTATGTAATAGGTAATTTGTCAAATTTTGCATCATAAGTGTATCTAATTCAAAGAATGATGTAGATTTGCTAGGCATTAGTTTGTTTTTTTCTCTCTTTTCACAAACCCTTCTTTTTTTCTTTGGTGTGTTGAGTACTGGGCCGCTTTATTTTCATGTTTTTGGCCTAGGAAGTACACATTTGTTTACAGTAACAAAGAGCCTTGACGACGTAAAAAAGGACTTTTTTACTGGTCGTGATTGTGAATACAATTATTAGCTTTTACTAAATAAACTGAATTATTTCTTAATAAACGAGAATTAGACAGACCCTAGAGACCATAATCAAAAGCATACTGCAAAATTTAATTTCATGTAAAAACTCAATTAAATATGTATTTATTATACTTATACGACACACTTTTTAGTGGCGACAAAAAAACGGTTTCCAAAACGGTTTCCCAACGTACCGTTTTATCAAAATAAAAATCGCATTTCCTGGTAAAAATCCAGCAGATGTAATCACAACAACACAACCAATAATAGGTATGCTGTTCTTAAAATATTGAATTATTTTGTAATTGCTATTACCGTATCATTGTATTAGGTTTGTTTGTACAATTGAATTTTAAAAGAATATTAATTTGGTTTCTATTTTTGCATCTCGGAGGCAAAATTTATGTTCATATTAAAATACAGTTTTGAATATGATAAAAAATACATCAGCTTTGACAAGGACTCGACTCAGTCTTATTAATTTCAATATTTAGATAGTTTTGTGTGGCTTTATACTTAAAAAATTAATACATTTTACTTACAGGATTGATTTGATTGAAGAGGAAATCTAAATTACGATCATAATTTAATATTTTATTTTGTAGTTTGTAGTGTTTATATGTTATGTTACAATACTTATGAATTTGTGTATTTGTATTATGTAATAAATATTGTTTATATTACTTATGTATTAATAATGTTCTTTTGTAAACATAAAAAGAAAATATAAAAAATTTCGAATATATTTTTACTTTTTTGTAAATTGATTTAATATTATTGTATTATTTACAATGTTGCATAAATATCATTTTTAAATGTTCAGAAAATATTATTAGAAAACTTAATTCAAATATTTTAAATATATTTATTTAAAATATGATATTATTATTTATTTTAAATATTTTTTATAAAGCAATTTAAAATATTTGATAAATATTTGCTTGAAATATTTACGTAAGATTTATTTCAAATATTTTGTATATGTTTACCTAAAATATTTAACAAATATTTTCCTAAGATATTTTTTAATATATAAAAGTGTTACATTTAAATGTTTGATTAACATTATTTACTAATATATTTACAGTTTAAGAAAGGTTTGCGAAAACTTGTCAGTTATTCGCTTTTTGATAAACTTTAGTTCACTAGTAATAATGGAAAGTGTTTAGTGTGTCTCTTGTGATTCCGATTTGACAATTAGAAAATTAAGTACAGTTAAAGCTAAGGGTCTGCTTACTTTATGCGAAATTAGTAGAAAAATAGAAGATGGCTTATTTGTGAAGTTACAAGGGAAAGAGTCTCTGAAGGTGCATCTGGAATACAGGTAACAACATAATTATATTTCATGATATTGCCTAAATAAAGAATATTGGCATTCCTTTAATAATGATCTATATTGTATTATACCGGATTTTTCAGAAATAAATAATAGCAGAGAAAACAAAAAACCAGAAAAACGCTTGTAAAGTCAGAGAAGAAAACAAAAAACCAGAAAACTGAGGAGGCACGACCCCAACTTCGGTCTTGTGTTCACAATTTCAACATCAAATCTGACTGCCTGTTATGCGGCGAAGAGGCATCTATTCAAAAAAAAAAAGAAAAGACACAATGAATATAAGGGTTTTGTGCACGAAGTGACAACTTTACCCTTTAAGGAAACAGTTTTTAAATTGTGCCAATCTAGAAACGATGACTGGGGTGCAGTGGTTATGGTTCAAGTAGTTGACGCTGTTGTCTTAGAGGCAAAATATCATAATGAATGTTACCTGAAGTTTTCATCTACGAAGTCCACAGATGCAAAGAATAAAGTTCGCGAAAGACCCAAGGATAAGAAGAAAACCGAATCCTTTGATATGTTATGCTCTTTTCTTGATGAGAACGACAAATTCCTATTCAGTTTAGTTGAATTGGAAGACCATATGATAATTCTATGTAAACAATTGGAGTGTGAGACTTATAGTCTCGATTATTTGAAGGAAAAACTTTGATCTCGGTATGGGCTTTGCTTTTACATTACTAAACTACCAGGGAAAAATACATTGGTAAACTTCATAGGGGTTTCTGTATACAATTATTTTCTTGTACCACGTTATGTAAATACTACTCATTAACGTTATGTTGTAATAATTGTTTAGTATTCCTCTCTATAGTTTCTTCCGGAGAGTAAGACTAGTTCTGTTAGAAGTAAGATTATAGTAGATTAATCAGTTATCGGTTTCAGATCAAGTTCGGGCGGTGGTCAATAGTATTTCAGTAAGATATCAAGAGAGTAATCAGGTACAGCCGATTGGTCGGGTTTAGTTAAACAATGTCTTAAACGAACCAAAACGACCGAATTTATACCCATTCTTATCAAGAGTGTAGCGGGGACCACAAGAGAGAGGACTCTAGTGGGAGAATGAGCAGGGATGGGTGACGTCACCAAATGTATGATTATTACAATCTAGTATTAATTTATTTACTTTTAAAAAACGCAGTAGGCAATTGCGATACGACAGAAGTGTCAGCAACGATTTAAAATATTGGTCAAACCTCTAGAAATCAAAACACAGAAATCATTTATTTATCTTCAATGGTTCAAAAGTAGTAAATTTTTTAATAGTAATCCAATTTTTTGCATTCAATGTTACATATCAAAAACTATAACACATGTCTTGACAATATGATGGCGCTGATCATAAAATTTAATTCAAAAATGGTGTCAAAATGGTAATATTCGATTTAAAAAGAAAAATGGCGTCAATTTCCGGTAAATCAGGAAGTGTCGCCATTATGAAAATATTTTAGTTAGACTTAGAGTAGTCGATTATGGCCATATACCAAATTTTTTATTGCTGAAATTTCAGGATAACTTTCTAACCGACGGGCCACGTGATCGCCCTGTATATTAATTGGTATCTTCCCTAACTTTGTCTGTAAGTAATTATTTTTTTTTTCAGCTGCTTCTTTGAATTCGGGATGAGTACAATAAATAAATTCATTTACTTCACACATTTTTATTATATTTTACCGATTTTACTAATAAACGCCGCAATATAATTTTACAATATGGCGTTTTATTTTATATTTAGATAAAATATATCAGTGTTAATTAAAAATTTTTGTTTAAGATTTGGACGGAAAAACATGATTGTGAATAAAATAGAATACAAACCTCATAAATTGCGTCGAGAATGATTTCTCGACAAGAATGAAACTCTTCCCACCTCGTTACGTTTATTAAATTATTATTATAGTTTTTATTCCTGTTTGAATGGATTATTTAATAATAATAATAATAATTCTTTAGTGCTTATAGAAAACAGAAAAAACATTTTCATAGCAAGAAATTTGAGACTAAAAAGCGTGAAAAATAAATTAAAAATAAGAAATAAATTGTGTAATAATAATTGCAAATTATATTAATCATACAAGTGTTGAAAAGTAGTCATAGAGCGATAGAAAAAATAGGTATTCTAATATATTTTAAATATAAAAAGTGCATATGCAGAAATCATTCGTTCAAGCCAAAAGAGCGTAGTATTAAAATTTGCAGAAGAGTGTTACAAAATTGTTTGGCGTCAAGCAAGGAAGTGTTATTAAGCTTGTTTACAATTCCAGAAAAGGACTGTAAAAAATTGACATTCTTTGGCCTAACAACAGACAAAATGGGGCTATCAATAAAAATATGATGGAAAGTTTGCAGTTGATTAGAATTACAAACTTGACAAATTTCTCTAAAATCTATTTTGTACAGCTTGTTCTTATAGCAAATTCTTAAACAGTGGTTATATGATAGTCTAACCTGGGCAATAAGACGGATGATATGAATAGGAGATCGAAAAGTTAAGTAATTTTGTACCAGTCTGTTATACGTAAAGTATTGTGAAAACAGGCCGTATAAAGATTGACTTAATTTATTAATATCTTCTTGATAACATTTTTCCTGGAATTTTTACAGCAATACGTCTTTGATCTTTACTAGTACTAGGTAATTGAGCTCACTCCATGATTCGAATAAGATAATAAAATTAAACATTGATTGGACTAGCTTGACCCAATTGAACCTTATATCACTATCGCCGGACCGCACTTGATTTAGAAAACAAATTTTCGGGTACCTCCCGGATTGCATAGAATAAAGTTTAATGAGCCAGTTCAACGTGAATTTAGAAACAATAAAATATAGTTTAAGACATCCAATTTCCAACCTCACAAGTGAATCGGGGCTGTTCATTGGTAGTAGTAGCAAACGTTTCAAAAATCCGACCTGAATCCGCTCAATCATAACGCAGTACCGAATTCCCCAAACTGGGAGACACATAGAAAGTGTGCTTACTACGATGGACTGATAGAGTTGCAGTCTACATTGCCAGGAGTTAACACGTGCGTTTGTAAGAAGGCCCATGACCGATCCTTTATCTTGCTTCGCCTTGAATGCTGATGTTTGCGCCATTTTCTAAATAAGCCAGATCAAGAACGGTACATCCAAGTAAACGTGTTCCGAGATAGTTTCTATTGTTTGGAAATTGTAAAGAAACCGAAAATTTTTTTGCCTATGGAGTCCACCCTTAGAAAATCTCAAATTCTTAGACTTATCAATGTTAACCTCTAACTTGTTAACAGTCCTTTCAAGGACACCGAGTTTGCGAGCCAGATCAACTTCAGATTCAGCCAGAATGACCAGATCATCGGCGTATAATAGCATAAGTATGTCTGTTGTTGCACCTGCAGAGACACCATGTAACCCTTTGAGTCTAAAGTATTGCTCGATGTCCGCTAAATATAGAGAAAAGAGAGAAGGACTAAGGAATTCACCTTGGAGAACACCACATGCTACATCGTATTTTTTGGTAAATTCTAATAGACAGATAATCCACCAAGAACATTTTTCAATAAGAGTATATGAGAAACATTTTTTAATGAAAACACATAAACCGCCATTGGGACGACCAACTAATTTGTCACTGGATGCATTAACTTCTATGTTGTAATAATCTTCGACCAGGCATGTAGGACTTACTACGTTCGTAGTTAACCAGATTTCGATGAACAGCACATGAAAGTCAGTGTTGTCATAAAGATAGTCGGAAAGATTATTAAAACCGTGAACATTCCAGGATACCAGGTTAATTGGTTGATACTGTATTACGTTTCTAGGGTTCTTTTTATTCGTTTGGTTGGGCGAACCGTCTTCATCTCTACTTCTTTTGTTTAGTTGTATTATTATGGGTAAGTTGTTAATATATTTAATAGTAAGGAGACTTTCGCCTAATTCTGTTCTCTGCTTGAGTTCGTTGCGCAAGTCAGCGAGATACTTTCGCTGAGAGGACGTTGGATCAGAGATAAAATAGTACGCAGAGCCCACAATTTTAGCTTTATTTTTTAAAATGGAACGACAATTTTCAGCGTAATTAAAACAGACTTTGAGAGGCCTAAGTTTTTGTTGTAGTTGATTATTCCGTCCGATACGATAACATTGTAATAAGTTTTAGGGGTGACCCGGTATTACACGATCAATGATACTCGCTGCGGTTGCCCGATCATCCAGAGAGTTGCTTTCAGAAAGGCCCATTATAAGTAGGTTTATTTCACGATTGATTCGATCAACTAATTCGTTTTGAGATATTGCTAAAGCATCGGCAGTAGACGGGGTTTGGTTTTCACTTTGGGCTATCTTTAACCGAAGTTCCTGATTTTCCTTGCGAAGATCAGCAATATCAGACACACATTTTTCAATCATGACCGAATGTGAGCTCACCGAGTCATTTAATTTATTAGTTCGCTCCGTGCAAGTAGCAATAAAAGTATTTAAGACCGCTAACTGATCCATGATAGCTTTAAACCGCATTGTGTCGACATCCGCCTTGCTGGCGGGTACCTGTATGCAGTATTGACAAATCCATTTTTGTAGCGTATTAATATCGATGTCCACGGGTTGTGG
This sequence comes from Abscondita cerata, assembly GCA_030710515.1. NCBI lineage: Eukaryota > Metazoa > Arthropoda > Insecta > Coleoptera > Lampyridae > Abscondita > Abscondita cerata. Next base: position 326,181 of record JALBCR010000293.1, read on the forward strand.
CTTTGCACATGGATTATTTATAGATAAGACAGGACAACGTCTGACTGGTCAGATATTATGTTAGTAAATACTAAATTAAGTTTAGCTACAGTCAACACAACATTTATTGACTGATAGGCGGTACGAAGTTCGTCAGGTCAGCTAAATACTCATAAATTTCAATACGTTTCAGGAATCATGACTTCAAAAAGTATTTATACTCAGTATACTATTGGCGCGGAGTAATAAACCTGTCAGAATGATCAAATCTCCCATATTGCAGTGGCGTAGGTACCTGATACGTTTGGAAAATCATATTTTTAGTAGGTAAATATATTATAATAGTAAAATCTACCTTGATATGAATTATTATGTGGTTTCTTTTATTGTTTCAATCCTTACTTTGTGGAATCTATTTTTCACAGTAAATAATTTAATTCAACAATATTCCACCGTATCTTGGTATAATACTCACATCTACGGCTATGATTCTCGTTTTGTCAGTACCTGGGCTGATGGCAACGTGATTACAAAGATTAACCTATTGTTCTCAGACCCTAGATGGGTCGATATCCTACAAGAGCGGCACAATGATCGTATTTTGGTTAGAATTTATTGGTTTATATAACCGTAGAAGTACCGCTTTCACAAGAAAATAAAGAATTATTTCAAGCAATTATGATTTATTACTCCGCGCCAATAGTATACAGACTTTAGTAAAGCTTCATTATGTAATAATAACTTAATTGTAACATTTAAAACTCGGTCATTATTCTTGACACGTGTTAAATCAAAAGCACATTTTAACAAAAGCTCGTCTAATTTTAAAAATTTGTCACATACATTTCTTTGTTATTAGAATTGATGAAACCCCCATAAATATAAAGAAAACGTGCGCCCTAAAAAATTTAAATCTTATGAAAAGTAAATAAATTTATTTTATGTTTTTTATATTAACAAAAGATATTTTTTATATACGTGGTATATCACGCTCAACATTTATTAAGATTTAAATTGGATTTAAGTTTACTGCAGTTTGTTCAAGTATAAAACAAGGATCCTTAAAATCGGTATAAACATAAAAACAGAAAGGGTTGTTATAAAATTTCCTAAAAAAAACAGACTTTTCTGGACTTTGTTACTTTTTACAAACGAAAATAAACAGCGGCAACCGCTACTTTATGTAACAAAGAAATAATGTTACTGCATGTTATTTTCTGCATCGTCTACTGCTTTTGTAGGTACATGCTTGTTTATAAACTGAAAAGTGTATATTCCTGAAAGTAAGTAATAATCTTAGTTTACGCATCTTTTTCAAATAAAAACCTTTTCGAACACAGAATATCAATACAATTTGAAAAGTTTCTAGTTCAATTTCTACAAACGGTTTGCTTCGAAGGAATGCATTAATTTTGTATGACGTTCAAAGTAGGTAGTATATATTGACAAACTGCATGCTACCTTTTATGATAAATAAAAAATTAGGTTTGACTTAGGTGTTCAAAGAAAATGATCGTCATTAGAAAGTTTATGAAACTTACAGAATTAGAACACCTATTAGAATTTGCTGCGTGCAATTTGAAGAGGTAACAACATTCAACAGAAATAATATTACAAGATCAATATCCTTTGGTAAAAACTATATAGCTTCCAGACTTTGTGTGTAAAATGTCGACGCTAAATACCTATTTAACCTTTAAGGTACAATTATTATGTTTCACTTGATTAAAGTTACACTTTGTTACTTAATGGTATTTTATCGATTAGAACACACTCGAAATTCAAATTTTAGATGAAAAATAGCTACCATTTATGTATTTAAGAAATGCCTTTCTAGAATGTTTCAATTCTTTTCATTACAGAGACTAGAAACTTCGGACAGAGTCCACTTTTAAATGTTTTGTTTTATGTTTTTTCTTTTAATTGGCTGAACAATTTTAAGTATTTTTAAAATGCCCTTAAAGAAAAGCCCCCCAAAAAATGTATTCGTGAATATAAATTATTTAGAACAATATAATTTTATTTGGGAATCTAACCTTTAGGGGTATTATTAAATTGCCATTGTCATCCTCAATCTTAGAAATTGTGTTATGTTTGGTAACTTTTCTACGTATATAAATACCTTTATGTATAAAAGAACAAAAGTCTTTAGTTTTGCCAAATACACAATTTAGGCTCAGATCCCAATAAGTGTGTCATAGGTTAATTGCTTAATTCCTTTTTATTGAGGTTTAGAATATCTTGTGAAAGATACTTTGGTCTATAATCTAAGATTATTTGGGTTTACCTAGAAGGTGCTTGTCAGCTATACTCCTTTCCCACATCTTTGATTTATCTTTTCCTTCTTTTACCTCTTTCATATTATTTTTCTATTTTCTCTTTTTTCTTCTAACTCATTTTTTTACGTTATTACTATTTGTTTATTCTTGATTCACTTATGTATGTCGTCAGGTTTTTCTGATTTTATTTTTCGTTTGTCAAACCACTGTTGGCAGATAAATAATAAAAGTCTAACATCGTCCTCCTCTTTGCAGTACCATTATTCTGTAGTCTCTTTTTTTCTAATTCGATCAATTTACTGAAACTTCCGTGTCCTGACAGTGCTTGTGAAAGGTGAGAGTTAGACTTTCCGTGTTACCTGTCGTACCAAGGTCTTATGCTTTTTATTAGTTGATGTGTACATCTTTCCTTCTCTGCTTAAAACTACTTAAAATAATTATTACTCAATAGGTAACACACATAAGCACCACATTATCACTTCCTGGGTGAACTTCGACAACTCTGTCAAGACTTCATTTGGTAGGTGGAAGATTTTCTTCCTTTATTATCACTAAAACTCCAACTTTGATTAGGATTGGTCCATGTTGTTTCCATTTTTTTCTGGTTTGTAGCTCGGAGATATATTCCTTTGACGAGCGCTTCAAAAAATGCTGGTTTTGATGCGTACAAGTTTGGTTCTGGCAGTGCAACCAAACTTTGGCCAATTATGAAATGTTTAGGAGTTAACGGAAGTGGGTCATTAAGATCACACGACAATGAGGTGATGGGACGGGAATTTAGACAAACTTGAACATTTTTGGCTGAACACCCTTAAAGGTAGTTGTATTATCCGAATAAATATTTTGTACCTTTCCCCTGCTAGCCAAAAATCGGTTTAAAGACGCTAAAAAGTTTTCAGAGGTTAGGTCACTAGTTAATTCCACGTGTATTACCTTAGTGGCAAGACATACAAATAAACACACATACGCTTTAGATATTTTAAAGTGTCATGTTCTTCGATCTCATAAATTAAATGGTCCGCAGTAACCTACCCCGCAATTAGCAAATGGTTTTTAGGAATTACAGTATTAGTTTCTACAAAATGTAGAAAATCTTTACTCTGGAGTTAGTTTTAGAAATGCTGAACATTGAGTTATGGTATGACTCTTTGAACAAAAACTGCATTTTAAAGAATTATCTATTGTAAGATAGAATTTGGTTTTTTCTTTATGAAAATTTCCTCTTTGATCACCTTGAGGTTTTATGGTTTCTAATAATCTACACCTTCGTTCTAAGAATTCAGAAAGTTCTGTGAATGTTGGGAAGGTTGTTTGTTTAGTTGTAAGTGATTCCCATTCCCTGAGTGTCATAGTATCTAATTTGTTTATGATTAAGTATACTACTAACCTATTCCAATATTGAATCGGTTGTTCAAGAACTTAAGACGTGTATGTGTTTATTTAAACGGTCGTGTAGCAATCTCATTTGTGTATGAGATTATTTTGCTAAAGTAGGCAGCTAAAGTAGGTATCCGTATTAAATCAACAGCATGTACTTTATCGTCAACAGCTACAATATTTACTTTTTAAATCAAGTGAGCGTTATATGTATTTTTTAGTTACATTTTATTAAGCAGGGCAAGGCCGCGTATTAACTTGCGTTTTCGATGCTGGAAGGAATACAGGTTAAGTGATAGTTTCTAACTTCATTTATACATAAACAAGTAATTATTCGAAATGTACTTACAATCATGATATGTAGCTAATCCTTTCAAATATTTTATTCATGTACAGGGTGTGTCGCGATGATGGTTCGTTAGACGTTTACGAAAAATTAGACATAGTTTTTTTTTGAAATTTTGGTTACTTGCACAGCTGGCCCTGATCTATCGATTTAAAATATTTTCAACGTTGCAACGTTGCCGCTCATATGGAAATGTGGCAACAATTTTGATATTTCAAATGAGACACTCTGTATATTATTATATTTTCAAATTCTACATTGAATTTTTAACGGATTTTTATGGAGGTACTATGTACCAAAAATTGATAGTTTCCGAGTTATTCGATTTTTCTGAAAAAAAAAATGACAGATGAGACGGCATTTTAAAAAACCATATCTTTGCTATTTGTCAACCTAGGGTAATGAAAATTTGCATAACTTATCAATAAATATTCTTTTTGTAAAAAGTTTGATCAGATTTCATTCTCCTCGTACAGGGTGTTCATGAAATTCACTCGATCTTCCTCAAATTCAAGTCAGTATAAGTCACTAATTTTAAATGGAACACCCCGTATTTTGTTGACTTATCCGAAAGCTGGAGCAATTATATATATTAGTGAAGTATTTTTCGTGGTATTCACACCTTTATGATTTTTGAAACATACGAGGTAGATCAATTTGTTCATGTGAAGAGGGGCACCCTGTATTTCTTCCTTGAGTTAGTCAAAAGAATTTGATCTCATTCTGAAAAACATTGCTAATATCTGAAATGTAGCCCTAACACGGTTTCTGAGAATTTTCTTAATTCTATTCAAAATTACCGGAAATTAATAGTCAAGATTGCCATGGAGGAAAAAATGCTATTAACTGCACTCTTCATATGTCTGTTTACGAAGGAGCTGTCAGTAGTTAATTGATAGCTATCAAAATGGCACAACAAATGGAATTTACGAATGAAGATTATCTAAATCTCTTGGTTATTTATGGACAGTGTAATCGCATGATTGATCGAACGTGTCGTGCATTTTCGGAAAGATTTCCGGAAAAGCCGAAGCCCAGTAAAAAGATAGTAAGGGGTGTCATAAATAATTTACTTAAATATGGATCTTTCAAGGCCCCACTAGTAAAGCAAAACCGATCGTAGACAATGAAGAAACTGAAATATTGGTTTTAGCTTTCTTTAGTTCCTATCCAACTGCATCTTTACGCGACGCAGAAGTTAATTTTAGAGTGTCTTTCAAAAGTGTCCACAGGATTTTATCAAAACATAAATGGAAGCCATTTTACTACACTAAGGTTCAGCATTTGAATCCTTGAGATCTTTCTATGCGTGTTGAATTTTGCGAATGGTTCTTGATAAAGACACAAGAAGATTCAAATTTTTGTGGAGACATTATTTGGTGTGATAAAGCCAAATTCTGCAAGAATGGTATGTTCAACCGACATAATAGTCATTTTTGGGCAGAGGAAAATCCACATGTGGTCCGTGAACAAGGATTTCAAGGAGCGTGGCAGTTTAATGTTTTTTTGCTATAAAAGGAAACAGTATCCTATGCTTTTGTTTCTATGACGAGAACTTGAACGGCCTAGCTTACCTGGGAATAATGGAAAATGAAATTTTGCCAGCACTTCACCTACTCCCAGAAATCGATCAACTCCGTACCTGGTTCCAACAAGATGGTGCCCCGCCGCATAACTTGAGAGCAGTAGGCGATTTATTGGATGCTACTTTCGAGGATCGGTGGATTGCCAACAGAGGGCCGATCCGCTGGCCTGCTCGTTCTCCCGACTTGACCTCATTGGATTATTTTCTTTGGGGTCATGTCAAAAACATAGTATATGCAGATCCTATCACCAGCAAGGAAGATATGCAAATGAGAGTTACTCAAGCGCTCAGGTCAATACCACCATCGACCATATTAAAAGCCACTCATGATAATATGTTGAAAAGAATTCATAAATGTTTGGAGGTGAATGGCAGTGTATTCGAACATATATTACAATATGTAAATTAATTCTATTTCAATTACAATTTGTTTTGTTTTGATCTGTTTTCATGACAACCATGCACCACTATGCATTCCCGAATTTCAAAATAGAACTTAGAAAACCACAAAAAACGCGTTACATGAGACAAATGAAAAATACAGGGGGCTCCTCTCCACATGTTCAAAATGATATACCTCGTATGTTTCAAAAGTCATAAAGGTTTGAATAACACAAAAAATAATGCACTTGGGTATATGAAAGATAATTACTCCAGTTTTCAGATAAGTCAACAAAATACGGGGTGTTCCATTTAAAATTAGTGACTTATACTGACTTGAATTTGAGGATGATCGAGTGAGTTTCATGAACACCCTGTACGAGGAAAATGAAATCTGATCAAACTTTCTGCAAAAAGAATATTTAGTGATGAGTTATACAAATTTTCATTACCCTAGGCTGATATATGGCAAAGATATGGTTTTTTAAAATGCCGTTTCATCTGTCATTTTTTTCAGAAAAATTGAATAACTCGGAAACTATCAATTTTTAGTACATAGTATCTCCATAAAAATTCGTCACAAATTCAATGTAGAATCTGAAAATATAATTATATACAGAGTGTCTCATTTGAAATATCAAAGTTGTTGCCACATTTCCATATGGAGGCAACGTTGCAACGTTAAAAATATTTTAAATCGATAGATCAGGGCCAGCTGTGCGAGTACCCAAATTTTCAAAAAAATTCTATATCTAATTTTCCGTAAACGTCTAACGAATCATCATCGTGACACACCCTGTACAATCTCTGTCCATGTGGATAAATAAATAATCATACTACGATATCAAACACACTCATCAACCATTATTGCATACAATACCGGTGGAAAGAAGGTTAACTTTTTAAGTTATTTAACGTTATTCCTTCTTCGGAAATTATTTCTTCTATTGAAAATATGTTATCTAAGCGAAAGTTTAGAGTTTTTGTTGGATATACAAGCAGTAAATTTAGACTTGGTCTTCCACAGGGATCGGTTCTTGCACCTATTCTTTTTAATGTATACAGGGTGTTTCATTAATCAGTACAGAAAATGAAACTAGAGATTCCTTGCAAAATTTAAAGGGGGGTTTAACATAAAAAAAAATTTCCTTAAAGCCTCCCCTGAAGAGTTAGACAATCTGTAGCAATGCTAGGTAGCGTTAACGGAAATTTGTTCAAAAGAATAAGAGCCTGTATTCAAGAAAATGGTGCCCATTTTGAACACTCTCTGAAATAATATTGTTAATTTAAATTAAAAATGATAGTTAATAATAATATTGTTATTTATGTCAAACTTGCATACGCAACTTATTAATTAAAAATTCTGCAAGTTCGCTTAATTTATTTTTTTTGTGAAAAAGTATTGAGTTTACGTGAAATTTTTAAGAGACAAAGGTTTTTAATTGAATTGGCCCTCCAAAATCTGAATTTTAAAATTGAAAAAAAAATTAGTTAAAAAGTTCTGGTAAAAAACTCTAAGGGGTAGTAAGACTCACCCCTTGCAGAGAACAAGGGTGAATAAAATTATGAAATTATGGAGGCTTCTTGGTAGTAATATTTGAATGTTTAGATTTCTTTTTTATTTCAAGTCATTTCAGAAAAAATCGATAAATGTGAATTTTTACACATCTTTAAGGGGCTGTAACTCTTCAGGGGAGGCTTTAAGGAAATTTTTTTAATGTTAAACCCCCCTTTAAATTTTGCAAGGAATCTCCAGTTTCATTTTCTGTACTGATTAATTAAACACCCTGTATATTCCTGATCTTCCTTCTTTACAATGTTGTAAATTGCTCTACGCCAATGATATGACAATTTCATTTCAACATTCGGATATTTTAGAAATTGAAAGAAAGCTATCTGATGGTTTGCGTATTATGGAAAATTATTTAAAAAAATGGCGATTATGCCCCAATCTTAAAAAGACAGAGGTTTCTTGTTTTCATTTAAGAAATAGAGAAAAAGTAGAAAATTGATTTTATTTTTAATAACACAGAGTTAAACCATAATTTTAATCCTGTTTATCTGGAAGTAACTTTAGGTACGTTTTTAATTTACAAATACTGTCAATTATAAATAATGCCATTAAAAAATTAGCTGATACAACTTGGGGAGCAGATGCATTGGCATTAGTTTATTCTACAGTAGAATATTGTGCTCCTGTCTGGTTGAATAGTTATCATACGAAAAAAATAGATGCCCAGTTGAATTGCACTAAAAGAGGAAAAAAGGAGGAAGGATGGAAGCAAATATAGATGAGGAAAAATGGGAAGAACACTGTAAGAAGTTAGTAGGAGAGAGTGAAAAAAAAGCAAGAAATGAAGAAGTTGAAAAAAAGGATAAGACACAGAGAGGGTGGAATAGGAAAAGAAGAAATGGAGAGAGCAATAAATAAAGTAAAAAGGAAAAGCAGAAGGGACGGATGGAATACAAGGAGAACAATGGAGGTACATCGGAGAAGGAATGAGAGAAAAGTAAGAGAAGTATTCGAGAGAATATGGAAAGGAGAAGGGTTTCCAGAAAAATGGAGAGAGGCAATAATATGCCCAATTTACAAAGGGGGAGATAGGAAGAAAGCGAACAACTATAGAGGAGTGAGTATAATGAATGCGGGCTATAAGATATATGCGGAAATAGTTAGAAAAAAATTGGAAAAAGAAATAGAAGAAAAGAATATAATACCGGATTGGCAAGCAGGATTTAGGAAAGGAAGAGGAATGATAGACAAAATATACATATTAAAGCACATAATCAATAAAGAGTTAGCAAAGAAAGGCGGAAAGATGTACGCAATATTCCTAGACATTAAAGCGGCATTTGATAATGTGGAAAGAAGGGGATTATGGAAAAGGATGGAGGAGGTAGGAATAAACAGAGATATAAAAATGCAATAGAGGAAATATACGAAGAAACAAGGTGTAGAACGAGGGTAGGGAGGAAGCTAGGTAGAGAATTTAGGACGGAAAAGGACTAAAACAGGGATGTCCGCTAAGCCCAATCTTATTCTCGATATACATTAGTGATCTTGAGGAGGAAATGGAAAAAAATCAAGTAGGGGGAATAGTAGTAGGAAGGAAAAAGATATGGGTTTTAGCATACGCGGATGACATTGTGGCAATAGCGAGAAATGAAGAAGAGATGAGAGGAGTAGTTAAATTTATGAAGAAATACCTGGAAAAGAAAAAACTAGCAGCAAATGTCGGTAAAAACAAAAATTATGGAATTTAAAAAAGAAAAGGAAGAAGAAAGGAAGTGAAATGGTGGTGGGGGAGGAGGAGGTAGAGAGAGTAGACAAGTATAGATACTTAGGTTACAACATCAGATACGATAACAAAGATGGAGACCATATAAAAGAGATGAAAATGAAAGGAAATAGAATAGTAGGACAAGTATGGGGGTTAGGGAAAGGATATTTGGTAAAGATATAGAGAAAAGGAGATGGATGTTTGAAAAGTTGGTAAGAAATGTGGTACTGTATGGAGCGGAGATTTGGGGTTGGAGGGAATGGCAAGAGCTGGAGAAGATACAGGAGAAATACTGGAGGTGGACGTTAGGACTAGAGAAGGAGACACCGGGGTATATAGTGGAAGAAGAGCTAGAAATAGAAAAATAAGGATACAAGCAGGAAGAATTGCAGTAAGGTATGAAGAAAAAATGGGAAGTAGGAAGGAAAATGAAATACTATATGAATGTTGGAAAGAGATCGAGGCACAGAAGGTAAAATATGGGGAAGAAGAAAGAAGAAAATACTATGAAAGAGTGGGATACGGAGAGAAGAGATAAAGAGATTAAGAGAGGGGGGGAGAAAGATGGAAGAGGAAATAATTGCAAGAGATAAAGATACTCAGAAGCAGGAAAGAAGGGCAAAAATAAAGGAAGGAAAATATAACGAGAAATACATAAAAATAATGACAGACAAGACACCAAGGTACATAACAGAAGGAAAAGGAATGAATGAAATAAGAATGATTGCAAGGTTCAGAATGGGTAATGAAGAAAATGAAAATAAATATTGGATGAGTGATGAGGAGAGATTATGCAGGTTGTGTGGGGATGAATGGGAAAATATAATACATATGAAAGAGGGATGCAGGGAAACAAGACACGAGGAAAAGGAATGGAAGTTACTACTAGGAGAGAAAGGGGAAGGAAAACAATGGATGAGGGAAGTGTTGGAGAGGAGGAAAGTGATGGAGGACAGGAAAAGAAAAATACTGAAAGCTTAAAGAAGAGAGGGATGAGAGGTTGAAGAGGGAAACAGGAATTAGTTATTCAAAGAGGTGGACTTTAGGATTAGATAATAAAAGACCAGGATACCTAATAATTCAAACAGGAAACTGAAGGAAAAGATGGAAAACAGAAAAGAGAATAAAATGCTGTACATATGTTAGAAAGAGATAGAGGAACAAAAAGTGAAATAAGGTGAAGAAGATAGGAAACCATATTATCAAAGAAGAGGATACGCAAAATAAAAAATTAAAAAAGCTAAGAGGTGAAGGAAGAAAGATGAAAGAAGAGATAGTAAAAAAAGAGACAAACATAACAAGGTGCAGGAGAGAAGAACGAAGATTAGACAAGAAAGATATAACGACAAATACAACGATTTAATAATGGATGGAATCAAATATGGATAAAAAGAAAATGATTGTTAAGGTTTTTTAGTTAAATTTCGTATTTAGTTTTAAGTTTGAAAAGTTTAGAAAGAACCGAATCACTTTGTTATTTTAAAAAACAAATAAATTTGATTTGATTTGATTTGATTTGAATTGCACTATGCGTATAATTAGTGGAACCATTAAATCTACTCCTCTCGATTGGTTTCCTCTTCTTTGTAATATTACTCCAACGAACATTCGACGAAAAGCTGCCTTAAAACGAGAATGGGATAAATGCCAACTTAACAAAAACTTACCTGGAATGATATTGAGAACCCTCCAGCTAAAAGAATTAAATCTCGGAAGTCATGTATGATTCCAAGATTACTTAACTACAACTTTTTCTGAAGTTGAAAAGTGGAAAAAATTATGGTCTGGAGTTGATGTGTTCAATAAACATTTCATTGATGATCCAACAATAGAAGTCCCGGGCTTTGATCAAAAAAGAAAAATTTGGTCCAAAATAAATCGCATAAGAACATGTCATTCAAAATGTTACTCTATGTTATCTAAATGGGGTGCCATTTCTAATCCAAATTGTAACTGTGAAAACCAAACAGAGACCGTTGCACATATTTATAGGATTGTTAATTAACAAAGTTTAAAGGAGGGTTTGTAAACATTAATAATTTAACGGACGAAGCTGTATTTTATGACTTACTAATCTGAAGGACATCCGAAGTTAAGAAATATTTTGTATTCTCTATTGTGATTATCTATGTTTCCTTTATTTTGTTTGCCATTTCTTTAACCTACTATTTTTTTTCGTCATTGTCGTGACTGGCACTTGGACCGGTTCATTATATGTCGTCATGCATTGGCTGTGCTGTTATATTATATGTTCTTATTTATTTTCTATAATGTTTTACACACTTAATTAATATTATTACATATGAATACTAAGATGGGTAAGGGTTGACATTTTTGGTTTTGGTGGTTTTAATAAACCTTAAAGCAAATGCTTTGCCAAGACGAATCAATCCACAATTGCTACACGGTTTTGTCACCACACTATACAGGTTTATACTGATCTTCGGGGTACCATACACAACACTTACATCAGAATACAATATTAAAAATGTACCATACCAATAAATAAATAAATTAAAATGTCAAAATACCGTACACACTGACCTGACACCTAGTAGCAATTTCTACTGTGTGGATAATAGTTTTTCAAATTAAAACATTTTGAAAATATTTTTAAAAACACGTCGGACTAAAGTTAAATACACTATTTGTGCGGAAGGCATTTTACAACGTTCACATAAAGCTCCGCTAACGGGTCGTGCTTTACATCACATAACTTTAAAAAAATTTATCTTTTTTTTTAAGTAAAATAAGAAAAAAAAAAAAATTAATATTAAAAAAATAATAAATAAAAATATTTTTTTTAATTAAAGGATTAATAAATTACAAAACATATTATTTAAAATTTAAAATTTTTATAATTTTTTTTATAATTTTTTTTTTTTTTATTTTTTTTTATAATTATTTTTTTTAATTTTTTTTTTTTTAAATTTTTTTTTAAAAATTTTTTTAATAATTATTTGATCTAAGAAATTTAATTAATATTATATTCAATTAAATATTTTTTTTAAAAAAAAATTTTAAAAAAAAAAAAAAAATTACAAATTTACAAAACTTGTTTTTAATAATTATTTTTTCTTAATTTTTTTTTTACAATAATTCTTTTAAATAAAACCACTTTTAAAAATATCCAAAATTTATATTAAATAAAATTAATTTTTTTAAAATTTTTTTAAAAAAATTTTTTTTTAAAAATATTATTTTTTTTTATTTTTTTTTTTTTTGAAATTATTTTTTTGCTAAATTTATTTTTTTAATTTATTATTTTTAGATTTTTTATTTTTTATATAAAATTTACAAAATTTTTTAAAAATTATAAAATTAAAAATAATAATAATTAAAAATAGTAGTAGAAAAAAACTTTAATTATATTTTTAAAGAATGTTTATTAATTTTTGAATTATTTTTTTGTTTTTTTTTTTTTTTTTTTAAATATTTTTGGTTAGTTTTATTTTTTTTATATAATTTAAAATAAATTTTTAAAATATTTTATAAAACAAATTTGATAAAATCTTTTTTTTTCTAAAATTTGAACAAAATGGAACATACTCTCTATTTTAACCTGCAAAAGTACGTCGACAGGACGTAACTTTTTAGTCATTTATGACTACAGTGACGTCTTAAAATGCTGTCATAAAGACGTGATAAATGACGTGTGAATGTCGCAGGGTAAATGACGTCATTCTTGGACGTATATAAATGGTTATTTGTATGACGTTTCTGTAACGTGAATTTTATTCTTGATTATGACGTCATAACTTTGGCAGTCGGAAGTGGAGAAAATAATACGCATTTGGTAGTGATTAACATTATATTAAACACAATAAAAACAAAAAACTCACTTAGGAGGAAAAAAGCAAACAAGTAAACTTAATATCTACAAGTACAGACAGAAACATTTAAGCCCACATATTGCGCAATCGGCCATTGCAAAACGAAAATAAAAATTACTTTAGAGACAAATCAAACGGATATATTGGATACGGCATGCGGCCTTCTACAAGTCAAATAATATAAATATCAATTTTACATTACTTAATAACAAAAAATAAAATTAACAAAATGAAAAAAAAACAAATGACTAAGATAAAAAATTTATACCAAATATTGGTGACCATTAATATAAAATAGAGGTGAAAAGATCTTATACATGTGTTTCTTCTAAGGCATGTATTATTGGAAACGAAATCCAATCATCTTTAGTTGAAGGGAATAATATGCACTTACATATTATTTTATCAATTGACCATAGTTCTACTGTATTTATCTTTCTGATAATAGTAATGTTCAGATATTTTGATTCGATAGGATATTCATAAAGAGAACGCAAGAAAATAAATTTGTTTCCAATAATAAACACATTTCCATCCTTGTTTCTTACAATATTTATTACTTCCATTACATGTGCTGCATTGCAGGATTCTTTCACTAAACAGTAGCTATCTGATCTACTGTGAGAATTAGTACATAAAATAAACTGCTGTGGAAAAATTAGTTTCTTATATTGCACACATTCGTCAATATTATCAGTCAGAGGACCTAAATTATGTTGTAATTCAGGAAACGGGTTCGTATTAGATGAAATAGTACTACGTACGTTTAAATTGTTGATTTCGCTCACCCGTCGGAATATTTGTTCTAGAGGTTTACTACCAGACCTAACCATTTCAATTTACCTAGGTAGTTTTCGAAAGAGAAAGTGGAGAAGTTGTCGAAAGCACCATACAACTTAACATCGTCCGTAAGATGACACAAATTGTGTATATATTATATTAAAAATTGCGCTCCGTACAACTTTTCACAGTGATTTACAAATATTAACAACAGCTCATTTGGTAACTTGAAACCAAATTTTTTAATATGACTGTCCGAAACAAGTATGCTTATTGCAGAATGAAGAAGTAAAAAGTTTTCATAAACAGCAGTGTCAATTGTATTTTTAAGAATGACGGGACCTACATATAGTAAAAACGTTCGATATTCAGTAGCCTTCCAACGAGGCAAATCTGACAGACTTCTTGGTTTTCTGTTGAATTCAACAGGTATATACTTTTTAAAATTGATTAACAGTTCAGAAATATTCTTAGTTAAATTTCCAGGTAATCTAGTTTTCAGTCGACCACTAATCCAAGTGTTCAATAATTTTCGAACCACACCAAGGCAAATGTTGTGCATATAATCAATTGTGAACTTCAAAACTAAACCTATATTTAATTTTAACAAAGGAGATTCACCAATATGATGGTCCTCGTCTTCTTGTAAAAAAAAGATAAGTCTGTTCTTTTACAAGCAGAAGTACCCCTTAAAATTACTCGTCCATCAACGTAGTCTCCATGTTCAGTGCATTTTTCGCAGCTGGAGTACCCTGAATGTGATTTTATACATTTTAAAAATGCCCGGGCGGGAGCATCACAAACGAAACTTTGAATATCGATAATGTATTTTTTATTCCGATAATGTAAACCTTCTTTTAATAAAGTTAAAAGTTCTTCCACAAAATCATGTAAAAACAATTGTAAAGGAGCCGGCTTAGACGAACCACAAAATATTCCTATTAAAAATGGGTGACATTTTATGTTTTTTATCAGGCCTAAAATTGGCCAGAATTGAACAGATGAACTATTAAAGAGTGGTAAACCATCTATATTAAAACTGATGCTTAATATGTTTGTTGTTATTTCTGTATTAGATAAAAATAAGATTAGATTTCTTTGAATACCAAGATGACAGTATTCCCCATTTTGTAAAGATTTTTTAACTAATTTTGTTGGAGTCTGTAAAAATGTTCTAAATCCAAAGGTAACTCGGGATGATCTGGTGAAAGAGCATGAAGCAAATCTGTTAGTAGCAGAACGGGAAATATTATGTTGAATAACTGCCCAATGCTGCAATCTTCCAACTAATGTGTCAGAAATTTGATAATCAACATTTTTGCTACAAACGAGTGATGAATCCTCACTATTTTCCAAAAACTCTGTACAACAGTTTCTAGTATTTACTTCAGAAGAAGCATGAAAATGACGGGCAGTTTGAAGATGCAATAATTCATTGCAGACAGTTTGTGGGTGCAACAGTTCATCATCCATATGTACATTATTTTTTAATTGCTTTCTCTTTATGTCTAATATTAATTGCTCAAGAGCAAAACGCTTATTTCTTAAAAACTGACGTTTCCCAACAATATGTTTTGATTTCGTTTCCATGTTATAATTACATGCAACTGTGGAAAGGTGAGAAATTTACATATTACCGCGTTTCTCCTTGAGCGTACGTTGCGGAGCATGCTTCAACCATGTCTTCACCAAATCCTCTATTTGCTTTACTGTTACATGTGAAAAACTTGTTTTAACGGCATCTGCAATTGTGAAGTCATTTTTATGCATTTCATAAAAATCAAATATTAAAATACTTACTGACAATTACATCTTGTAACTGTAATTCTGAAAACGCTTTCTTTGCTGAACGTTTTCCATAAAAGTTATATTTTGTGGCCAATACATTAGTCAATAAACATTTTAAAATTCTGTTTGTTAACCCTGTGACATCCTTCCCACCTAATGATGAAAGGTAGGAGGCCTACAAAATACAAACATTTCAAAAGTCTTTAATAACAATTTATGGGCTGTTAACTTTTGCAATAGGCAACTCAAGGTCACAAAATTAATCTACAAAGTAACACTATACTATAAACAATTTTGTCTTATTTACCAAATGCAGCACGTTTTCGTTATTCGTAGCAAGATAAGTTTCCAGCGTATCAAGATCGCTTTCAGTTGTAATAGGAAGTTGAACTGGTAGTTCTGGCAATTTGTGTATTGTCTTGGTACCTTGGTAAATATTCTGTAAATATTTCAGTATTTCCTTATTTTGCTCTTGAATACCCACTAAAGTATTCAGAACTGCTTCCCCAAAAGCTGTAATAAGGTACACCGTAGATTATGTTAAACAGATAATTTAAATTATACGCGTTCTAGTTGAATTTAATGTTTGAGATGACAATGAATGTGTATTTGCAGCTTCGCAGTTACTTAAGAATGATAACGGAGTTGACGAAGTTGATCCTTAAAACGTAAGAAAAATATGCAGCTATTCACAAATCTAACATATCTTACTAGTACTAGTAGTAGGAGTATCTTCTATCAAATATGATGGAATTGTAGCAGTAGGTAAACACTTTCCCGGTCCTTCTTCAAAATTTGTTTGAGAAGTAGATATTCCTAAAGTGAAAGCAAAATTAAAATTTCAAAAAGTTAAAAATCTAGAAACTTACCAAAGGAATGAGAATTAAAATGTTGTGGTTTTGGAGGTTTTGATAAGGAAGTAGATGTATTCTCTATGTTCACAGTTTCATCCTCACTGTCACTACACCATAGAGGACGGTGACGCCTCCGACGTTTCCTAACATTTATTGTAGTTTCATGATCAGTTGTGTGGACATCAGACAGCTCCTCTGCTAATTTTATTTTTGTCTTGCCTTCAGGTAATCATCTGAAACAGTTTATAATCATTTATAAAAACCTAGCAGCAAAAAGTACTCACCAACTGCAAAAAAATTCTCGAAACCTTAAACACTGGCCAATCTTCACCTGGAGATTTATTAGTTTTAAGACAACGTTCAAATTTTTGAGACTGCTTATATGGTGGCCAGAACGTTTCCTTTTTAAGTGGAGTCAACCACTTTTTTTAAAATTATCGCAATCGTAGTACTTCCTTCCTGCGAGTTGCACTATCTCTCAAATTCAACCCCTACAAACCTAAACCTGTACCTAAAAAACGTGGAGTACTTATTCACTACGACTACACTGAGAATTTAAATTGTTTGAATAACACAGAACTTTTATTCATAACCTAAGATTTTAATCATTAACTACTTACAGAATAATCACGTACGTTTCCAACAAATAGCTTCATAAAATCACAAACACACATATTAGGCAGGCATTCAAGATGAAGGGGGCAACACAGAAAAAACCTTTAACAAAACTTGGCGCGCACATACGATACACCTAAATACGCTAACCTTTGAATTGAAATGGCGGCAGATAACACGTCTGCTGGTTTGACTACCAACCCCCTGAAACAGTTTTAAACAAAATTTCCCACAAACATTAACTTTATAACAATGAATGCCGTATGGTAATAATTTTTAGATCAATAAACAAGTAATGAATGGTCAATTATGCTTAGTTTTTAGAAATAAATATGATAAAAATATTAATATCACTTTCCTGGAATTTGAAAATCAGTTTTACATGGTTTAATAACAGTAAAATTCAGCAAAATACATATGAATTATTGCCTATCGGTTAAATTTAATAAATATGAAATAAAATGTTTGTCTATAATAGTAGAATGCCATAAGTATGTCGTCATAATAACGACAATACACTATATGTCAAAAAGACCACTATTAGTAAGACGTCGTAATAACGTTATCACCAGGTCATATATTTTGATGACCAAAGTCTCCCCAATTAACGACGTCATAATTGCGTCGTTGACGTAACCTTGCTGGCTGGGTAAGTGTTCATAATTCGAATTTTTAAGGTACTAAGAAACGAGATAAAATAAAAACATAATTAAAATTTTAGAAAAAACATTAAAATTAAACTTAACTATTATAATGCTGACAATTTTTCTCAAACATTTATTATATTTTGTACAAGTAATTATGTATGACACTTTCCATAAATTGAAATCACTTAAAAAAGTACAACGTTTGCGATTATCACCCTCTGTAATTATTATTTATCGGATAAAGAAGTTGATTGAATTTTTTTTTTGTAAATATAATTTAACTACCACATATTGTTTCACACACAAATAAGTTTGGCAAGGTTGAGTGGAGTCTAAATACGCTTAAACGTCGATTTGATGAGAATCTATTCAAACGTCTAAAACGGAAACTAATAATCTAAAACGTTTTCAGGACATACACATTCAAAAGGCAAATACCTGTCGTAGTTGCTTTTCTTTTTCAGATTGATATATGCATACACCCCTCGTTCATAGTTCACGCTCTAAGTAATACTGAGTATTTATTGCAATTAAATTACTAGAAATATGTATAAAATTATAATAAAAAGAAGTGGTATTGAATATTTTAGAAAAATTATCAATTTAGGAATGCTTACTGAAAGATAGAAATGGTGATGTTTCTCAAAGGATTTTATACTTTTTGAACCTTCTGCAACTAAGTGCCTAGAGCCGCACACACTATTGCAAAATTGTCTTTGATGTAGCTTTTCTGAGAAACTTTCCAACAACAAAAGATTTAATAAATTAATGCGCTCGCAATTAATGCAGCGAGTGTTTGTAGTCACTTTTTAATTACAACACTAAGTACAACGCTTTTGATCCCATGTTATAGTTTAAAAACGGGGTGATGATTTATTTTTTTTTTCGGAAAACTGATTGGCGCTTCTATTGGATGTAATACAATTTTATCTTGGCAGTTTTTCGCTTAAAATTAACATAAATTTGTGATTTTTTACTTCATATTAAAACATTTGCAATTCCAAGTAGTTCTTAGAATATACTTAGCACCAATTTCCTTTTGGATTTTTCTCGCGTAGAAAACTATATAAGCGGGTATGGTTTCGCTATAAACATTTTTAAAGATTAAATCAGTCAGTAATCGCAAATGGTACTAGCTCGTGAGAAGCTCTACAATTCCTAATTGAATACCGTATTTATTTTGCAAGTTTTGTTTTAGTACGTTGCTTAAAGGCGTAAAGTTCGATAAAGCAACAACCATCGTTTTCGTAACCACAGAATCTTTCAAAACCCACAACACCTTCACGAGAAGCAGTCTACAACCCCTTTTCTAAATTAAGATATTTCGCTTGAGTATTTAATTTACATGTTGAAACGAATTTTTGTTTTCAATTTTCATCAAGATCCTCTTACGAATTGTTAATGACGTGGGTAGAAATTGTTTTTCTCCTTTTTAATTGCATTTGTGGTTTGATTGCTTTGTTGATGTTTTCTTATATTTTAATTGCCACTCCAATTAAAACTACGCATTGATTATTAAATTTCTTCTTAAACGGATTCGTAATTTTGAAAACTTTATTTAAGCTTCTGGTACTTCTTAATTAATTCAAAAGTATGTCATGCCAAACATCTAATTTTTTCTTAATGAAATATTGCATGTGTGAAAGTGTTAAATTTAAAATTTAAATGACAAAAATTAATTACTAATTTTTGCAAGTAACGCCATGGCACAGAAAAAAATTAATTAAGATGCAAAGATTATGTATGGTATTGGGGAAACAAATTATTGTGAAGTAAAAGCTTTTGGTTGTTTGTTTAATTTAAATAGTAGGTCTAGTATAATTAGTTACTAAAGATTAAAATAAAATAAGTCTGACTAATGAACAATATTTCAAAATTAATTTTTTGGTTGTCGGTACGTTAGACTTGTACCACTTTGATAAAACACCAGTGTGAAGTTAGCTATAACCCTCAGCCCTAGATTTAGAAAACTTTAAATTTTATTAAAAAATAAATTTTTTTCATATGTATTTAGATTTTCGTCTAATTATGTTAATTTATATACACATGTAATTTATTGTTGTAGCTGTCATAGAAGTGTGGATACAAATATTTTTAAGCACCAAATACGCTTGAACATATTACGTGTATCGATTTTGTAAATATAAAATTTGACAAACTTATACGGCTTATTTTCTCAATTTTTTTATTGAAACGTGTTAAGGGATGATTAAAAAAATAATTTAAATGATAAAATTAGAGCACATACGTCCTGTCTAGTTTTTATTTACAATCTTCAATTATTGTGTTGGACATCAAAAACATGAGACACATTTTTGTGGATGGATTTTTGTGGCTAATAACTTCACATGGATCCACAAATTATAGACCCGCATGAGTTACAGTATATTTCTTGTCGTTGATTTTTTTCGAAAACAGGACGTATGTGCCCTAATTTTGTTGTTTAAATTTTTAGTTTTAATCATCCTTTAACACTTTTCAATCAAAAAATTTGAAAAATAAGCCCTACAAGTTTGTCGAATTTGCAATTCACAAATTATAGACGCGCATGAGATAAGTATATTTCTTGATGAATTTTTTATTTTTCCAAAACAGGACATGTGCCCTAATTTTTTTGTTTAAATTATTAGTTTAATCATCTCTTAACACTTTTCAATAAAAAAATTAGAAAAATAAGCCGTACAAGTTTCTCAAATTTGCAATCCACAAATTATAGACGCGCATGAGATAAATATATTTCTTGATGAATTTTTTTTCGAAAACAGGACGTATTTGCCCTAATTTTTTGTTTAAATTATTAGTTTAATCATCACTTAATACGTTTAATTAAAAAAATTAAGAAAATAAGCCGTACAAGTTTGTCGAAATTGCAATCCACAAATCATGGACGCGCATGAGATAAGTATATTTCTAGTTAATTTTTTTTTTTTCGAAAACGGACATAATTATGTGTCCTAATTTTTTTGTTTAAATTATTAGTTTAATCATCCCTTAAATCGTTTTAATAAAAAAAATAAGAAAATAAGCCGTACAAGTTTTTTAATAACAAATATTTGATTAGAGGAATAAATACTTGCTCGGACTGAAAGGCTACTTTATAAAAATCTAATTTAATAAATTAATAATTGTTTTGTCCCATAATTATAATATATTTAACTACAATAATTATGTGTTGTAAATTACATGTTCTACAACTTTTATTTGAACTTTTTTCTGAATCATAATTGTATGTAATTTTGTTTTATCTTTGAAACACAAATAATTGAAACACGTTTCAAAACGAAAATATAAATTTCAACGTATACCTTGAAATAAATTACTTGCAATTCACAAGTGACAGTATAATTATATTTAGTTATCTGAACTACCACTATTTTATTATTTTGGTATTATTACATCTGATTTATTTATTAACATTTAATTATTTATTCATATTCTACACTAAATATTTGCCTTGTAGATTTTGGAAATTTTCCGTTATCATTAGTGATTCACGTTTTCGGTATTCTCCATTAGTAATCATTTAATAATCATTTGTCACCTTTTTGTGATATCTTCTGTTAATCTACTTTATGCTGTTAACTAGTGTAGGATTTTTTCAGAAGTATGGAGTGACGTAACAATTATTGTTAAAGCAACCGATGCTTTCAACAATTACATTTTGAAAAAATCGAATAATTTTTGATAAAAAATTGGTAATTTGAATAATTTTTTTCTAACACGATCTACAAAAAATTTGAATTCATTGAGTGCTTAGGAACGGTTTGAACCTATAATCCTCTCTATTTTAAATAAATTAATTAAATACATTTGTTTTTATTATATTTACGTGACCTTTAATTAACTATATATTTAATAATTAGTTAATAAAAGTATATTTTATTTTCCTCGACTTAAACATTTATTCCACAGCATATTTTTACGCTACATCTTATAAATAAGATGAGTAGTTATGCGACGGTTTCCAAACCGACAGTTTTAACACCCTTTTTTCACTTTTCTGAACAAATTAAAGTTAGTACGTTATAATTATATAAAAAAAAAAATTCCGATGGCCGGCTAACCGGCCGTCCGTTGGTATGTAAACAAAGTATTAGGTAAACCGCTAGTCAGATTTTTTATAAAAGTATGCATGTGTCTTATTTATAATAGTCAGATCTTATCTTACACTTTACACATTTTGTTTCAAATAACAGTTGATAATTTTATTATTCTAAACTTATGTTTAAACTATTTTTTGATCTGATATCACATGACACTAATTGTTTTAACAATATCCTCACCAAAATTAATTATACAATAAAAGTGGTTATTGTCAATAGCTTTTGTTTGAACTATTTTTTTAAAACGCAAATTTCATTTTTTCTTTCATTTTCAACTCGTCTCAAAGGGAACGTGTGCACCCGCGGTTACGTTTTTTTCCAACCTAGGAATGATAGTAGGTCAATTGGTCAAATCGAAAGGGCACTTTTGATAAAGGTAAATTTAGTTTTTTTTTTATAAAACATAGTAAGTGGTATTACATCTCGTAACACAACCTTGTGATACGTCCTAAAATAAAACTAATACTAATTTAAATATTTGTCGACAAATAATGTAAGCAGTTTTACAAAAGTTTACTGTTCGACTGTCATTGTTTCCATTCTCTGATATTTATTATACAGTGAACGGCATAAGAAACGAATAAATTAATTTTTGGCGTTATTATTCTTTTTTATGAAAAATGCCGATACAATTTTTGTTTTTGTTTTTTGTTGTTAATATAAAATTTTTTAACGTGACTATTTCAACCCTGCCGTGAACTCCTTTGTAGAGGTAGCAATCACCGTCAATTTTTTTTAATCGGGAGCTACTTGAAGCAGTATGATTCCGCAGGTCTTGTAAATTTATTTCGCTGTGTAGGATCCCTTGGTAGAGTAATAATCCTTTTTAGCTTTCTGGAGAATGTTATAGCAAAGATAAAACTTTTTTTGCTTGATCTAACAATATCGTATTGTTTCTTTGTCACACCAGTTTCTAAATACATAAACAAAGTCTCTAGACTAGATAGCTT
Source organism: Abscondita cerata (assembly GCA_030710515.1). Classification (NCBI taxonomy): domain Eukaryota; kingdom Metazoa; phylum Arthropoda; class Insecta; order Coleoptera; family Lampyridae; genus Abscondita; species Abscondita cerata. Next base: position 348,979 of record JALBCR010000293.1, read on the forward strand.
GTGATTCTTTTTATTAGCTAATCTATATTTTTAGGTTCGTGTTGAGGTCTTAGGCAAATTTTTAACAACATCCATCTAGATTACCCGAAGAATTAAATTTAATATGTGTCGCATAACTTCAACATCATGTAACCGGAGTTCTCTAATTTTTTGTTGTTTGGTACTATCACTCAAATATGTCTTTTTTCCTGTGCGCTGCTTGCCATTTATATTTAAATTAATACTTTATCAATATGAATTCATGTTTCCAACATTTCCGTTGGTCTTCAGTTTGACAGTACTTTGGGATCATGCTTTCTTCCATATGGTGCAATTTCCTAACAAAGTTTGGTTCTTGGGAACTTTTTACCATATTGTAAATCTCATTTCAAGGTAAAAGTTTTACACGACACGGTCTTACACCAAAAAATAAATCGTGTATTTATTTGCATTTATTTACTTCTGCTGATCCTCTTAAGCAAAGGTATTACCTTTTATCTCCTGTTCTTCAAGAGATTGCTAATAAAGAATTGGACGCGATGCTAGCGTTAGGTGTGGTTGAACATTCGCATTCACCATGGGCTGGTCCAATTGTCTTGGTGAAAAAGAAAGATGGCAATTATCGTTTCTGTGTCGATTTTTGCAAAGTTAACGAGGTAACCATGAACCGCTGCCATACATCTCCTCTAATTTAGACTGTCTTCGCGATGCTCGTTTTCTTTCTTCGCTAGACATCCACTCAGCATACTGGCAAATTCCTTTAACTGAAGATTCGAAGGAAATCACTATCTTTACTGTGCCAAATCAAGGTCTTTTTGAGTTCACTAGAATGCCTTTTGGCTTTCATAACTCACCAGCTACATTTCAGAGACTGATCGATCGAATCTTAGGTGCAGATTTAGAACCGTACTGTTTTGCTAACCTGGATGACATTATTATCGCTACTCCTACCTTCGACCAACACTTGGAAGTCCTCTCTAAGATTTATGATTGTCTTCTTTCTTCTGGTGTCACTATTCGTGCCGATAAATGTAAATATTATCTACCTGAACTACGGTATCTGGGACACGTTGTCAATAAAGATGGACTTTTAGTGGATTCTGAGAAAGTTTCTGCCATCCTACACATCCCTACTTCTAAAACTGTGACTGATATCCAACGCTTTATTAGTATGACTAGTTGATACCGCCGTTTTGTTCCGAACTTTGCTAGTCTCACTTCTCCTTTAACGTTCCTGGCTAAAAAGAATTCTCATTTTCTCTGGACATCGGAATGTCAGCAATCCTTTTAGCAGCTTAAGGAACATCGAGTTTCTGCTTCTATTCTCTCTTGTCCTGATTTTACTCAAGAGTTTGTCATACAGACTGATGTCTCTGATTTTGGACTTGGGGCGGTTCTCAGCCAACGTGGCGAGAACAGTGAAAACGTGATTTGTTATCTCAGTCGATCGTTAACCAAAGCGAAACGTCACTACTCGGTGACTGAAAAAGAACTATTAGCTATCCTCTTCGCTATAAAAAAGCTACGTCCGTACATTGAGGGTTCGCACTTCCCGGTTATCACTGATCATCACTCGCTCCTGTGGCTGAATCGACTTTAAAATTCTTCTGGTCGTCTGACTTGATGGGTATTGGAGCCTACAACAATATGATTTTTCCATAATTCATCAAAAAGGAAAAGAACATGTAGTACCATACATGTTATCTCGATCGGTGCCTGTTGTCAACTCTGTTCCCGTATGCTCTTTCTTTCTCTCTCTCTCTCTCTCTCTCTCTCTCTCTCTCTCTCTCTCTCTCTCTCTCTTTCTCTCTCTCTCTATCCTCCTTTTACTGTTGTCTTTCCTACTTCTCCTACTTCAGACCGTTGGTATAACCAATTGGTTGACCGTGTTCTCTCTTTCCCTCAGAAATTTCTTGGTCTGTCTCGAAGAATGTCTTATATCGACGAGTGAAAAATTTTCTCCTGACGATAGCTGGAAACTTGTGGTTCCAACGGAACAACGTCAAGCTGCCATTTGAGCCAATCATGATCCACCAACTGCAGGACACTGTGGCGTATTTAAAACTACTTCGCGGATAATGCAATATAATTTTTGGCCTAAACTGCGCTCTGAAGTGGCTGACTATGTGCGTCAGTGTCGTGTGTGTGCCGCACACAAAGTGGAACAATGTACTGCTCCTGGCTATTATGCTCCTCGTGCTAGACTTACTCGTCCTTGGTAGATCTTATCTTGTGATATTCTTGGTTCATTACCTCGTTCGACTAAAGGGGACTCTTATGTTTTTGTCTTAGTGGACTGTTTCACTAAGTTTGCTCTGTTCTTTCCACTGCTTACCGCTACTGCTACGCATATTACTAACATTCTCGAAGACCAAGTCTTTCTCCTTTTTGGTGCTCCGCAATATATTATTACGGACAACGGTGTTCAATTCGGTAGTAAAGAATTTACTAAGCTCTGTCACGAATATGCCTCCACGATTCTGTATACTGCTAGATACCATCCTCAAGCGAATCTCGCTGAGCGTGTTAATCGCGTTCTTAAAACTATGATAGCGACGTATACTAAATCTAACCATCGCCATTGGGATAATAATCTTGCTAAAGTTGGTTGTGCTATTCGTATACCAAAACACGAAATTATTGACTGTACTCCTTACTACGCATTGTTCGGACATGAGCACGTTATCTCTTGTCACTCTTTTAGTCGTTCTGTCGATGTGGATAAACAATCAGTCTATGTTATTTCCTATACTGCTAACCCTAAGGTATATGAAATACGTATAATCTTCGTAAGCGCAACGTGGCTGCTAGAAAAAAAATATAAAAAATACATCCGCGATATTCTGGGGTAACTTTTTCATTGGGTGTCTCATTCAATCTGCCTACTTTAATTCTATGCCTATTTCATAGTAGAGAAACTCTTAGAATTTAAGTAAAACTTTTAAAGATTGCATTAAAAACACCTACTTAATGAAAGTGATTTAGGGCTAGCTTTTTAGGTTCAAACACTCATATGTGGGTCGTTTATATTACACACCCAACAAACCGCTGTCTACAGTTACTCATTATTTTGGTACAATAGTATATTGAAAAATAATTGCGATTTTATACTATCTGCTGCAATTTTTTAATATTTAAATTGTAAAAATTTGATCTAACTGTTTTAATTTTGTTTTTAAGTTAGGTTGACAGTTTTGGTTATTGTCACAATTTAAAAAGATTGTCTCTTTATCATATGAAATGATACAAAAAAGTTACTAAATAGCGTCGTAGGAAAACATCACATTCTATTGCGCATCAGTAACTATAGTAACTACTGTACCCAATTAGAAAGATATATTTTAATACAAACATATCTCATTTGTTGTCTGATATTAACTTATTGTCAATCAATTACAAAACAAAATTTTGGTACCAAATAATAGCATTATTTAATAATTAGTATTATAATAGTATATTATGATATGAGTTTTATAAGAAGCATTTTGGCGCACGCACGGGAGTAAAGTGCGACAATAAGCCTTATAAACAAGTATCATACAATATTTTTTCTATTTTGCGCCTCTTTTACAAAATAAATAAAATATATTTTTGAAATAAAAATTTGTCGATATTTTTAATTTTGAGGTTGGCAATACAAACTGTCAGATTATGGAACTTTGAATGTAAATTTATACAGTATTTAAAATTCCACCAGAAATTAACGATATTGCGTTTAAACACCTAAGCTTTACTTATAATTCGGTTGCCATAAGTTCATTCAAGGGAAATAAAAGCATCCTACCTTTACAAGGTTGTTTTCCTCGGGATTTGACTCACTTCAGCTTCCATATAGTTTCTACTAATTTATAGTATAATATAAAGTAAACTCAACAAATATGAACATTTTTTATTAAATCGAACAACAATAGCCAAAACAAAAACGCAGACATTATAAAACAACATTAAACATCAATTTAAATATTGTAAATTAATTTTTTGGTTTCTGCTATGTATGGTGGACCAGAAATCTTTTAAAATTACAGGCATCCACAACAAAAATTTCGAAAACTTAAATTTTTGATATCCTGAGAGTCTAATGTGACATTTTATCTTGAGGCTTAAAAATCGGTGAGAATCCCAATTAATCAAAATGCCTGGCAACTCTAATCGCAATAAACAAGAAATGTTATGGTTGTTTCAAAAGAATTTCTCATATTGTATTTGCTAAAATCATAAGAAAGGAGTTGGCAACTTTCCATTGTACTTAATTTGATTACGATTTCTATGATATCAGAATCCAGTAAAAACATATAGCAGTTCGTTCATAGGTAGTACCATGTAATACATTGATAATTTGTTTGTTCGGTTTACCGTGATCACTGGAAATAAAACATATGTGGTGTTGAAACAGACTTAGGATATAAGTTTCCATTAAATCATCCATTCATCAGCAGAATTCGCAACTTCGCATGCATGTGTGTTTATTGCGTGTAGTACAGTATCAAAACAATGTTATCACATAGATAGACTGAAATGGTTTCCTATAAAAAGCATTATTAAAATATCAAAATATAATTAGAATTTTTCTACTTTGCCCCTTTCACAACCCATTTTAATGGAAAACTTACAATTGAGATATTTAGGGACTTTTGTGGCAGTTGGCAGTAGCTAGCTACGATTTTGAATTCGAAAATTTAATATAATTAAATTTATTAAGAATGAGTTCTGATGATAGCATTCCGTGTACTCCTCCAGAAATACGAGAAATTGCTGGCAATACTGTTGGCAACTTACTGCCTAATAAGTCTAGGCTAAAATACGAAAAACAATATAAAATTTTTGACGAATGGTGTGTTGCCAATAAAATACAAGTATGTTCGGAGAACGTTTTATTAGCTTACTTTGAGCTACAAAGAAAAACTACAAGCCTTCGACAATGTGGACAATTTATTCTATGCTTAGATCTTGTTTAAGCATAAACAAAAATATTGATATTTCGAAATACAGTAAGTTGCAAGCTTTTTAAAACGTTCTTCTGAAGGTTACACTCCAAAAAAGCAAAATCCTGGAAGAAGAAGATATTAGCAAATTTATCAGAGAAGCGAATGATCAAACATACTTGGCAATGAAAGTAGGTATCATATATATTTACAGTTTCATTTCGAATAGGTAGTGTTAATTTCAGATCATCTTAATAATGGGGTACTGTGGCGCTTTAAGGCGCGAGGAACTAACCAGCATGAGTTTAGACGACATTGAATATAACGTTGATTCAATAATGGTTTCTGTCCCTAAAACAAAAAATAACGTGCCAAGAGTCTTTGCCATAACCAATCCGAGTTGGATCGATTTAATAAAAAAATATGCTAATTTACGACCCTCAACAGCAACGCATAAGCGATTCTTATTAACTTACCGAAATTGCAAATGTGTGAACAGCCGAATGGGGATTAACATCATGGGAAGAGTTTCAAAGGATATCGCCAAATACTTGAAATTGCCAAACCCAGAACTTTTCACTGGGCACACTCTTGGCAGATCAGGGGGGTGATTTACTAACAATTAAGCGTCACGGGGATGGAAATCCTCTGCGGTTGCAGAAAGTTATATTGACGCGTCTTTGAAAAACAAACTTTAAGTTTCTCAAATGCTTTCATCAGAGCCCACCAATAGTAACCTGTCTGGATGTTCCTCCTCTGCTTCCACCGATTGTCACACCACTCCTACTAATACTTTTCAACAAAATATCGTAACAAGTCATAATTTTTACCTGGTCCCGGATTTAACATTATTCCGCATTCTCAAATGCTTTCATCGGAGCCCACCAATATTAACTTGCCCGGATGTTCCTCTGCTTCCAGCGACTGTCACACAGCTCCTAATATAAATAATTCTCAGCACAATATCGTATCGACCCATAATCTTTTACCTGGTGCCGGTGTTAACATTAATCCTCAGCAAAACTCTAATGTAACTATTAATATTTATAATAATTGTACATTTTCGTCACATAATTAAAGTAAATCGTTTTGTTTGTTTACTTGTATTTATTAATAAATAATCGACCAAGAAAAAATCAAGGTTAGGTAAACTGTACGTAGATTTCTAACATTCAGGGTTAGTGTTACCAACATTAAAAAATATAAGTACACCAGCGCTATAAACGCACTCGAATTTCTATTAACGCACCGCTTTGAGTGCGGTTATAGCTTTGTAAACAACGCGAAATAGAAAAAATATATTAAAGCATTTTGTCATAATCTCAAGTTAAAATTATTACAAAGAAAAAAGTTACAATATACAACAATAAATACATTATACAAAACAATTCAAGTAGTAATTGTTTGTTTGTAAAAATTACAAAAATGAAATGTTCATTATCATCGAATTATTTTTCATTTATTGCCAAGAGCTCTCGGCGGAAACTAAATGCGTGCTCTACCGAACAACGCATTTCATGACATTATTGGAAACATCAAATTGTAACAACTTTACTTGGTCCCACACAACAATCAATCAATCTAAAAAAAAACCACGAAATCGGCGGAGCGCAATAAAAACCTTCATTAAAATGGAAGTTTAATTCGTAATTGGTCACCGACAACAGATGTAAACCCCACGATCAAAAATTGTAAAAATTATTCGAAATTCTGTGTGGAACGGATTAATTTATTTTCGTACTTGAAAATATCGGTATAAGAAAAAAGTAGAAGATATCAAGTGTAAACAAAAAATCCCGTGTCCAGTTTAATGCTTTGCGGTTAAACAATGACGGGGCGGAAAATTATCTCACGCTATGCTGAATACAGAAGAAAACCCTTAGAGAACTCACGTAAAAAGTAATTTACCCAAAAATTATAGAAATAAGACAACAAATTACTTTTGCAATTACACAAATAAAAGTTAACGAAAAATTGCTTGTTTTAATTTTCTTGTATTTCCTTTCTTGTCGACGTACGTTGTGTAATTTACTGAAAAATGTTCTTTTTTGAAGTTTAATAATTAATAAAAGGACACTTCCTATGAACCAACCTTTGGAACACAGTTTCTTTCTTTAACCTTAGTTTAAACAATGATGTAATAAATTAAGTACAAATCGGACTAAATTTCAATATTTTGCAAATGATTCTATAGGTATTACGCAAGAAGTTATTATTATAACTGTACAATATCATCAGACCTTTATGCAAACAACGCAAGAATGTTTATATGCATATTTATGAATGTCACTTTCGCCTTTAATTCGCTTTCATTGTTGCATAAGGTGACTTTTATTCGGTTAGACTACGTCAAATTTAGTAAACATTTTTGTTTAATATCAGACGCTTTAAATACCTAGTAGATAAAGAAGGGAAAAAAAAAGTTTGAAGTAGGTCCTCTAAGTCTCTCATATTTGCAAATAGAAATCGTTTAACCTTTCAATTCACGTTCACTTTTAAAGCGAACAAGGTTAGCCCCGATTATATTAGATTTTTCAATACGATTATAAAACACCTTTATTTATAATTACAGTCATCAAGAAAGAGATTCGATTTAGTTTCTTAATCAATTGAGGCATTTTGGTACGTGTAACTAACAACTAATGTAACAAGTATGACTAATTGTAAGTTTCTGCTGCAACTACGCCTCGTGTTTAATATTCATTTAAATTCAATACTTACGAAAGCAAACAATTTGTGGTTGCTTCACAATATCTTGCAATTCACGTGGATCATCATTTAAGTTCCGCAAAATCCCTCTTAATGTCACTTTTATGTCTTTTATTGTATTGTCCATAAAACGCGTGTAAATTTTCAATTTGTTTGTTCAACATTAGACGTTTCACTTTGAACAAAAGCAATAAAGAAACGCGACATGACCCAGGGTTTCATGAAAATTGGTTCTTGTTTAAAAATATTTCGTAATACATTCTTAGATATGCAATTAACATTTACGGTGCAAAGTAGCAGTAATCGTTTAAATGTAAAATTTAACGTTTTTTATTGATATTAGTGCAACTAAGTTTGCAGACGTGTAATAATCATAAAGCTGATACCACTTTAAATGCAAATTTGACTACATTTTCTTTTGTATAAAAAAAATAAGTAACATTATTTTTCAAAAGGAAATTTCATTTGTTAAAATTAAACCTCTGTCCTAAAATATGATCTGCATCAAATCGAGGATTTAGAATCAAAAACGTTACCTACAATAATAATTAATTCTAGAAACGGCTTGAAAGTATTAATTTAAGTCAATCTTTAAGATGAATTTTTCATAAATAGTGTAAAAAACCTTACATAATTATTTTTTGTAGTAACAAAGTTTTCTTAAATTAATATGTCAAAATCACTTAACGTCTTTTGACTCTAAACCTTTGAAATCAAACTAAAATTAATATTAAATTCATATTGTTATCACAATACGATTTAATACAATTGTTTGTATAATCCAACAATCAAAGTGAGATGTTGCACGTAGTGCACGTTAATTCCATAATTGATGGATGACTTTAAAAAATGGAGAGTGAAAAAGCATCGCCAAATTTTAATGATATCCTTATCCACCTTCTTACTTTTAGTTAATTAATTATTATTTTAAATTCCCATAACTAATTTTGCCGCATACGTTTAAGAGAGGTGGAACTTATGTGTGGATAAATTACACATATTGCACAAGGTGCTCAAAAAGGAGGTCAAATCTCATTGAGTCCCTTATTTTAAATAGAACATACTGTATATTAAGTGAATTGCGTGTCTTACCACATCTCGTGTAGAAAGAACACGTAAAACTGTTGGCATTTCTTAGTTTATACTGTATATTATAACTTTAATGGCTTTCTTCTTTGATTGATATTTCGTCCTGTGTCAGCATTCCATATGGCTAAAATGTAGGGTACATCAAGGAAAAATGGACCACCTTTTGAATAACTTTCAATAAGTTCCTTATTTATATAAGTTAAACTCTACAAGAAAGTACAACATAAATATAAAGTTTGTCGATCTTTCACACAATTTAAACCCTAATGCTACAAATAATTAAAAAAATATAAAAAACTAAAACGTTAAATTGGCTCATCTCTCCTAGAAGGAATAATAGAGATGGACCACCGACTATAGGAGAGATGGACTGACTATATACTAAATTAGTTTTTTCTTTCTCTTTTTCATAATCAGGGCGGCACCGCAGGGTTGGCACGTGTTGGAGTAGGATGTGCAACCTTCGTGCAACTATCTATCAGATTCTGACGATGTGGACTCATACTTGCGTTTCTTTTGGAATTTTATTTTCTGTGCGTTTTGTTGAGTTGGTTTATCTTTATTCCGTTCCTTTGGTTGAGGTGCTTGTTTTTGTCTTTGCTTCTTTTGACGAACCCCAGTCATGTAACTGTCTGCAGTTAAGTTACTCATTAGAGTAATATGAGCTGATGTTAGGAGAAATCTCCTATAGTAGTTTCCCAGGTGTTTTTTGTTCAATAAAATCTTTCACACTTTCAAGCTGCATTCCAGAGGAGCCTGTTTCAGATGAGTCTCAGTTATGAAGAGGGGTCTGAAAACAAATTTCTTGAAATACAGTTTCAGTTGATAATTCTGTGATACTAGCCTGTTTCTCAAATTCTTTTCTTGGATGTATTGCATCTGCTTTGTTCTGAGCCACCAAGTGAGACTCATTTGGTGGTTGCGTTAGAAAAGCGTAATGGGTATTGCTTCTTAGTTATAAAGCCAAATGCTTGTACTTTGAAAGGCCGATACGGTATTGCTGACTGTAGCTGTTTTTCCCCAGGCCTCCCTTAAAAGTTTGCCAAATTGTTAACCGATTTAATTTCCAGTGGGGTTATATTTGAAAATTCTTCTACACGAATCGTAATAATGTACCTTAAGGTACTTGAAGAAGGTGCGATCAAGTGGTTGTAAATAATGTGTAGTATGACTGGGCAAACAAAATAAAATAATGTCGTTGCCTTAAACGAATTGTAAGGTTTCTAGATTTGTCGTGTAAGAAATGTGTCTATCTACTATTACCAAAACCTTTCATGGCGCTTTTGTCGGGTAGAAGTGATTCTGTAGCCAGTCCAGAAAAATGACGTCACCTACTCTGACTTCTTTGACATGCGTACACGGCATTCCATCAGACCATTCCATCTCAGCATGTTTGCCCTTAAATACGCAGTAAGAAGGCAAATAAACTCATTTATGTTTGTTTGTTTCTACGTATAAAGTGTGTGTTTTATGAGAGATATTTATTTACATTTAATCGTTAAGTTGTTTGGTGATTATTGAAATCCATGAGGTTTTTATATTATTTTAATTTGTCCACCATTTCTTTGTTTTGAAGACTTGGGAAAGTGGACATTCGTTGCACGAAACGTTGCCTGAAAAAACGAGTTTGTGGTTTTTTAGTGGCCCTCCTTAAAGAACAGCAAACCATCTAAATAGGAGCAAATAAACTCATTCCGCATTACAACAGCTAATTACTGTAATTGTTTCACCCTTTTCACTCGGGCTGTTTGAAGGAACACTTTAGATCCTTTTTCAGCAAGCTCGCGTATTTAACTATAAACCTGCCTCATCTGTATTGTAAATATTTTCAGGCTTATCAAACAAACCATTTACAGAGGGGATGTTATCAAGTTCTTTAAAATATTTGTCTACAACATTTTTACACATTACCAGTGATCTACCTATTGAGGTATTTTCAGCTTTGCGAACTGTGATGTCTGAATTACGTCTTAAGAATTCAAGCAGCCACTCATTATCATCTTTACTTAAAAATTTAGGATGATTATTAATTTGACTTAAAATTTTAGATTTTAATTTGCGACCAAGGTATTGTCTTCTCACTACGTTCCCGATTAAATTTATGTTGAATTCCAAGTCGCAAAGCATTTTTTCTGTAATTTTTTATGAGAATACCAAGCCCCGCTTTTACTTCTTTACCAAGCATACTATTAGGACCCAAACAATCAGTTTTATTCACATTGCTAGTTTTCAGTCTAAGTTTAAAAGTTGTTTTTGCAATGCAAAATGATCTTGCTGCTTCGTTCACACCTATTTTGCCGAACATTAATGGTATAAGGTAGGTCATCTGCGGACCTTGTTTCCACATTCCGTTGGCGAATGTACTGATTAGGTATTATTCTGTAACAACATTAGACCATCTCTCCTATAACGTATTGGTCCGTCTTTCCTAAAAGTGGAGGAGAGAAATTATCAAGCAGTTAAACACGCGAAAGTTAACTTTTTGAGGTTAAAAGCATACCGAAATACTGATTTGTACACTATACGTTGTATTCAATATTTATGATAAATCAAAATTATCAAAGCAACGTAAGTACTTTTATGGTATATAGTGTATTCTTTTTGGAACCATCAGTATTTATCACTAGTGAGTTCCAAATGTTTTAAAAACAGTAGTTGTACAGACATAGCATAACAAAGGAGACATGAATAACTTTATTTGAAACAACCGGAGTAAAGATTTAATAAAAAACCCATGTTCTTCTTTCTGGCGACATGTGGCAAATCTTTATCGAGGTCCATAATTTTTGGGGGCACTTAACAAGATTAATTAAAATTAAGATGATCTTGCAATTTTCAATATGAATACAAAACAGTGGAAGTGGAAGCATAGTTCTTTAATGAAGACACTAACTGGATACATAAAGAAGAAGGTTTTGTCAAGTTTATTGATGAAATACGCCAACATATAGAACACAAAGAAAATATTATTTTCATCTAGCAGAAATCGATTTGCAATATGGAATTACCATTTCGGAACACTTAGATTCAGAAGAGTGACTCCTGAAACAATAAAAGCTATTTGTGATTTTTTCTTTTTTTAGCGATCTTCCTGAGGTGGAGGTAAAATAAAACTGCTTTTATAAATGTAGTATTGCCCACGTTTCGCCCCAAGCAAATAGGGGATTTATTAAGGCTAAAAACTTGCAAATATACACATTTAACTGGAAGGATTCAATCCATGTTTTTAAAAATAATAAGCTATTACTAATAATAATTAAGTGGCTGAAATCGAATGAGGCTTGCGGCGTATCGTTAACAAAATAAAAATTGTACCATTGACTTGACAAAGATTATTGAGTTAATTAAAAGTAATCTCGCTCTGTTTACCAGAACAAAGAAACCATTATCATTACACTAGCTTCCTTAGGCAAAATCTGAATTTGGATCAGTAGCAGTTAATCTTTATAGTAGATATTTATCTCAAGACATAAGGTCCCTGGATAAAAAATATTTTGAAAGCTTTATTAGAAAGAATTTACTGAACAATAAAAATCAAACGGTTTAATCTTTGAAAGACATACGGAACAGATTACATCGAAGAAGATTCAAATGTGAATAACACAGAATACAAGAGTAAATCCATTTAGGCTTAAAGGTCCAGAATGATAATTAACCTTAAAGATAAAAGCATTTTGTTTAGATCCAAACATCATCAGACTGCAACATTAACATTAGCATTGACAAAATGACGTCTACCCATAGTATATTATACATTGATTATGGCAATGTTGGCATCAATGTTTGTTTGTATTTGACCGATTTAACCTTACATAAAGCGTTGTGTGCTCAGTTCATTGAGTAAATATATAGGTTAGGAACTATTTCACTGGATTGGACTCAGACTAAATACAAATACTTAGACAAGTGGAAATTTGTAAGTGGTGCACGTTACTTGTCTATAGGTACTTGTATTTAGTCTGAGGGATTGGATACCGTCTACCGCCAAAAATTTGGATGTCAACATAACTATAAATATTTTACAATACCCTACGGATAGACCAGATTACGTAATTTTGAAAAAATCAATTGAGATTGTAACGATTAGATTATTAATAGTTTACAAGAAAAATATCAAAAAGAGTAAAAATTAAATTAAGCTTATAAAGTATTAAAAATATAACCAATTTGTATGATGTTCTATGATAATTTATAGGAACAAAAGAAAGGAAAATTTTTACAAATAATTCAACCTATAATTTGTATATAATCATTACTTTTACGTAACAGGAAATTTTATATTTATACTTTCTGAGGCTGAAAAGATAAAACAAAACTGCACACTTTAGTTTATGTAACAATACGAAGCTATTAGCGCCCTCGATAAATTTTTACGCCTTTACGGTTTATTTTGTTATATTACTAACAGGCAGTATAATAATAATAGTAATAACAATAATAAATTTGCTGGAATAAGTATTTCTTTGTGATCTCTAATGACGACTGTTTAAGCAATATTGCATTTTTAACAAAATTCAGTAAATACACTCACCGGTACAAAAAAGCGACTCACTTTGAATTTTGTATAATTCATTGCAAAAGTAAAATATTTGGCATGATTATCTAGTGGTAACTGTTATTTACAGTTTTCTTACTAACAGTAATCAGATAACGGAACAAGTGCAAGAAAATAAAGACGAAAAATAGAAACAATATACAGTTGTTGAAATTTTAACTTGAAGAGGAACGAACATTTTGAACACTTTAAATGAATTAATAACGTGTGCTTCCTCCGTGAGCCTGTATTACAGCTTCCATCCGTCGTGGCATCATTTCCATTAAATGCCCAATGGTGAAATTATCAAGTTGATCCCATTCTTGTTGAACGGCAATAGACAATTCTACAAGGTTGGCTGGAGCAGGAACACGAGCTGTAACATTAATTCGTAACATGTCCTAGACATGTTCCATCCTTGGGGGCCGCTCCATTCGTGTGATGCCAACGTCGTCGAGAAATCCATTAACAACCCTAACGACTTGGAGCCGTGCATTATTGTGCATCAACACAAAATTATCAACAATAAATGACCTATGAGCGTGAAGAACTTTCCTATTCATCAAGACAAGATCCGTATTCGCGTTTGCAGAAACACCGTCCCATACCATAATTGAGCCGCCGTTGAACATTTTGTTACTTTACAGAGTGTTGAAAAGAAATTTTCTATTCTCAATTTAAATCTAACAGTTTTTTAGATAGAATACCTTGTATGTTTGTACACCATCGAAAGAGGCATCCTTTCACTTTCCAAAAATGCACAACTTTATGTTTCCGTGGAAAGCTCATTAGCGTTGAATCAAGTAGGCTAAAGTACCAACCAACAATGTCGCGTAATTAAGTCGTATTGTCAAGCTATAGAATTAATTGTTGCGTATTTTGCCCTGAAAAACTAGTACAACAATGGTATATACAGAAACTGTTCTATTGTTTAATAAAACCAATTCAATAACAACAACCAGAAGAATATTTCCTTTGCAATTCCAAAAGTCTTCCGTGCAGAAATGCTATTCTACAGTGGACTAAAAATGTTAAAAAACTGGTTCAATAAAAAGAAGAAGCAAAACCAGAATTCATAAGAAAACATAAGACATTGAGTTAATTGGTTTATCCGTATGGAAACATGTTAACATAAAATTACATGCATAGGTCCTATTTTCTAACAGAAGTACAGAAATTTTTTTTAAAACTGTCGTAATTTTGAATTGAAAATGAACAATTGCTTACCAACACTTTGTAGTAGTAACAAAAAATTAAACAAACGGCAGAACAAAAGTTTTTGAAAATTAAAACTGATTCATCAAATGAAGAACTAGATCGTATTATGAGACTTTCTTTAACTTATTGGTCACTCCTTAGTTTATTTATTTTCAATAATTATTTTTGTATTTTAAAATCAAGTCTATAGTGTGGTCATTCTCTACTTATGTAAAAAGTCATTTTCTATTATAAATTAAGTAATAATTTTTGCATATGCGTATGTAATGCTGATGCTTACGGGCATCATGGGCTAAGTTGTTCTAAATCTACAGGATTTCTACTCTCGACATCAAGAACTTAATTCAATTTTGGTTCGTGTTCTCTGCGCAGGAAAAGAGTAGATGAAATGACTCTCATCTACTGGAAAAAAATACAATGTCTAACTTGGAATGTAACGTGATAGTTGAGCACTCTCTCGCTTCAAATTTTCAGCAGAACAACCTGGATATGTCGCAAAGAAAGCTGCAGCTGGAAAAGAAATACCAACATAATTTGGACCGAAACCTCTTATTTTTACCGTTCGCTATAGATTTGGCCCTTGGTGCGTTGAGGCTTTACATGCTGTTAATACTCTTGGAAAACTGATAGCCCTTAAGGAAGGCCAACCTAGAGGTTTACGGATCGGTTTATGTATTCAGCATGAAAACTTTGAGTATTAATAAATCATTTTATGAAATTTTCTATATTTTCATTTAGTTAATTGTTCCATTTTCTTATTCAATGTTCGAAATAAATAACTGCAATCATAATTTCCAAAAGGAAATAACTTTAACTGCGTTCTTTTGTGTATGAATCTCAAGCTGTTTCAGTTCACTTCAAAAAGAATGAGGGCTAAATTCAGAGAGAGTTCTAAAAGCCCACTCACACCCATTCGTTACTTATAGCTCCCTAACCTCACTATCCGGTACTCAGAAACGAATAAAGAACAATGAGTAACTAAAGTGTTCCTAATGTGGGTCAAAATTATCTCTTACGTCATATCTCAAAAACAAAAGACGATCCTTAAATGGAAATTACAGTAAAATATGTCTCATTTAAGATAAAAAATGATAAAATAACATAAATTGACGTGTTCAATGATTTTTTTTGAAAACGGTATAACAAGAGATTTATTGCGATACTTTCAAACTTTATACTCGCACTGTATACTTATTTTAACACATCTGGTACGAGACACTACTTATTCTGAGGAGGGTACTTTTTGGGTTGGCACATTTTAAATTCCCTCAAAACCCACTAAACTCTTCCAACAATGTAAAAGACCTGTGATAATATCTTCAATCACACGAATAGCAGATATGACTCGTAACTCCATTTGTCACAAATTTGTTTTAAAGTTTGTTAAAAGTTTAATTTATCAAGATAAACGTGTATCGCCCAATTACAATGTTTGGTTTTTATTTGTGGGCGTGCAAATCATACTTTAAGCCCTAAATTTGTAGAAAATCATTTAATAGAATTATGGTTACCAAACTTGACTGAACTGAAACGTTTAAATTTACAAACTAGGCTTTTATAAATTACTATAATTGAATCAATAAACTGCACAGATTTGCTAAATACTGTAATTGTTGTTATTACAATCTAATGACGTAATAAAGATAATGCAGATACTCAGACTTATCAACGATAGAAACAGTGTGGGTTAGACTTCTTTCAATCCTATATACTTTTGTGTAATTGACCTGAATTTAAATGAGACACATTTTTAAATAAATGTAAGTGGCAGTAATCGTGGAAGAATTTAACTGCAAATATAGCTTAGAATTCTAACGTTTTAACGTATTAATTAACAATGCAAGACAGACGAAGTTACAACCAAATGTACCTATAAAAATTTAAATAATAGAATTGTAAAATCCTTAGCCGATCGTGACAGTTGTACAATTAATTTTTAAAATTATGCGCAATTTTTTTAACGTAGTTATATTTCGCGAATTTAATTGTTACTAAATGTCTAGTTATTAAAGAAAGATGCTAAACAGTAACTAATTACTTCGCCCCAGAAAAATTTAAGAAATTTTGAACGGTTCAATTAAAAAAAAGACGGAATGGAGGTAATCCTTAATTAAAGTGAACGTGATGATCTTCTTTAGTGCTTACTCAATTTCTCCTTTCTTTTCTTATAATTGTCAGGATTGAAGTGAAAACGTATGTACCTAACATTAAAATACAACTTTTGTATAATTTGTGGATTAATAATGTTAATTTTAATTTTTAGCAATTTTTAAAAGATGACCTTTCAAGATACAATACATTATGAACACTGAAATAATAAGAACACCAGTAGTATTTATTTAAATTTTTGTGTGTGACGGAGTATGTATGAGATGAGGAATGTTATGGTCAAAAGATAAAAATAAAATATCTTTCACAAGTAATTAAACAACTGGCTAATTGTTTTCTCAGAGAAAATATGATAAACAGTAAATTCAGAATGAATGCTTCTGTAGTCAGTAATTTAGATGATTTGTTTTCGGTCATTATTTTTGCATTCATTTAATGCGATGCATTGTGTTCGTTATCTGTGGACTTTCTAATATGTTTATATTATAGATATTAAAAATAATGTTTTTAATGGAGATCACTTTTAGAATTTCATACAATATCTTAAAAATATTGGTATGTTTTCAATGAAACTAGATATTTATTTGGAGTTTTTTTAAATAAATAAATCCCAACTTACCTGCACCAACATATATATATATATATAACACAACATGTGTATTTATCATCTCGAGTCGAAGTTGTTGATAAGATTTTAAAATATGTAAAAACATTCAGGGTGTTCCACAATAATATGCCATCTAAACTTTTGTTTTCTTTAAACAAAACATCTTTAGTGTTTATGCATGTTTAGATTTATTGTTGGTCACTCATACATAGGACAGTTAAACGCGGACATATAAACATTTAAGTCTCTGATATTTAGTGAACGCACAATCAAACACATCGATGTTTAAATTCACCGACCCTTAATCACATTGACACATAATCACGGCGACAAATAAACATTCGACAATTTATTTACATGAACATTTCATATCATTAAAGAAAAAAACTGTGACGACGTAAGTAATTTCTCGTTGAAATTGTTGTAATATTTTTTTGACAGTTAAATAGAAACTCAAAAATGTATTCTTTATAGTAGAAAAAAACATTAAAAACAAATGACGATAAAAACTGGGAATTTTTCCTTAGTTTATGCAAAACATTTCATTAAGAAGAAAAAAACTTTTGCTTCTTCAGAACATAACAAATTGTGGAATTCAATACTTACCTAAAATATGATTTGACGTGTGTGTGCAATACAAAAATTAAGCTCCAAATCTGCTTTTTTAATATTTAGTTTTATCATTTATATGTATTAATTTATCGGAACTCTGAAGCATAATTTTTTGAATATAATCACAAAACAAGTGCTAATTTTTTTCTGCTTCCAAAATAATCTTTTATCACACTGACACGTACCTGTATATTTATATTTATTTAAAGCTCACAATTTTTATAATGTTCGTGATTATCATATGTTTATGAGTCACTTTGCAACTTAAAAATGCACTTTATTTATTAATCTTTTTTGACTACTAGATTTACCCCATGGATTTTTTTATATTCCAACATGTTATAACATTCCTGTTGTCGACAAAAACTTCAATCTTAATATAACACCCTTTACATTGATAAACATAACCGTGCCGTAAAAGTGCTAGTTTAATAAGTTGGCCACAGCCGACTCGCTGTTTCGATTTCAGTTAACGTCGAGAAATTTCTTAGTTCTACTGCCACTGTGCTTCGAAGGGCTGTTGATCCCGGTTACCATACTAATATCTTTGGTAATCGTTGTAAAAGTCACATCCACTTCCAACCAGTCTGCCCCAAAGTCTCAATGATAATGATAATGATGATGGTAACCCTTTATATTATTGCATTTTTAAATTTTGATAAGTTCTAAATAGAAACTTAGGAACATACTGTACCTATGTGTATCAAAATCAATACTTTTAATTAAGAATTAATCCTTTTAGGATCTTCCGAAGTTGGAGGGAAAAAAACTGCGAAAAAACTTTCTTTTTGTCTTCAAAAGCTCCCACCTGATAGGGGCGAAACGTTGGGAATACTTCAATGAAAAGGCAGTTTCACTTTTTTACCTCCACTTTTAGAAGATCCTAAAATGGAACAATTCTTAATTAAAACCACACTGGAGGATTCATACACATTTTAAATACTTTTTAAAATATTTTTTACTATTATGTAAATGCCACCACACAAGCATTTCATATAATTTACAGTAATCCTCATAACTAAACTAAACCATAATAGTGCAATAATAGTTATTTAACAAACGAGTGTATTAATAAGGGCGATTAACAGTCGAGATATTTTAACGCCTGAGCGAAGCGAGCGCGTTAATGTTTGAGATTGTTAATCGCCGTTTAATTCAAGAGTTAGTTACACAACTTTTCCGTCGACCGTATTTTGTAATTTTAATAAAATTATATTAATAATTTTAGAAAAGATATGCTATTGTGAACGCACCTTCAGAAGGTACCGTTTTGTGAACTCACCACAATTATAATTAGTATAACATAACCTAACTTCATTGTTTTTATTTTTGTGTGAGCTTTGTATTTGATTATTCTTTGCCTTTTCGTCTTTTGTATGGCTATTTGACAACAGTATTTTAATTAAGGTCACTGAATTGGTGGAGAATTGAGGTACTAAATTCCAATTGTTGCGTCAAAATACAATAGTTTTCATCACAGCGAAACAAAGTGTATAAATTTTTTTTGTGAGAACGGATTGGCGCTTATTCAAAATAGTGATACACCTACAAAGACCGAACCAGAAATGGTTGACATTGTTTGATAAATGATACAAAAAGCCCAAGTACATCTCTACGTTGCCTGTAAACAAGTTGAACTTTTGATAATGACTTGTTACACCATACCAAACAAAGATATTCATTCATATCGCTACTGTGTATTCCAGCTTAAGATTCTTTAACGATGAAGCTTGATTTCACTTTAATGTTATTTCACACAACATGCTCATGTAGAGTTTATAAAAAAAACATTTTATTAAAGTCGTTCCACTACACCTCCAAAAGATATTTTTAGGAGTCGGAATGTTTCTCGGGCCATTCCTTTTTTATAGTTTTTATTTTCTCTTACAACCATGCTTGATTTAACTTTTGAACAATGAGTAAACAATATTGAAAAACTGTGTGAGCTAAACATCGTTAAATGTTATTAAGTGTTATCATCGGAATGTTGTATACAGTACAAAAATGTCTCAAAGTTTGTGTGAACAAATTGAAGATTTATTACAACTGTAAATTAATGTTGATTTGTTATTATTATAATTTGCTTTGCTACAAATTATGACAGATAAAATGGCAACTTTAGGTATACACATGTATGCTTAGTTGCCTATACTCAAATCGTTCATTAATAGAAAATCTTTCATTAATAGGTCAAAGGAAAGGAACTCCAACTGCAGCGTCTATTTAACCAACAGAAAAACACCAAAAACTGCACCAAAAAATTTACTCGGACACGTGTTTCAACAGCTAAGCTGTCATCATTAGCGATACCGATGCTCTAAAGCGATATCTATCGGAACGCTTGGAAACAATGAACAGACATCGAATGAAACTAAAACTTCGTTCTCAGTCAGCTCAATGTTTTTAATTTTTTCAATAAAATCGTATGAATTTTGAACACTGAAATTTGATTGTTGATATTCAAAACTGTTGAATTTATTTGACAACCATTTAGATATCAGATAAGTAGGAGCATTAATACCTGAAACAATGGCACGCATTACTTTTCCGGGTTTATGTATCTTAGATAAACAATACATTCTAGGAAGAACCAGATTAGATACCGTTAGTCTAAACCTAAGTTGTTTTGGTATAATATTTCCACATTCTAATAAGACTCTACGGGTATCAGCAATTATTTTGGGAAGAGGATTTTTAGATATTAATGAATAGGGGCCTTCATTAAGCATTATCTGAACTGACTCAAAATAATTCTCTTTGTACAAAATCGGTATCGGTATCGCTGATGATGACAGCTTAGCTGTTGAAACACGTGTCCGAGTAAAGTTTTTGGTACAGTTTTTGGTGTTTTTCTGTTGGTTTTCATTAATAGGGGTCATTAATGAACGATTTAATTACGTTAATGTAAGTCATAAATGCACGGTCGACGGAAAAAATAATAATTAATAGTAGGATTCCTCCAAACAAAAACGTTTCGGCAACTAAGATTTTGTTGTTTTCTTCGACGTTAAATTAAAACAACAGGAAGTGGGTACATTCTGTAACTTTATTATTGCTTTAGATATTTGAAAATTAGAGGATTTTGAATAAACAAAAATTGACGAGGATGTGACGTGAAGCGATTACATGTATTTACTTTTATCTGTTTGTAGTTATTTGTGTTTTTATCTGAGAATTTAATTTGACTGTGCATTTATGACTTACACTAACTTAAACAAAATCGTTCATTAATGACCCCTATTAATGAACAATTTTCTATTAATAAACGATTTTAGTATAGGCAACTAAGCATACATGTGTTATACCTAAAGTTGCCATTTTATCTGTCAATCAATTACAATATGGAAATGCAAATAAAAAATCTGTCATAATTTGTAGCAAAGCAAATTTTAATAATAACAAATCAACATTAATTTGCAGTTGTAATAAATCTTCAATTTGTTCACACAAACTTTGAGACATGTATGTACTACACAACATTCCGATGATAACACTTAATAACATTTAAGAGTGTTCAGCTCATCTATTTTACAAACTGTTGTCTCACGCAGTTCTTCAATATTGTTTACTCATTGTTCAAAAGTTAAATTCTTCAAGCAAGGCCCGATAAACATTCCGACTCTTAAAAATATCTTTTGGAGGTGTAGTGGAACCACTTTAAGAAAATGTTTCTTTATAAACGCGCATGTTGTGTGAAATAACATTAAGGTGAAATCAAGCTTCATCGTTAAAAAATCTTAAGCTGGAACACATGCAGGATAATCAATCCTGTCTCAATAAGTTGGCGGATCACTTGTACACAAAGGCGATATGAATGAATATCTTTATTTGGTATGATGTGACAAGTCATTATCAAAAGTTCAACTTGTTTACAGGCAACGCAGAGATGTACTTGGGCTTCTTGTATCATTTATCAAACATTGTCAACTATTTCTGGTTCGGTCTTTGTAGGTGCATCACTATTTTGAATAAGCACCAATCCGTTCTCACAAAAAGATTTATGAACTTTGTTTCGCTGTGATGAAAACCATTGTATTTCAACGCAACAATTGGAATTCAGTACCTCAATTCTCCATCAACGTAGTGACCTTAATTAAAATACTGTTGTCAAATAGCCATACAAAAGACAAAAAGGCAAAGGATGATCAAATACAAAGCTCACAAAAAATAGAAACTATGAAGTTAGGTTATGTTATACAATTAAAAAATTGTGGTGAGTTTACAAAACGGTATTGTCTAAAGGTGCGTTCACAATAGCATATCTCCTAAAATTATTTAATTATAATTTTATTAAAACTACAAAGTACGGTCGACGGAAAAGTTGTGTAACTAACTCTTGAATTAAACGGCGATTAACAATCTCAATCTCATCTTGATTGTTAATCGCCCTTATTAATACACTCGCTTGTTAAATAATTATTAATATGTTGTGTTATAAATTTACTGAAAGAATATCGTATCTAAAATGTATGGCACTAACTTTTTTAAATTTGTTTATAAATAATGATACAATGTTAAAGACACGAGAAATCAACGAAAATATTTATTTTTAAGCGAAATTATCTTTGTACCTCCGTCCAGCAACTACGATTTTGCAATCGCATTAAACGAGCATAAAGTAGGCTGTTGTTGGTCTAGGCTTGCAAAGTTTGAACCAAATGGAAAACTTCTTTATTACGGGTTTTTCGATAAAAAAGTTATTCTTTATAAAAGTTTGTGCATCCTCTAAAGCTGAAAATGCACCAACGCAATGTGGCGAAAAACGCGTAATATACGAGGTGCATTCAAAAATTTGATTTTGAGTCAAGAGTAAAGTGCCCTTATTTCAGTAAATATCAAAAAATTTTATTTGAAAAAGTTTTTCTTCATTTAAAAAAACATCACGATTTGAAGTTATTTTTAAAATGGTGGCTATAAGAAAAAAGGTTTGCTTTAAATGATAATTAAACGACATCTTGTATACAACAGTTTATTTTTATTCATTAGAAAAAATTTGGGTGCAAAGTTTTTTTGATTTTTTGTTGACACCAAAAATTGCTCAAAATAAGTCAGAATATCATTTTCAATAATACATTTTTTCGTAATTATCCAGGTCCGGAAACCAAAGTGGTGATTCTCAAGAACAATATGTTTTTCTTGTTGACCATGGAGTACTGTAAGGTACTGATCACCTTCCATATTTAATATTTGTATTAAAAACGTCTAAAAACACACACAAAAAACTCTAACGAAATTGACGTACGTTTTGACGTTTTGCTTTTTTTTATATTTTATGTTTTAATTTATCTTCTATAATGTTTACACACTTAATTAATATTATTACATGTGAACACTAGGGTGGGTAAGGGTTGGCATGTTTATGTTTTAGTGGTTTTCCTTAAATTACACTTAAATCACAATACAATATTTATGTAATGTACCATACGAATAAATAAATAAATAAATTTTCAATAATATTGAGGCACTAAATTTTTTTATATTTACTGAAATAGGGGCACTTTACTCTTGACTCAAAATCAGATTTTCGAATGCACCTCGTATATTACGCGTCTTTCGCCACATTTTGTTGGTGCATTTTTAGTTTTAGGGAATGGACAATCTTTTATGAAAAATAACTTGTTATCGAAAAACCCATAATAAATAAGTTTCCCGTTTGATGCGGACTTTGGGGATGGCGCTGTATATTATTTGACCAAAGCTTTGTTACTAGTTACCATATAGATGTGACCAAATTTACTAAATTTAATATAAATTTAGACTTTATTTTAAAAGTGAAGAATTCTCCGCACAAAAATTGTTTATATCACATGTCCAGAAACTCTTTTGTGAATGCTCGTCATTACAGGCATCAGAATTCTGCTTAAGCCCGCAGATTTTGCAATAACTACTAGTTGAGCCAGCATGCTACGCACGCGTACAGTAGGAAGGGTTACAATAAATTGACAATGCAATAAGCATATGAGTTCAAACTGTGCGTTACAGTAATAAAACGAAACAAACTATTTGAGAAACGGTTGTGCGGACGGACGGACACCCACCAGAGCGACGCCACCTTGACAGATTTTAATATATACCGTCGATCGTCAATTTCAAACTTAAAATTACCGTGATTTTCGGAAATGTGTTATTTTTTTGAATTATTTTTCAAAATTTGTAGCTTTATTTAACCAATTCTCAAATTTTCGCCTGAAGCAATCAAAATCTTGCAGGGTGTACACTTTCTGTTGTCATTTTATTTGGTCGCAAAAATGAAGACTGTTTAATATATTTTAAAAATCAAACTTCATTAGACAAAATTCAAAACCTAGAACGACTTGTATGATTTATTAAAATTTACTATTTATTGAAACAGTGAAAATATCAAATTTTTAATTCAAACTGATTACCTTGACCCGTTTTTAAAGCTAACCTTTGAGAAGAAACAATAAATTTTATTATGATTACATTACGAAACACTTTCTTTGCAAGTTATAAGACATTCCAACTTCTTTCTCTTATTTGCTCTTTTGGGCTAAAGCAGTTTGCAAACTGGTCATGAAAAATTTGAATTTCATTAATTAACGCAAAGTTGCTTTCCTTGCCATTTAAATTTTGCAAAAATCTTGAAAACGAATACAATATGAATACGTTTATTAACAGAGAATAAATTTATTATTGTGATTGTATATATTTAACCGTGCATTAACACACACTCGTAATATAATAGATATAAGAATTTTCGATTGACAGGAAACGATAAAACTTCCGTACAATCTGTCTGTTTAATTGTTAAACAATAGTGAATAGATTCTTTTTCTAAATGATCAGAAAGTGAAAGTGAATAATAAAACAGTTAAAACGACTCTAATGATTGATCAATTAAATTAAGGAATCTGCTGTAATAAACGCATGCAGAACTGGTTTTAAAATTGTATAGAAAGTGAAATACTTGTTTAATCTAAAAAGTCGGTCAGTAAAACCTGTTCGTCAATTTAAAAAATTACTGTTCATCAAAACCATCGTCGTCAGCTTTTACTTTCAATGTTACGGTAAACAGGTGTACAGTGTTTTGACATATGGTACCTTAAAATAGGCAAGACATATAATTACTAGAATGTTTTTGTGCATTATTAAAATATATTCATGTATTCATTTATTGCTATGTTAACAGGAAAACGAGTTTTTTTGCCTCGTTTCTTTTTTACTTAGAAAAATGAAATTTTTCGACGAAGATTGGTGTTTCTATTTTTAATATACCACGCATCATCTTGCGTGATTCATTATGCAAAAGTAAATTGTTGAATTATATCATCACTAACAGTTGATGAAAAAAAGAAAATGCGTCTTCATTTAAAATACCGATAGATAAAAAGTGGCAGCATTACAACGTTTTCCCCAATTAGTGACTTCAATACATGTAAAAATGTTGTTTGTGCTTTTTTTTTTAAATTTAATGGTTTAAAGAGGGTAAAAAGAAAGTGGAATAATGGTTCACAAAATCCTAATGATACCTACATATGGTTGGTCATAACAACAACAAATAATGATGAAAAAGTCCTTTGCAAAATATGTATTCTATCGGTTACTGCTACATCTAATTTTAATGATCTGTAATCGGCACACATTATTTCTTTAATGATGAAAAAATTCTGACTCAACTACAATCAAGCAGAAAATAAAAACCTCAGAGCTACATTGTTGAAATTCTTTCAAATTAAAGAGAAACAATAAAAAATGTAAAACACTAAACTGGCATGAGACATAATAATTTACACCTATTGAAAAATTACAATTTTAACTAAGGTAATTAATTGAACGACATAATTTAAACATTTTAACTATAAACAAGCTGTGATTTTTTTCTGTACTTTATCATATCAGATTATCTATTTTTTATAACTTCATAAATCATACGCACTGTTTTTATATTATTATACATATTATCTTGATTAATTATACAATTTATAGGTTGTTGTGACTTTTTATTTCATATTCACTTACTTCTGATTGCTTATTAAAAATCGTCTTATAATTAATATTTAAAGTTTTTGCTTTAATTCATTAATAGGTTTATTCAAAATTTGTTTTATGAGGTACCTACGTACGCAAGCTTTAGAAGCGAATTTACGATGATCCCGAATGTTCTCCGTAATCAGTAAATATCTTTTAAGATTAACGTAATAATGGCCATAAGGTTCTACGTGCTTTTACTTTATATCTTGTGTTGCATAAAATTAGAAAATGTTCAAGCGCGTTGTTTTCTTTAGCTTTAAATTTTTTAAAACGCATTAAAATTTATTACCATCTGCATATTCTTCTTTGTTTTATATTTCATTTTGAAATATTTATTGATTACCTACACTTTGTACTCAGTTTATGAAATTTGGTCGATTCATTTCGAGTGTTCTAGGATTTCTGTTTTGTGTTTAATTTTAGTATTGATGTTTTAGTACATAGTGTTATTGTTGTGTCTATCTAACTTTATATTTTATTTACAAAATATTCTTACTATATTTTGTGAAAAACCTGGTACGTTAATAAATTTTACATACTTATGCAAGTTAATGTCTGTAGTAGGTACTACAGATAGTTAGAAAGCTTGGTAAGTTTATTTCATTCTTAATATTTTTCTTAAATTAGTTCTTCTTTTATGAGTGGTAAAGTAAACACAACCGCTGTTGTAATATGTGGCGACGTTTCTTGCACAATAGTGAGTACTTCTTCAGGTCTGTATTTATTATTAGAAAACACACATTAATTCTACGGATATTTCATTAACAATGATACAAAAAACAAGACCTGAAAACATTCAAACATGACGTATGACTAGAGTCTTTTTGTTATACAACAATTAGTACCTTTCATTATACTTATATACATTAAGTGTAATGAAAGGTACTAATCGTTGTATAACAAGAAAGTCATACATCTTTGAATGTTTTGTAGGTATGTCTTGTTTTTTCTATTTTTTTTTCTATCCGTAGAATTAATGTGTGTGTTTTGCTAATAGAGGCCTGAGGAAATGCTCACCATTGTGCACGAAACGTCGACACATATTACAACAGCGTTTGTGTTTACCCTGCCCGTCCTACAAGAAGATACTCTAGTTTAAGATAAATGTTAAGTAAATTTTGATTTTAATTTTGTTTGGATAAAAGTTTAATTTATTGAGTATGTTAGTTTAAGTACGTTAAAGCTTTTGCTTCTTTTTTATTGTAATTTACTAATTCAAAATACTTAAATAACGGAGAACATATTTATTTATACTCGAATGTAATTAATTGCCTAGGTGATCGTTCGAAAAAGTTTTCAAGGACGTATTTTTTTCAGACCCCATTATTATCAATATAAATACCCAAATGAGGTTTTTCGGTGAACGGAAAAGGTTGTGTTTTCAAGGAGGTAGTATTGGTAGTAAGGTACTAAATAGAAAAAAAGTTCACGTTTTTTATAAATGGATCTAATTGTGTGCCACGTAAGAAATAATTGAAATGTAATTTTTGGAGAAGAAAATTGGATCTATTGTCCTTGGTATTGGCAAATAATAATTACAAATATGAAATGTAATTTTTTTGGCACCACTACACCTGTGTTTTAATTTTAAGTAATGAATGTTTGAATAAATTAATGCTTTTTCTGTTTATTTCTTTTTATCACCAAGTATCGATTTTAACAGAATTACCTTAATGATAACATTCTATAATAATCTGCTAATCGCCTGAGAAGAAATTCCTTTTCTGATAACGATTGTGATTTGCAACTTTAAAACGTATAGAAAAAAACCAAAACTATTGTTGTATTGTTGGTTGCTTTATAGAGGGTCATTTAATATGTCACTGTTTGTATATGTTATCACATGGTCGGCATATAAAAATTAAAATATTGGTTGAAACTTTGCATTGTTTCTTAACATGCATTAGTTAAATTTACTAGTAAAGTAAAATCTAATTTAGAATCAAATTATATACCAAGGTTTTTGGTAGTATTTATCCGATAGATAAAATAATTATTTTTTTGGATAAAATAATCATAGGAGCATGTATTCTATAGTAGTTTTTTTTTTGTTTTTTTTTTAAAAAAAAAAAAAAAATTTAAAGTAAAAAAAAAAAAAAAAAAAAAAAAAAAAAAAAAAAGAGTGTTAAAATTTTATTTACATTTTTTTTAATTATTAAGTTCCACATTTTTGCACCACTCCTCGCATAACTCTCAATCTTATTTATAAGATGTGGTTTAAAAATCTAAATATTTTATGTCTACTTGACGCAAATCATCAAAGGAATTTTTAAATATAGGTACTATGGATAAATTAACAAATTGTGCAAGGTGATGCTACCTGAAGTAAAGCCGTGTTGGTCAACAGTAATTACTGCTTAATAATATCTAGCAAAAAGATTCAAAAGTTTTAGCAATGAAGCTTGAATGGTAATGGGGCAGTAATTTTTTATGTTACTTTTTTAATTAGATTTATGAAGCGGAAGAATGTAACTAATTTTTAAATCATCAGGGTAAACACCATAAAATAGAAACTTATTGAATATTATATAAAAAAAGGTACCACACAGTATCAAATACTTGGGTGGAAGACCATCGGGATTAGGCCTTTTTTTAGATCTAAGGAATACATTTTTTTGTTATATTGATTTAACAGATATCGGCAACACTCAAGTAAAGTAATTAAAGTTATAAATAAATTTTGGGTGCGAATGTAAAGTCATAACTTGGGTTGGCATGTTTAGGTTCTTGTGGTTTTCCTAAACCTTGAAACAAATGCTTTGCCAAGACGAACTAATTCACTATTGCACACGGTTTTGTCACCACACTATACAAGTTTATACTGATCTTCTGGAGTACCATTCATAACACTTACATCACAATACAATAATTAAAATGTACTATACGAATAAATAAATAAATAAACTTGATTTTCAATACTGTCAAAACAAGTGTAGTTATTCATTTAAATTTAGAACATACACTACCTTCTTATTATAATAATTTCTAACATTAACACAGTTATTGTTGCGACAAATACTCATTCTATCAACATTTTATTTTTGTACTACAACATAAGTTAGATAGTGTTGTGGATTTTCGACAGCAATGTTTTTGTAAGTCAAGGGTTCTTCATAAAATATCTTCTTCACAATGGTAATTTACATTATTTTAGTTTAATAATATTGACTAAGTTTGTTGTTATTTGTTTCATTTTTGTTTGATATATCTACAGTTTATATTTATGATTATTTATATTTATTTTTTTGGTCATTATTCATTTTTATAAATAGTTATTTTATTTTAATTTTATAACTGAATTTGTTAATTTAGAATGGAATATTTAGTAAATAACCTTTTTAATAACTTTAAAATTTAGATTGTAAACTTTTTCGTAACAATTAGTATTATCATTGTCGTTTATAAAATTTTATTATTGTTTTAATAGTTCAAAGAATGTAGTTTAATTGCTTTATTTATGTAAAATTAACTCATGTAATGTTCATATAAAAATGATTAATTCCAAAATGATAATAATAGTTAAAAAAATCAATTACTACAATTTCGTACACACGAAGAAAATGAATACGTTTGCAAATGTTGCATTTCAATTAGCAATATTAGGTTAATACTAATTTCTTAATGAAATTTAACAGCAATACCTACTTTCAATAACCTAAAAAATTATTAAAGTTCAAATAACATACTAGTTTCTTCTTTATGAATTATTATATACTCCGAGGCACAGAAGGTAAAATATGGGGAAGAAGGAAGAAGAAAATACTATGAAAGAGTGGGATACGCGAGAGAAGAGATAAAGAGATTAAGAGAGGGGGGGGAGAAAGATGGAAGAGGAAATAATTGCAAGAGATAAAAATACTCAGAAGCAGAAAAGAAGGCAAAAATAAAGGAAGGAAAATATAACGAGAAATACATAAAAATAATGACAGATAAGACACCAAGGTGCATAACAGAGGGAAAAGGAATGAATGAAATAAGAATGATTGCAAAGTTCAGAATTGAAATGAAGAAAATGAAAATAAATATTGGATGAGTGATGAGAGAGATTATGCAGGTTGTGTGGGGATGAATGGGAAAATATAAAACATATAAAAGAGGGATGCAGAGAAACAAGACACGAGGAAAAGGAATGGAAGTTACTACTAGGAGAGAAAGGGAAGGAAAACAATGCATGAGGGAAGTGTTGGAGGGAGGAAGTGAGAGGTAGGAAAAGAAAATACTGAAAGTTTAGAGAAGAGCAGGATGGGAGATTGAAGAAGGAAACAGGAATTAGTTGTGTTATAATTTAATGAAATATTAAGTTATTTTTAATTTTGCTATTGTAAATTTAAAAAAAGGGAAAACCTGTATCTTTTGTTATAAAATTTTAAAACAAAATAAATATTGAATTGAATTGAACTCATGTAATGTTCATATAAAAATGATTAATTCCAAAATGATAATAATAGTTAAAAAATCAATTACTACAATTTCGTACACACGAAGAAAATGAATAAGTTTGCAAATGTTGCATTTCAATTAGCAATATTAGGTTAATACTAATTTCTTTATGAAATTTAACAGCAATACCTACTTTCAATAACTTAAAAATTATTAAAATTCAAATAACATACTAGTTTCTTCTTTATGAATTATTATATACTCCGTAATGTAAATGTGACCTTGATATTAATTCAAATTCATAATTACATATATGCAAATATTTTAAGTGCTTAAATGTGGGTTAAGTTTTTGTGCCTAATTTAATCATACAACTAAAATTAATAACAAGAAATAATTTCTTTGAACACAATAGTAAAATTAAAATTATAAGTTTCGAGAAATTTAAATTTTATTTCCAATAAAAAACATTAAAGAATAATATGTGCTTCACTTTCTATTTCTATTAACTATTATACATATTAGATTAAAAACTGTTTAATTAAGTTTATGTTATAGATCCCACGTTTTTATCATTATTCTTATATAGCGTTTTAATATCGTCGAGTTAATTACGTTTTCGTTAAGTATCAGAAAATTTAATTTTCACTTAGTTTATTGTATCAGAATTTCTATTTCGAAAGTAAATTACAAAATGCAACTGTTAAACCCTCATCTGAATTAAAAGTTAAAATTAACACTGTACTTAATTAATTCAAATTTGAAACTTTTACACCAAAAGTTTACTAAGTGAATCGATTGTTGTGTGGGTTTTATTGTTTAAGCGGTGACAGCAATTTTTTTTTAAATTTTAATAATTTTTCTTTTGTATAAAGCTTAGTAAACGTACGCTTAAGGATAAAATAAAAATATGGGTTGACGCACTTCCACTTGAATAAATGGGTTTTTTTTGAGACATACATCTCCTAAAATTATTTTATTGATTACAGTTAACACACCACTTCACCTAATTAAATTTTTGAAAAAAAGGTTCAATTATTTAAACTAGTTGGTTACTTTAGTAGTGGTAGTATTATTCTTTTAGGTGTAGTTTTGTACATTTCTAATATTTTTATTTCCGATTCTGTATTTGCTGATTTAATAATTTTTTAAACACTTTTAAGTATGATTATTTACATTGCGTGTTTCATTCCGAATAAAAAGATATTTGTTTTACAAATCTTTAAATTATGGTAGGCAATTACATGCATATGTTTTTTTGGAAACCTTTAAACGGATTTCACATTTGTAACTGTTACGATAACATCAATTATTTGAACCTATCGTGGCCAAAGTAACACTAACGTAACCTGTTAACCCTCGTTTCCAGTACACAGACAGAATATCAATGTTTCCCTTATAGAGTATCGACTAATACGATTATAACTACTTGCAGTGATTGCAATAACGGCATTTCGATGGTTTCGCAGATTACGCAAAATTATTATAGAATTTCAATTTCCTCAGTTGTAATAATTTCGATTTTAAAATTAATTAAGGTCTATCAATTTAAAATGAGATCATTGTAATGGCCCTTTTGTGTGGTAATGCAATAGCAACTGCTTCTTTGTGTTTTACCCCAATGTAGAGAAACTTTGCAAAATTGCACAGAGCGAGTTCAGAATCTACGTATTATTAATCAAACTTTTAACCTCTTCAGAAAACTTTACTGAAAACACTATTTTATTGTTACATTACGAATATATGGTCTAAGGTAACAAAGCTTTTCTTTACGAAATGATGTAATTATCAAGATTTTATTAAATGAAAAATTTTAATAATAAAAGTGGTGAGGTTCTTAGGAAACTGAATAATATTAAAGAATAAATAAATAGCGAGCGGATTAACGAGGCTAACCGATATTGTAGGTTTGTTTAAATTGATGTTTATCATGTAGCATATTTATCCACTCGTCTCTGTAAAAATGATCAAAGGTTTTCTTGAAGATTCGTTAAGGTGGCATCTTGTAAACTCATAAATTGATAGTCCTGAAAGTTAAAAGTTTAAAACTACAGTTACTCGAGAAAAGCTATTGATGTTTTTAACTACATATTCAAGCAGATACTATACCTGTAGCATATAAAATAAGTTGAAACTATTAATGCATTTGTTTTTGACAGAAATAAAGATATTTGAGTAGGTATGCAAAATCTTCTAAAAATTTCGTATTTGGTTGTTCGAATCGTAAAATGTACTTTATTTAGCCAATGTTGATTTCAGCAAATCACAATAAACTTCACATTGTGATAATTTTGCAAATTAACTTTAAACTCCATATAAGTTCTTCGACGATGTTTTGAGTATTGTAATATAATTAGTTACTATAAGTCAGAAACTTGAAACAAGTTCTACGGCCACGCCACTAAGGATGTTTAGCGCAGCAGAAAACGAAACGTCTGAAAGAAGAGGAAGAAGTTTCAACAGACTACGGCTCAATAGCTCGAAAAATCTTGCACACCGGCCGAGAAACTTTTGTACTATAAGAAGTCTTTAATTAAATGTTGCAAAGCTTTACAAACGATACAACTTGTAAATCACTTTAAAAAATTTACATTTTCAAAACATAGAAGGCGCAAAAAAAAACAAAATAGTCTAAAGCTCTAAATTATATTAACAATGTTGGAAGTAAGACAATTTAGACTTTTAAGAAAAAGTTTAATAATCTTACCATTTTAGATTTTAAAGCAAGTACATAATTACACTGAAAAATGTTTATTCAAAATAATCTCAAAAATTAATTATTAATAATTAATTATTAATTGAGCATAGTATAAAAAAATGCGTAGACCAAACATTAAAAAATATACAAGACGGATCATAAGTTATAAGCCATTAAAGAAACGAACCAAATACACAAAACACTCTGTATTTTGGTTATAAAAGAGCGCTAGGGGTATTTTAGAATCACCTTGGTGCCCCTACCTGCAGTTAACGTATTGCCGTTTCCCAATGAAACACCCTGTATATATATTTAGACTGGAAATTGTGATTTATATTTTTTAGGAAATACTCTGTCAAAAAATTATGAATTTTTCAATTTCTCGATTACAATTTTACGAGAATTATTAAATAATGAAGTGTTTTGAAGTGTCAGGACCTAAACATACCCATAAAAGTAACCGAACCTAACCTAACCAAACCCAACATAAGCAACTTAACATAACCTAACCAAACCTAAGAAACAATGAGCCAAGTTAGATAAATCAAAATATTTATTCAATGTCTGTGTGGATAATTGATTCCGGAGCTAAGTGCTCTTTAATAATACGAATCAATGTGACTGCGTCTCGCAGATTGTCAGGGGAGAGAACCATGCGCCCTGCTCGCACAACATCCCCAGCACCCAATAGACTTCCACAATGCGAATTAGATCATATATACTTGCGCTTACCGAATTTTGAGTCATAAAATAAAATTAGACTTACCGAGCAGCCACAGTGTCAGAACCCAATTTTTGCTGCATTTTCGGGCCCAAGTGTGGAAATCCATAAAAAATTCTGTGAAGAAAAAAAAATTACAATAAATTTATTATTAAAGTAGTATTACCTGAATTTTTGGGGGGCGGGAAGCGTGACTTGTTGCACCTAGAATTTTTCGCTACTGTTCATGGCGGGCACTCGTGGTGCACTTAAATGAACCGAAACCGTGTTGGCTCAAATTTAAAGTTACATCTCCGGTGCCTTGGGCAAAGCTTGATGGCGCTCTGGTCCAACTGTAGCCGCTATCATTGTCCGCAGGAAGGATACGGACATTCCAGAGTGGTATTTGAGTAGCCATGATCTGAATAATGAAGCAGTATAGCATTAAAACAAACGTGAATTAACTTACTTAGATTTTGGTCATGCGCTAGTGTAGCCATCTGTCGGCTAAAAGTATAATTTATTAATCTTGGGAATTTAAAAACATTATAACTTCTAAACAGAGCATTTAAAAAAAATTAATCGCAGATTCGGACTTAGGAGACGATTTTCAGTCGATATACATATAAAACATAAAAAAAAATCTTTCTAAAACCAACTTTAGCACCGTATTATTTATACCTACTCTATTTTCGAAAAAATCCAATGTTTCCGTTATCGTGAAAGTTATGAAAAAATTTGTGAAACAAAAGTTGTTTGTTCCGTTAAAGTAAACTCATAATAATTTTCAAAAAACAAATCTTCAATAAAGTAAGTGGAAGAAGCGCTAAAACAAAGGGCTGCATTACTCTTAATGAAGGTGTACAAGGAATCAATATTGTTTTTGCTTCGGAGGTTTGTGTTCCATAGGAAGATGAAATATCTATCGGGGAATACCAGCAGTACTTGGAATATAACTTTGAAGAGGAACGCAG
Source organism: Abscondita cerata (assembly GCA_030710515.1). Classification (NCBI taxonomy): domain Eukaryota; kingdom Metazoa; phylum Arthropoda; class Insecta; order Coleoptera; family Lampyridae; genus Abscondita; species Abscondita cerata. The sequence continues at coordinate 383,502 of JALBCR010000293.1, forward strand.
ACTGCAGAAGAAGAAAAAAAAGAGAGAAGCTTGTGGTTAATTAGACGGCCTTATTATCAAGGGACTAAGCGATAAAACTCATAAATGTTGATTTTTGTGTCAGCCGCTAGATAGTAATTTAAATAGTTCCGATTACATTTGAATAGGAAACTTAAGCACAACTACCGTGTCGATGTGCATTAAACCAATTGTTTTCTCAATTTATAGAAAATTTTGCTTGTCTACTCGACAAGCGAACTTTTTGTCAGTATAGGTTTGTTTTTGTTATTTCTTCATTTCAATAAATTAATTACAAATACGCAAGTCAATAAGTATAGTATGGAACCAGAAATACAATTTCTAACTAAGTGACTTTTTGAGAATCCATTAATCCACGTACACAGAAAATATAAATAAAGCTTTTTATGCTTTATTTTCGTTCTCGAGTCTTTGTTGTTCCATAGCAATTTTACTGCATTAAAGATGTGTCTATCTTTATGGAATTTTTTAAACATGAAAATCTCATTTAAACCCTAAATCTCAGAAATTGAAATTCAGAAAAAAAAACATTAACGATTTGGCATGATACCAAATTCGTTATACAATACATACGTATATACCTTTTTAAAATCGGTCAATTTCCATCGTTGTTAACAAAAAAAACTCTTTGCATTTCAATTAAACAACTAAAATATAAAAAAAAGTATATAGCTAAATCAATAGTATTAACCCCAAAAAATAGACTTGCGCAGTAGTGCCATAATTACTAATAAAATATTACATCATAAACATAAGTAATAACAATAAAAGTGGTTGTTTATATTTTAGGCACGACTTTCATCAATAATTACACTTAGGCCGTCGAAAAAATTTACGAGCAAAAGTCAGAGAGCTGACCTAATATTTTTTGTCATATATCTATAAAAGAGTTTTATTATCTCTTAAGATTGTGGTCACATACTTTGGAAAATTCATAACAAACGAACCTCAATTATTTTTACTATTTACTGAAAATTATTCTTATCGATCGCTTCAATAATTTTCTAATTTCTAACAAACTTAGCAATAAGGCTTAAATCGAGGGACATTAGCAATTCTGCTTTATTCTATCCGTATTTTAGCTAACGGTTGCAGTTTAGCTGTTTTATTAAGTAGTGGGTCGTATTTGAATACATCGCATAATTTACCTATGACAAGCAGATTTAGTTATTTTTTCATGTGCAATTTTCAACATATGTGGAAGTCCCCTGATATCATTAAATAAATTATGCGGTGAGAATGTGCAATAATAATTATTCGTTGCAAACAACTAAATATTTAAAACAATCGTGTTTCATTTTAAAAATTTCGTAGTTTTTGGAATAACTTATATAATGAGTACATTCTCCTCACGTTTAAAAAATTTACAATTAGAAGAAAGCTATTGATCATTCATTGTTTGATTCGTATTATTTATTTAATTATACACACGAAGTTTACTGCTAAAAGTGAAAGACAGGAAAACAAATCGGTTTGGATTATTAAATTTCTTAATATTAAAAATGTGTTTAATGTGCTCTGTTACATTTTTCTTACATGATTAATTGTAATTATACAAACTCAATTAGACACTTGTAAATATGTGAGATTAAACCTTAATATTAAGAATCAATAAGTTTCATATAGATATAAGGGTGTTTTTTTTTGTTATTTCAAGCACAGAAAGTTCAAATGTACTGTGTAATATTCTCCTATATACACTATATATAGCTTATAACAATACTCTAAGTTTACTTTATGACTTATGTTACTGACATATCAAAAACTCGACAGAAGTAATAAAGCTCTGTTTTAAGTTCAATAAAAAATGAAATTTGAAATAAAAACCGCTATAATTTATTTTATATTTTATAACAATTTTATTAATGTCATTCATCGTTATTATTTAGACATTAAATATTTCAAAAATGTATCTATTAAAACAAACATGTAACATCATTTTTTTTTGTTTCAGGTAATGATTTAGCTTGGTGACGTAATAAAGAAGTAAATGCATCTACTTATGGTGAATATATTTGAATTTAATACTAATCTGCAAATAATATCTTTACATAAAAAATATTTACGAAAAAAAAATTGCGAATATTAAGTGATTTTCGATCTTTGGCTTTAAAAACTTTCAATATTGAGAAATGTACACGCTCGGGGTAGTTTACACAAAAGCTTTTTACGATTTTTCTGTAATCCTAAATTTACTTAAGCGTCATTATTTGAAATGAATTTTTATAAAATAACTTATTTTAAAACAACTAATTTAACGCAAAATATTATTTAGATTGTTTGTGTAAAAGGTTTGCACGGTTACATACATAGTTATTAACATAATTATTTGAATTATTCGATATTTTAATACAAATTTTGTTAAATTTCAGGTTATTTTTATAAGGTCCTAAAAAAGCTTTTATATTGTTTTTGTAAAATTAAGTTGTTCTTGTCCGAGGAGGGGAAATCAAATAATCAGTACTTTATTTTAATGCAAAACTCTGTGCATTAGATGAATACTTCTAAGTTGTATGGTAAAGAAAAACAAAAAGTAAATGTAAGCCTGAAGAAGTAAGCATCAGATGCACAAAACGTTGCGTCAACAAAATCATTAATTATAGAAAGAAATATTTAAATATTTTTTATTATTATTATTTGGCAATTTTTTACCCATTCCCCTCATATTTGTTAAGAACATCGAAAGAGTATATGCAATAAAGTGATTTTATAATGATTAAGTAATAATTATATATTTAATAAAGAAAAAAAGATATGAAAAAATATTTTGGGTGGATTAGAGAAATACTATGAGAAAAAACTAAATTTAAATAAAAATATATTCAAGCAAGATAGTTAGTCATTTTTATTTTGACAATTATTATTGATAAATTTACACAATGAAATACAACATGAATCTGACTTTTGCAACTGCAAGACATGTTTACACAATTGACCAGACATTTACAGTTACTAGTTTGAATTAATGAATCTGGCCAAAATGCAATTTATATTACATTTACAAATCATAATATCGTAAAATCGTAAAAGGGCTGTACAAAACCTTTGGCGCAAGTTTCAAACATTGTTTTTTACTGCCAAATTTACTGGTTCGCAATCACTGTAATGTCGGGAAAATTATAAGGATGTTTTCCCTAGAGAAATAGCAGCAAAATGGCTTCCTAGAATATGTAAATGGATATCCCTCCGTAATAATACTAAAGATTTTACTAGAACCCTGAGTTTTCTTTCAGAATATTCGCTCTGTCTATAAAGTGTCCAGGCTTCTTAATACGTCCCTGGCAATAATCTTTATCCTAGAATAAATATTATTTTATATGAGACCTACCCAATCATAAACCTAGGCGACTCATATTTTATAGTTTCTTTCCAGTAGTAATTCCAGTATTAGCTAGTAAATGGTTTTACTGTAATTCATCATTATAAAATAAAGAATTAAATTAAATATCGTTTATGTTCAAAAGTTAATTCTTCGGCCGGGGAAAATATATCGGAGTACACGATCAATTCAATAGTAGAATGGATTATAAACATTGAAACGTTATATGATATTGTGAGTATAGTAAATTTGTAATATCTTCGAATCCTCCACAAATGTATATTTCACAGTCATCTTTAATTTGTGTATACCTACTTTGGAGTAGGTATTATCGAAGAAATTGTAATTTATTTTGCAATCAGTATTAGTTGAATGCCTTGCAATTACAATGTTTCTAATAGTTTCGCCTTTACTTCGCAAACATGACTTGAAAATATTTATTTAAATGTCCATCATACGTCGAATATTTTCTTCACGCCAGGTTGATACCAAAATTTAATTATTCGTTTGAATAAAACTTCAGCAAAATCGACAAAAGTATTGAACTTTTTTAACTGAATTTGGTGAACAAGTAACATTGTAAATTTTTGAAGTGTTTAATTTAATTTAATGTCTTGCTACCACAGGTATAACTGTTTCCAATTTCAAAGGCGAGTTCTGCTTTTAGTGCTTTCCTGTAAAATTCGTCGTTGTCAAAAAATACTTGCATTGGTCTAATATTTCATGCAAAGCCACCATGAATAATTTTTGGAAAATGGTTACGTGATTACATCTTGTAGCTTCTTGTTTGTAGTTTGTAGTTTTTTGTTTTTTTTTGCGGGTATATCTTCACAGTTGTGAAATTTTATTTTCTTTTAATATGATTCCATAATTTCTTATTTTTAATTAAATTTCGTTATTAGGGTCTACCCACTTTGTTTAACATGGAGTAAGCATTGCCGAGTTAATTCTTCAGCTGGTGAAAATATTGGGAAGTACACAATCTCCACTGTTAAAGGGATTACAGTCATTGAAGCACTTTATGATATTTTCAATAATTTCGATAATATAATAATAATTCTGATGATAGATTATATTCCAACATAAGAAAAAGAATCGGATTGATGATATTTTTGAAAGGATGTAAACATCTTTGCATTACTTCTTTATTTTTAGAGATACTCTTTAAACCTTTAGAAGATCGCTATAAGATGCGGAGAGGGAATGAAAAGGAAGGATCTACCATGTATGCCGGCAAGATTCAGTTTTTTATTATTTAGGGTCTCAGGCATGAGAATCAGAACATAGTTGCTCTCCTCACATTTTACTGCTCAACTACTTCCATCGCGTGTCCAATATGACCTGGCCAACTTATACTACTTAAAAATGTTCACAAAATAAATTTTAACTAGTTTGGTTGCGGATAAATAGCGTTGAAATTCTAAGCGTAGTTTCCCGTAATCTTCGGAACGCTAAACATCAGTTTCCTAATTGTTTTAATTCATTATTTTTGCGGGCAGAGTACGTCCATCTTAATAATGTTTAACATTAAAATAAAAATGATAAGAATACATATATAAAACAACGGTATGAAACTCTGCTCAGCTTATAAGTTGATCTACAAACATCAAAATTTGAGAACGGTTTGGTTCGTAATGAAAACATTCGAATGAAAGGATTTTTTATAATTGTGATAATAATTGTCGCAAAGAAAAATTAAATCAAAGTTAACTTTAAGCGGAGATTATACAACTGAGCCTAAAAGGATAAAATAGGGGTAGAAAAAATGTAAATATAGCATCTACTAATGAGATAAGCAAACACACTTTTAGCCATTTTTCAAATTTTTGTTGTATTTTAGAAGCGAAAACCAAAGAAGTCGGAAGGTATACGTACAATATAGTACCTAATGAGATGTGCAACCACATATTTCAATATCTCAAGAACTGCAAGTCATAAACATGAAACTTGAAAAAAATGAATGAAATTTTAACACCCTGTAGTCCGGTTAGGAAGCGTTTGCGGACCTTTGTTTATATGATATTTTAGTCATATAATAAGCCAAAGAATCAAATCCTTTTGTTTGTACATGATATTTAGGAACACCTTCTATACTTAGAATTAATTAAAGTGTTTTGGTGTAAATAAAGGTCGGAATCTAAGTAACTCAACGTATCTAAACAATTAAGGTTACTATTTATACAATTAAAACTGTTTTCCAATTAACTTTGTTCTAATTAAATTCTGCTATGTCGAGCGTTGCCTGGTGAAGGATAAGTCAAATATCGGGTAACAAAGTAGAAAACAAAATTAAAAATGTGTACTTGGTATACGTAATGGGGCTGAAATTTTTGTTGTTAGAAACGCAAAAGGTAAACTGCTATTTCTATTATTATAAAATTCGAACAGTTTATCAATAAAAATATCTTTCGTATGTGAAAAATAATTATTGCTTAATACTTTTCAAATATTTAACATATAAACGTATTTAACTTGATGTTTTATAAAATTAACTGGGGTTCTATGATGGTTTATATTAACATTTTAAAGGTGTTTTTTAAACTACTGTGGAATTAAAATTATAATTTTCTTTAACGGCATTTCGTTTTGTATCAATTTAATTCGAATATTAATTGTACCTAGCAAAAACTAGAGCAATATATAAAATACAGAACTAAAGTGCGTTAATCCTTCGGACAATAATTCGCCCTCACTTCGCTCAAACAAATTAACTACGCCCTCCGGATTAACAAAGCACTTTATTCTATTGTTACATAATAAACTTATTGATGGTTGTTAATGACAACAGGACGTAAGTGGTTTACTTACATCCCCTATGGGGAAAAAATGAATTTACAATTGATTTTACTACCTAATAACGTATCCGACGTATCTTTATTAAATTTATACCGTTGAGTTTATCATGATTTCATTTACTTTTGGAAGATTTTATTATTTTCTGGCAAGAAGGAAAAATATAAGCAATTCGGGATGTATTCGTTATACCTTGGACGTAAACTTGTTCTGAACTAGTAAAATTAAATTACTTAATGCTTATTCTTCTATATTCTTTCAGTATCTATTGTCCGCCGCCATTTAATTTTAAAAAAGTACATATCTACCACTTTCATATTTCATTAAATTTTTACATTAAATCGAAAAAATATTATTTAACTGGTGTAGTAACACTTTAAACCATAGGTACGTGTTTATTTATTTCATAAACTAAGTTGCAATAAAATGTTTTCTAATGAAATTTATAGTTACGCCGAGTTATAAATGCAATACATACTCAACCTTGCTTTTTCAAAGTATAATTTTCATAATAATACATTTTTTCAGACTGATTTTATGGTTATTTAAAAGAACTTTTTTACAGATTTCCTGGCGTCAAAGTTTTTAAATAGGAAATGCGTTTCAATGTAGTCTCCGGGGAGGAACTACGAAAAACTTGCGATGACATATAGTATTTTGCTTTTTTATATACTTTAACATCAAAACTGTGATGTAAGTCAAAAAGTTTTTTTTCTTGTATAATACAATAATTTTCTTAAATAAACTTAATATTGAAGTGAATTAAAAATATATTTTTTCTTGGAAAATCATTCTTAAATTACGATTGATTTGCTTTCCTATTGGACTACTTTAAACTTAAAAGAATATTTTGTAAAAATTCTACCCATTGTTTTGTTACATGAGAACAGTTTTCAATTAAGCTCCGTTGATCTCTCAGAATACAAAATAGCAAGACCTAACGTTGTAAACAGCACTATAGATTTTATGTCAAGGCGAAAGTGCAGAAGAAGACACAAACAATGAAATATATCACTAAGATGAGACAGAAATATAGTCTTTAAAGATCATATTTTCATTCTATACGCTAATATTGAAGTAAAATAGGCATCATTGAACCCAAGAACAAAAAACGATTATTTTAATTAAATTTTGTTTCTAGATCGATTATAATACGTAAACTTTACGCCTCAAAAATATATAATAAAATTTCACTTCCTATAGAAAGATAATAAAAATTTGTAAAGGGATTTCTTAAACTTCTTCTTTGTTTTACACAAAGTTCAACAAGAAGAATTTTGCAACTTTTTAAATTCTTTACAAAGCCTGTTCGGGGAAAAAAAGTTTACCGACGCGGTATTAATTAACAAGTCAAAGCTATTGTTTTATTGGGAAATGTGTTGTAACGTTTTTGATTAATTAATTTGTTTAGTTGTCGAAGTTTTCGTCTTTTTGAGTAAAGTTCCTTGTTGAAATTTAGATTTATTCACGTTTTTTTATTATACAAACGAAGAACAACCTTCATCAATCACACGTGATAGGTGGAGTTTCCTTTCCAAATCAAAATGCTAAGATACGCAACACCTACGTAATTATCTATCGCAGCAAGAATACATATTTATAAACTATTACAATACGTACCTGTGCTTTTGGTCATTTAAGGTCTGACACAAATTAATGCGATGCATTCGCATTTGTAATGTAAATTATTGCAGACATCGCATTTGTTGCACATGCAATCATTTTCCGCTTTACACTAGTTACCTACATTAAATCAATTTTGTTATACACAGTGAACTTGTAATGTAGTAACTTTAAATAGAAGCTTTATCAGAAATTTCGTGTTCATGTTTAACATATCGTTAGATACGGATTTACATTAATTGGTAATATCCTATTAATACAGCAAAGCCCTAAATCTTGCTTGTTATTAATTACAGCTTAATTTAGGATAATTAAATACCTTTATTTGGGAATCCTTAAAAGTAAATAAATTCACTTATTAACAATCTAAACAGCGAATATAGCTTATATCTTCGCACACAAAGATATTTTGTACTTAATAATTAAAACATTAATATTAATTAGAAGTTGTTACTTCTTCATTTTTAAATGTGCTATTCTTAGAATTTTACCAAATTTCGCAGAAAATTGAAAACATTACAGAAAGAAGTCTACTATTTGAACACGGTTTCATCAACTCATGTTTGTTGCATGTCTGAATTGAAATAATAATGATTTGTTTGTAATACTAAGTATTAATAACTTTTAAACTTTTGCAACCAGAATTTGTATTAACTGATAATTATGTCACATCTTCTTTGAACTAGGACTTCAATTCTGTTTGAGCACTCATCAAAAAAAAATCAAAAAGTTATTGGATTGCTCTGCTTTAAATTAACTAGTTTGAAGCGAAAGTTTGTGCTTTTAATTATCCTTCTACTTATTATTTTCAATCATTTATTAAATGATATGTAAATGGTAGCCATAAATAATAGTTTCGAAATCTCGCGGAACAAATAAAATTGTATCAAGGTTCTCACTTTTTATGTTGTTTTATAATTCAAGGCTCTTTGTTGTAATTCTATTATAACAATTTAACTTTTTTGGCTTTTTCAAATTTTGATTTTATTTTTGTTGTTTTTTTAAATTTAGTTTTTCTAAATTTGTAATACAGACTACTTATTTTTAGTAAATATATTAATTTTCTTTAATAAATAAATAAACAATTCTTTTTCGCAAAATTATGTTTATAGGTTTGAATATTTAAACAAGCAAAAAATTGATATTTATTAAGTTACTTTACATATAACATTACATATGAAATGATCTATAAATTTTTATTGAAACTTCGTTAATACTAGCCTAATACGTGTCCACAATTTGCACATAAGCCAGTCAGCCAGTAAGATGGAAAATGCACCTTTACTTTCCAGGATCATCGATGGGCTTGTATTCTAGAATAACATCTTCTTGATCTTTTAATAACTTAGACACTTCGTCTGATTTTTACTCCACATCTTATAAATAAAACTTAACACCTCTTTTTTTACTTTTTCCGACAAGTTAGAGGTATAATGAAGCAAAAAAAAATTTATGTCTGATGGTCAGTCGGCCGGCCGGTCGTCTGTCTGCATGTAAACAAGATATCAAGAAAACCATCCGCCCGATTTTTATGGAAGTTTGTACATGGACTAGTTTTTGGAAATGTTCTAGGTAATCAAAAGGGTCGTTAACCTACACAGATTTTCGAATTTTTAATATATACTGACTTCCAAAAAAATTGCACACCTAGAAGTTGTTGAACGATTTTAATGAAATTGTCAGGAAACGTCTATTTTCATTAAACAAAGTGATGATTAAAATTTAAAAACAAAAGAACAAAAGCTTAAATAGTTTTTTCAATAATGAGTTGCTCCGCCACTATTTGTAATGCACTAATCTAGACGGCTTGGCATGCTATCAATCAAGTGATCTATAGCTGTTTGTGGTATATCATCCCAAGCTTCTTGAATCCGTTGTTGAAGATCGTGTAAATTATCTGGAGAGTGCGGTAAATTACCCAGTCGCCAACCAATCATATCCCATACATGTTCAATTGGCGACAAATCAGGCGACCGAGCAGGCCATGGGAGGACGGCAATGTTAGATTTTTCCAAAACCGTGTTGTAGCCCTTGCTGTATGAGGGCGCGCATTATCCTGCTGGAAAATGGGATTTTGCAGGCCCTGAAGATATGGAAGGCCAACTGGTTGTAGCACATTAGCAATGTAACCAGCTGCGTTAAGGTTGCCGTCAATAAAGACCAAGGGTGATCTGCTACCATAACATATTGCACCCCATATCATAACTCCTTGAGTGAGGGCCGTGTTGCGTTCCACAAAAAATGTTGGGGTTTTACGTTCTCCATGCATCCGTCTGACTCTCCTACGACCATCGTGGGCCTACAAGCAAAACCGGGACTCGTCACAAAACACAAACACTCTAGTCTGCGTAGACGGTGAAGTGGTGTAAGAAGAAGACATAAACATGGACGATATGAACGCAACCCATTAGATCTTATCCGGCGATAAACAGATGACATTGACATCCTAAGTCTTGTACCTCTCAACCAATCATTTGCAATTGATCGAGTTGTTAAAAATCTATCTCTTGTGGCCAAAACTCTTGAGCGACGTCCTTCGCGATCTGTAGTTCTTCGAGGACGCCCAGATCCACGGCGACGATGTTGAACCTCTTCGTCGGACCGTTTGGACCAACATCTCAATACCGATGAAACATTTTGGTTTACACGACGAGCAATTTCTCTTAGCGAAAGTCCTGCCTCTCTCATACAAATAATACGGCCACGTTCAAAATCACTTAATTGGACAAAATGTTGATGTTGACGTACTATCGGCATTGTGTTCAAGTTCAAAATGAAATTGTGAAGAAACAACAACAATTTGCAAACTTGACAGTTACTAAATGGTCTAATACTTCAAATTTATTGTTACTATGTGCTATGGAAACAACAGGCAAAAAAACAAAAACCACTGGCTTGATTTTATTCAAATTTTTGGCATCACTTTGTTTAATAAAAATAGACGTTTACTGAAAATTTCATTAAAATCGTTCGACAACTTCTAGGTGTTTCAATTTTTCTGGAAGTCAGTATATTTAGAAAAATATTCATTTTAAACGTTTTTGTTTCAAATAAAAGTTGTTTTGTTTAAACTATTTTTTGATCCGATAAGTAATTACTGAATTATAACAATCACCTGCCAATAATTGTGGTAACAATATCTCCACCAATATCAATTTTACAGAAAAAGTTAAGGAGGAAAAGGTGTTGAAAATTCTATCGTCTATAGCTTTTGTTTGAACCATTTTTTTCTAAAACGCAATTTTATTTTCGCTTATCGGGATGATTTGAAATTCTGCGGTAAACGCTTGTTTTGTTTAGTTACTAACATTTTTATTATTATCTGAGAGTTTGACCATAGTAGTTGTTGAACTAGGAATGTACTTCCAGATTTTTACAATCATGATATGAGGTAACTGTAATGGATAACAATTTATATACTAGGATGGACTGTACAAAATTAACCTTCTACGTTCATACATGTAGCTGCTATCTGCCGTTTGCTTTTTCTACCAATCGTCTGAGGTGTCTTCATGGTACTACTGAGAGATCTGTGTTTTTTTTTCTTAATTGCAGCCCAAAAATCAATGTAACCAACTCTATCAAGCGATTTTATTTTTGCTAGAATATAACTATATATAACTATATTTTGTTAGTTTATTCCATTCTATTTAGTATCGATTACTAAGAGCATTGTACAAACTCCAGTCTTCCCTTCTTTCCTCCACGAGCAGTTTTAATGAGTTCGGTAGAACAATTGCTCGGTTTTACTAGTCTTTGTAGGGTTTATCTTGGTTCTGGGTAAACTTTTTCTGTTATCCTAAAGTTAATAAATAAACCTACGTGATGTCTACTGCAAAGAAAAATTTTTGGTTCACAACTTTCTACATAGATTTTCTAAAGATCATCCGGCAAAAACTGAAAAAACTTTGACTTTAAATTCAATTCAAAACTATGAGTTATATTAATTTAAAGTTAGTTTTAAAACGTCAATATTTACTTTTTTGGGTTACACGTAAACTCTCCTTTTTTTAAATTATTATTCCTTTATGTTTACAATCTATCTTATTGGATAATAATAATTAATGGGTTATGGTTATGCTTTTCCTAATTAAATCTGTCTACTAGATAACTTAGCTTGAATTTTTTTAGTCTACGCACTTCACCAGTATTATTGTCCGAAAATAAATTTATTGCTAGTACATTAGGATGCACTTTAATTCTGGCGCTGCAGTTGACACTAAAAAGTAGGATTTCATTCTTAATCGATGGTACGAACGGGTCTGCATCGTAATACTTGTCGAAGGCCTGGCTGATCAAAAAAAATTGGTGAACAAAACATTTTTTCTCGAATGCATTATGTATTATGTTGACTATTCTGTGTATTTGTCCGATAGTACCTACCGTGTAGGTTTCTAATACCAAACTATAATTTCTTTGTTACTTGTTGCACATTTGTCATCTTGGTCTTTTATCGGCGGGATAGATATGGCTTTTTCAATTTTACATTTGATTAAGGTATTCTCCGTAAATATTATATGTGATGGTTTCTCCTAATGTATAAGAGCCTTCGTGTGGAGATTGGTGTAAGGATGATTTAATGAAAACCCAAGTAATTCATTAAGGCCTACGTTTCGACAAGAAGGGTCCCATGTTTATCAAGGCATTAGAAGAATTCGGTTTTCAAAAAAGTTTTTCTACAAATTATTGTTGGTCTTAAAAGTGACAGAATTAGTAACATTAAAAATATGTCAATTATTAAAATTAGATAAATTAATAATTTATCACCCGTAATTTTTAATAAGACGTTACTTTAGTAAAAGTGAGTTATTTAGACAATATATAATAGATTTAAACAATAGATAAAAAAAAATTCCTTTGGATGCTTTCAATGTTGTCAACATGTTGCTTATGTAAGGAAAACCATATTAAACTGCAATATTCTAATTTGGATCGTACCAGAGAATTAAAAACTGAGATTATAGAGTTTGAAGTTCTAAAAGATTTGCATTTACAAGGAATTTTGAAGCAGAGGAAACTGTTTCTCTAACATGATTAACAAAGCTAAGCCTGGAATCAATTATTACCCTTAAGTCTTTAACCAGTACGTTGTAAACTATTAAATTTGATGAAATATCTAAAGATGGCATTATTGCGTTTTCTCGAAAATGAAATAATTCTACATTTTGATATGTTGAGATGAAGATTGCCGCATCATTGTGTACTCAAAGTAAGTTGACTTTGCAAAAACTGGCAGTCAGAAATATAATTATAATTTAAGTTCATCAGCAAAAAATAAGGGCTTACAAGAAATAATGTTGAACAAGTCATTAATAAAGATATTAAATAATAGATGACTTAGAAGTAACACACTAATTGGCATATAATTTGATATAGAAAATCAACAAATAAGTAAATAACGAATGGTTGGTATCAGTTCCCATACTTTAAATTACAGTCAACGGTCATGTCGTGATTTAATGCATGCATGACGTCATCGGAATCATTCAAACGAATGGACTTTATTTACGTTAATATCACTTCTTGACCTGAGATCATGCGTTTCTAGTTAAAATCAGCTAAGCTTGCGTATGTACCTTATTATAATAAGTTTGTTACAATGCTCTGTTTCTCTATATTCATGTGTGCTAAAAACAGAATCAAGGAAGCTTGCAACTGTAATAATCGTATGTCGACACTTAATTAATATTTTGACATTTCTTACTTTTGACGTTTTGTTTTGATTCTTGATGTCCTATCCCTTGTATACGTAACTGCATATAACTTTACTTCTGTTTTCAAGAATTCAAACAATAGTTACATATTAGACATAATCAGACATAATTCATGGAAACTAATGCAGGAAATTAAATAAAATGAGCGTCATCTAGTTAAATCTACTATAATTTTATGTTATTGGTAATATAGAAACTTGTATAAAAAGATCATATTAACGTCGACATACGTTTACAAAAATTAATTTTGTGTCTGATATTTCTCGGAGAACACTCGCAACATTACTCCACGAATATCAAATAAAAACTTTTTTTTTGGGATAAACAATGATAGTTGTGAAAATTAGAAAATTTTTTGATCGGACTGAAATAAGATTAGGAACTGCAAATATTTTAGCAGATATATACGCTTGTTTTGCATATTTGTTCAATTCAGTGCAAGTTATTAGGAATTTTAAAAAATACATAGAAATTTAACACTGCATTTCTTTTAAGATAATTCTTTGTTTACAAGAAACCTGACTGATAGTCTGTTGTATCATTCCAATGACACCATTTGAAATACACCCAATTATAAACTAAGGGCTTAGGGCATAACATCAGAGCAGTCTAACATTTACATAACCACTTCCAATCACTTATGTCCTACATTTATACCAAAATTAATAGTGAATATTTAAACTAATTTGAATCCAGTTCTTCTATAGAAACAACGTTAAGAAAATAAATTGCTGACGAATTATGCATTTATACTTTTACTTTTGTTCGCACAATTTTTATATGTATTTTTATTACAATATATTATTCAGACAACAAAGGACTTTCACAATTCTCTCAGCTAATTAACAGTTTTAATAAATATAACATAGGGTTTTGTTTTTTTAAACAAAATCCGGAAAGGTACCTTATAAACTTAAAACAATTATAAATAAATATATTATGCTAAATGTTTAAGTACTTTAGTAAACATTTAAACACTTTGCATTAATATCAAATGAGTTCTGTTTACCGGTATGGCGCTTTAACTTGACATGAAAATGGGTTGTAATTAATCTTTCTCCAACTCTCTAGCCAGGTTTTTAATTCATGCAAGTACATTCAAACTAATTTCAACTTTATGTACATATGCAGTGAACATTTAATTGTACTACAAAAAGGGACAATTCTAATGCGTACTTACAAGTGCCGACCTAACAATTTAAGTGAATAAATAGTGAATAAATACTAGTAATAGTAATTAAAATATTTCTTAGTTGTAGGTATGTAATATCTGTCTGTTAAAGAATTGAATGCGGGTAAAGTCATAATATTAATTAAATTCGTACGGTAGGTATGTTGTAAAATAGAACCCAACTCGTGTATTTGTAATAATAACGTGGTAATTACTAAACTGAAACCACAATTTACTAATTCGGCCTATGAAAATTTACCCCAGTGTTGGGTATGTTGTTTTATACATGGCCTAATGACTTCATCATGTACTGCAAATCACGCTTAGGTATATAATTTAAAAGTATGTTTAATCATTCGTAAATGAACCTTTATAAAATTACCGTATTAATTAAACGAGAAAATTTGTTTGTTAAACGATTTATCTTTAAAGTACTTTTCAATGCATGAGTTCATAAATATTATGCAATAAATGTACTATATGTATCGTGCAGTTACTGGTAGAACTACTTTCAGTTTTAAATATGGTAAGATTGTTTTTTTTGTGCAAGCTGGAGAACGAAAATTGTAACACATACCAGCTGTTACACTAACTACAACAAATACATTCAATCAGTAATTACTGCAATATAATTTTTAACAAATATTTTTATACGAAAATAAACAATTGTTCTCTTCTTCGGTAGACTTAAATATTTATGCTTCAAATTAAGAAAATATTGTGGAAGGTAATGAAGTCTCGATTGCTTTAATTATTGTATAGAATGTATAATTTCTGTTGGGACTTTCGTTATTACCATTTATGACGTCATATACTTGGATGTATGTCGGTATTACGTATCCTTTTGTTATTAAATTAATCGTTATGGATATGTTAAAAGAAATTACTTTGGACCTCTAGAGATTAAGAAAATTAATTCTGCAATAAGTCGCCACCGATTACCAACTGTATTTCAATATCTGTATATATTTTGGTTAATAGAAGCTGTAATGGTAGTCGTAACAGACATTATGGGGAGAGTGGAAGAGCATTTTGTCTGAACTCTCCCTATTTTTATGCAATGAATAATATTGTAATTATTTGTATTAAATTCTTAGTTTTGTGTAAAAATAAATACATTTATTATTATTATTTATTATTATTATTATTATTTTCAGGTATGCACGGCCTAAGCCGGTATAATTTAGTTGGAGAGTATAAAAACTGTCGTAACCAAATGTTTATCTCTTTCTATTATTCAGAATATAGGAATCTACGTACTATATGACAGGTGTTAAGGATTACTGTCTTTGCATTGTTTGAAAATGTACGGCTTCACCTCTAGTTTTTTAGTGATCTAAATAGAGATTTGGGGATTGTTCCCATGTTGGATATTATAATGGGGATGATTCTAACTTTTTCAACTTTCCATTGGTCTTTGACTTCGAAGCTTAGATCTATATATTTACTAATCTTTTCATTATATGTTTTTTCCAAATTGGTATCGTTTGTCACTGCTATATCTATCAGTATTACTTCTTTCTCTTTTTCTTCCAAAGGGTAATGTCAGGTCGGTTGTGTGTAATGTTCTTATCAGTTATTATGCTTCTGTCCCAATATATTTCATAATCATCACTTTCAAGGATGTTGTTGGGTTCATATTGGAAGTATCTTTTCTTCTCTTTTGTCAGGTTGTATTTGAGAGCCAATTCTTGGTGGAGGATCTTACCCACATCGTCATGCCTATGTTTATATTCTTTTGTGCTATTGTCTGACAGCCTCCTATTACATGATGGATCGTCTCACTAGCTTTTTACATTTTCTACAGAGGTCTGTCACGATGTTCTCTTTTAGAATATATTTCTTATAGTTATTCGTTTTAATCACTTGATCTTGTATGGCTAACATAAAATCTTCCGTTTCCGGATACAGATCCCCATGAATTAGCCAGTTGTAAGACGCTACTTTGTCCACATATTGTTGGCTTACTTCATGGGGTACCTTCCATGTAGGGCTTTTGTTTCCATTTTGTGATTTTCTGTTCATCTGTGTAGATTGTTTCCTCTTTTTTGGTGTTACTTAATTGTAGTGTTGTGTATTTATCTGCCTCTGTGATTGCTTGTGATAGAAATATTGTCTCAGGTTTGTGACGCTCCTATTATGTAAGTTGACAATGTCTATTATACTCCTTCCTCCATCCTTTCTGTTTAGTGTTAATCGTTCTATGGCAGACTTAGGATGGTGGTTTCGATACCTTGCCATTAGTACATTTGTTTCTGTTTGAAGGTCTTTTAGTTCTGTTTGTGACCATTTAAGGATTCCAAATGTGTATGTTAACAGGGGCATGGCATAAGTGTTAATTCCTTTTGTGAGATTTTTAGCATTCAGCTTGGTTTTTAGTATTTCCTTTATTCTACTTACGTATTTTTCCTTTATGTTCTTTTTCATTGTTTTGTGATCGGTATTTTTCTTTTGTAACACTCCTAAATATTTGTATACATCATTTTCATCCATAGGTTCTATTGGTGGTATATTGTTACTTTCTACTCTGCTTGTTTGTTGGATGCCTTTCTGTATGGTTTGTGTTTTACATTTATCTAGTCCAAATTCCATTTCTATGTCTTTGGAGAATGTGTGAGTTAGTTCTAGAAGGTGAGTCAGGTCTCTCTCATTTCTTGCATAAAGTTTAATATCATCCATATACAGAAGGTGTGATAGAGTGTATTTAACTTCCTTCTGGTGTATTATCTGTGCTCCTAATGTCGTTCTTTTTAAGATGTTTGATAGAGGATTGATTGCTAGACAAAACCACAACGGGCTCAACGCATCTCCTTGAAATATTCCGCGTTTAATATCAATGTAGTTTGTTTCCACTGTTTTATTGTTTTCGTTGGTGACCAATTTTGTTTTCCATTTAGTGAGTAATTTTTTAGTACGTATTTTATCTTAGGGTCTATCTTATAGATATCTAATATTTTGCCAGCCAGCTATGAGGTACGGAGTCATATGCTTTTCTATAGTCAATGTATGCTGTGTACAGATTCTTTTTTGTTTTATGCTTTGTTCAGTTACTACCATGTCTGTGATTAGTTGTTTTTGCACCCTCTTGATTGTTTAATACACCCTTTTTGTTCATCTGTTAGAATTTGGTTATCTGTACAATGTTCGTAAATTCTGTTGGCAATGATGGATGTAAAGCATTTATAAAGTGTTGGTAAACAGGTTATGGGTCTGTATTTTGAGGGTTTTTAGTGTCGTTGTCTTTAGGCTTTAGGTATGTTATGCCAGTTGTCATGTATGATGGTATTGTGTTAGGGTGTTCGATGAATTTATTAAATGCCGCTGCCAGGTAATTGTGTGTGCAAGTAAAGTATTTGAGGTAGAAATTGTGGATGTTATCATTTCCAGTAGCTTTCCAGTTATGTGTTTTTTCGTGGCTGCTTCTATTTCTATGTGTGTGATGCTTCCTTGATCTTTTGTTGTTGTATTGACTACGTTGTCCTCTTCTTCTCTAATCCATCTTGCTGTGGCATTATGTTTCTCTTCTTTTGACCATAACGCTTTCCAGTAGTTTTCCATTTCACTTTTATTTGGTACGTCATTGCCTTCATTAGACTTTTTTTTGTTAAGTTGTCATAAAGCCGTTTTTGGTTGTTAGTGAATTGGTTATTGTGCTGTTTTCTTGTTGTTGTTTCCCTGTATCTTTTAAGCGTTTGTTCAATGATGACAACTTTTGTTTGATTGTATTGATCACTTCTGGTATGGTGTTGTTGTCTGCTTCATGTTTTGTAAGAATTTTGTATTTATGTCTGATTTGGTTTACATGATTGTTTAGTCTTCTGGATCTTTTCCCGTTTTGGTAGTTAGTCATTCTGTTTAAATCTGATCTTATATTCTCAATTCTTTTCTCAAGACGAATCATCCATGCAGCTTTTCTTTGTGTGTTTTGTGTCGGTGTTGATGTATATTCGATTATCTTCTTCCCCATTGTTTAATTTATTATTATTATTATTGTTATTATTATACAGACTACAATGCTGGAAATCATTTCTTAATTCAATACAGGTACATGGTAGATAACATTAACAGCATTAACAGAATGAAAATTTCGAAAACTGCAAAGTCGAAAATTGAGCGTTTGAAAAAAATAAAACTAGCTTTTGTTTAGTTTTTTCTGCTTATTTGAAGACGTAAAAAACTATTTTTATCTTTTGTGTTCTACATAAAGAGATTTTTATCATCTCCATAAATAAATTTCTATAAATTTTAGGCGTCTCAGTCTTGAAAGTGATGATAATTTGTTTGAACATTTGTTGTAGGATTTCAATTGTTCAACCAGTTTTTCTTAAAATATGATTGGTTATATTCACGATGTGTGTTCTGAATAGTTATAATACTTCAATGCTGCCATATTATTACTCTTACTATTTTAACAAGTTCTTATCTGGGTCGTTTGCGTAATAAACGGAAACAGCTTTTGTTTTCAATAATATCAGGAATCTTAAAGGAAAACATCAAACTTTTTTAGGCGTTTTTTACAGTTATGTTGATAATTTTTACATTTTTTGCCTAAGAGGGTTAAGAAAATTTATGTTTTAGTAATTAACGTGTTGCGTAATAATTGATAACATAATAGAAAATTGAAAACATAAGCAAATTTTAAATTTGAAAATATACATTGTGAGAATTTAATAAAGGTGGTAAAACAATGTATGTAATCTGTATGCAACTTTTTGTAGTTCACTTAAATTTTGAAAACATTTGGTTTCGTGGTTTAAACAAAAATTAAAAAATATTTTTTTTATGAATAAGCATCGCTATTTCGATAGGAATTACAATAAAGTAAATACAAATAATTACCAAAGAAACTTTACTCATCAACGTTTTAAAACAATTATTGAAAATGCTTTCTCTCAATTCTTATGCACAACTAAGTAGCATCTTCTAAAAACTAAACATTAAATTAAAAAAATAAAGTTTTCTCTTTAATTTTACTAGAGGATATTTTAGTACAGGATTAAGATTTTAAACATTTTTTTATACATAATAAATGTGTCTTTCGTAATTATTTGCATTCATTTTAACGTAATTCTCCCCGAAAAACAGATAAACTGCAGATATTTAAAAAAAATTCTTACATAGAAGAAGGGACATTTTTTTCACAAATTCGAAATAAAATTCATCCTTGAAGAAATTTTCATTTATATTGTATTAGAATACTTGCTTAGTGTATTAACAAAACAATGCTGAAAAAACTAAATTAAAACAGCTATCTACGAAAGTTATTGAACTTAATGTTTCTTTCTTCTTGTAAGTTGTCCCATAAAATAAAAGGTTGCTTAATTTGAGACATGATTAAACCTGACCCCTCAATTTGAGATACTACTCAAAAAAACCCTTTCCTTCACAGAATGAACATATAAAATGATTATCTTTAATTTCTCCACACTCTTCATAGGCCCATCTGCTGCAGTGTACACATTTTCCTCACTGCTCGACATGCTTGTCTTCGAAAAATCTGGCCGAGCAAAACAAACATTCGGCATCGCTTCGTCTGGATTTGTCTGAAGAGGAATCAGCCAAAACTGGTGTCGCTCTCCGAGCTTGAGCTAGAAGAAGATAGGCGTTTTTTTCCTTTCTGTTGTAACCCTGATGAGGAAGGGTGGTCCTGTTTTGGAACAGAAGTTTTTTTTGGAACTGATGTGGATTTTTTCACCAATTTCTTTAACTGTTTTCCTACACGTTCTAACTCTCCGCTGATTTTTTTCTTAGGTATTCTTCTGTCAGCTTTTTTTTCCAAACTTTTCTGTAATTCGTTTTTGTAAGCAGTAAGAGTGATTATTGATGCTTTTCCAGCCCTAATATTCGCCTTAGTTTCTCGATTTTTGTATTTAGGCAGAGGACGAAAATCCGTGGGAGAAAAATAGTCTCTTTGATACTGATTTGCTGAGGGTGGACTTGGTGTTCGTTCATTTCTATCTTTTGTTGAGACAGGCATCACTTCACTTTGATTTTGGTACTCCAGTTGAGCTTGCTGCTGTTTTGATTCTTCTAGGAGGTGTTGTTCTTGAATACTTGTTTTGTTTTTCATGGCACCAAAATCAGAATCTCTGAAGATGTTTCTATTTAAAAGCACTAATCCCGTTTTTCTGAATCCATTACACGGTATTTCCATAGTGTAAGCTTTGTAAGCTTTGCAAAATATAGAAGCAACGGCGTATGGGGATACAGAACTTAATTGGTTATCCGGAGCCAATTCTCTATCTCTTGGGCGTAATAGGTCTTTAATGGAGACATGAATGAAACGTCTAAAGGTTGCATCTTGTTGGTCGAATGAGACGGGAGACAAATAATCGTAACATAATTTTCTTTAGCTAAATCTATGAATTCAATGTTTCTCGTATGTGAGTAATGACTATCCAGCACAAGTAGAACTGAATCGGCAGCTGTGGGTCTTGTAAATTTGATGAAATACCTGAACCATCTTGTGAAGATTTCTGTTTGAACTCAACCTGATATGTGACACTCAGCTACCGCTCCAGCAGGAGCTCCAAGCATTAGTTCTGATTTCATGTTCAGGGCTTTTATCTGACTTTAATATTTTTCGACAGAGCCCTTAGGTACACCAAAAACTTTTAAGGCTTTTAAATATCCCATCTCTTTATTACGCACTGCCTTTACAGCTCTAACCATAGCCTGAAGTCCTCATTGCTTGTGTTTTTTCGCATCTGTAATGAAAAATAGAACCATCATTTGGATGCCTAACTTGAGATTTGAGACAATACAGCGCCTATTTGGTATCTCAAATTAGGATTCTTCTTTATGAAAAATTGACAACAATACTTTAGGTTAGTTATGAGAAAATAGTGACAAATTTCAATGAGAAATAATTATGATATATCTAAACTTAGTACTACGACACATACAATATTTTATTTTTCTTTACCTTGACTGTAAATGCCAATTTATTCACACTATCAAATAAACTTTCCAAGTTGAATTCTACCAAACACGTGCTCACACAGAACAAACGGACTGAAGCGCTCAACAAAAGTATCACCAATAGTGCGGAGTTTATTTCATTTAGTCTACGCTACTCCTGTTAGATGGCGTTATCTATTCGTCAATATAAGGAGCTATCTCAAATTAAGCACCTATCTCAAATTTGGATCTCTTCCTCTACATTTTTTGTACAAAAGCTTAACTCAAGTTTTATCTGGATATTTTCAAATTTAAAATTTGCATGGTTTATTTTAAACAAATAAAGTAAAAAATTACAAATTATTTTAACTAAATAACCTCTTAGGTGCATACTATGAAAATTTAACATAATTAAAAAACATCATAATTTTAAACATTTTTAGGGATAGGACAATAAAAAAATTGCAATAAGTTTTGTTTTTTATATCTCTTTAAACTTCATTAGACAAATATTGAAAAAAATAACAAATAATTTAAATTTTTAACACCAAATGTGGACTCTTTGATTGTGTAACTTTTCTGTAATTTAACCACGTAAGTCTCACACTGTGGAATTTTATTATTGTTTTAACCAAAATACAAGATATATTATCCAAACATAAGCAAAATACTATGGCAACATAAAAATATCATTGCAGTTGAAAGCTGGTAATGCACGTTTTGTCCCTGTGACACAATGGATTGTCTTCTCTCTATAGGGGCATTTCTTCTTGTCAAGTTTTTGCTATTAGTTTTTCTCTATTTAAAACACATTAGAGTTTTGTTTGCGAATAACAAACATTACTTTTGAATCATTTTCTATTTGGGACAATGATCAAAGTGGCCAAGCGATCCTAACAAATTTTAACTACAACATTCAATTTGTTTAGGTCTATTTATTCAACAAAGGACCTCGCACACTTCTTATGCATTTCGGAAGACCACTCAAACTATGATTTTTTTATATCAATCGATGCGTCTTGAATTAACGAATGTTTTATATCATTGTATCAAAACTCTAAGTCTGTAAATAAAATAGCTATGCTATAAGAGTTCATAAATCATGGAATTGGGTGTTAAAGTGACTTTTAACAATAAGATAGTAAAATGAAATTGAACCGTTGGGTGTAGTTCTTCTAAGAACTCATAAGAGAATAATAAGAATAATTCTCACTGCTAGAGTAAAAATGATAAAATAAAAATATGAATTTATTTATTTAAGCATAGATATGAAATGGGAGATGATGATGATTTATTATGATTGACAGATATCACAAAGAAAAAGGTCAGATATAGTTTCAAAATAGGAACGAGAAAATCGCAACTATAAAATCGAGCCAGAAAAACAAGGTGAAAGCAAAGTACTTGTCGAAACAAATAAACTAAAAGTACATAACATTTCGAAAGTGGCAAAACTCGCTCTGCAGCATCTAACACAGAATGTAACAGTGGGTGGATGTTTTACATTTTGTTCATGTCTTGGACGTATGTGCAAAAAAAAACCTACAGTTTTTAAACCCTGATTTGCAATTGCAAGTGGAATAATATCCATGTATTTTTTCTTCTTCCGGCTGCTCATCCACATTTTTATCGTTTTCTAAAAGGGGTCGAAATGCACTCCACAATTGATGTCTCGCAGCTTATCTATAAATAAATACTTGCTCTTAAAAAACAATGCTGGGAAAACAAAATCGACGCTGTTGTTGAGGAAGATTGTTAAAACTTGCAAACGACTAAAACCTCCAGGACGAACTCTCCGGTCAGACAAAAACACGTTTCTATCTTAAGAACAGTTTTTCTTGATTCAGAAATCAACCTTTGTACACTAGCACAAGTTTCTACGACAAAGAACTAAGTAAGAATGGTTATATTTCGCAGAGACCAAAGCAATTAAGTCTCAAACAAAAGTATTGGGCAAAAACTGTGCAGTGGCGACACTTGATTTTCAGTTTACAATTAAACCGCTTTAACTTCCTTGTGTTCATCTTATGAATTAGTCGGGAAGCAAGGCTCCTTGTATTAAAAATTTTTTTTTAAAATTAAAGAATTTTTGTCTACATTAATTTTGTAACATTGTTGTATGGGTTGTTATCAATACTGACATTAAGTATGATACCAAAATTTATTCAAAATATTATCATATTCATTAAAATAATCACCATTTTAAAATTTTAACAATGTCGTTTAAATCTACACATATTGCTGATTATCTAGAAAAAATACTTGAATCATTCAAACAGTAAAATTACTAATATCTAAATTTTCAGAATTTAATAATGACTTTCACAAATACATGATGGCGCAGAAAACGATTTCACAGTCTAATTCAGATTAAGTGTCTTTTGTAAGGGTTTTTTAAATTCATTTTTGGAGCGCTCTGTTTTTCGACTAGCTCGTATCACGGGAGAAATAAAAATAAAACTAAGTTCAATAATTACTTTTACGCAATCTGTATTATCCATTTTATTACATTCTAGTTGTCAGTCAAAGTAGGGACACCTTTTTTGTTGTAATTGTATAAAATAATCAATTGATCAATTCATTGTAAACTTATTTCCTATTACTTTTCTAAACTACTGTCAATATTTGTAAGATTATTTCATCTATGTATTACAAAAGTAATAAAAATTATTTCTCCATCTTTCACGAATGTTGTTATTTCAAATTTTGCATACTAACTACAGAAAAGGTTTATATATGCAAAATTTAACGTTTCTTTTTTCTTTTACATGTAAAAGTCAAAGGTTCCATTTATATTCGCGATTACAAAGTGTTTTACACTACATTAACTTGGACTAAATAACATAGTATTTTTTTAAGTTAGATATTATTTACAATTTAGACAATCACTGAAATGGTATGTTTTACGGTAGTGTAGTCTGGTATAACTTTTTTCTATTTAAAACTGTAGTTCATTATGTTAATAAATTAAAATTAAGATTGTAAAATTATGATTAATTGAATGTAAAAAATATGCTGTGGACTCGTATCCATTTCTTAAAATGACTGGTATTGATGGAAAATTATTGGTTCTACTTGGTTGAATTTATACACATAAATTTAGAAACTCAACTGATTCTATTTTAAACCCAAAAACAATTTCCCACTATTGATCTAAAAAAATTGCAAATTTTTGGTTACAATTTAAGAAAATTATATTTAAGCAGGTTTAAATATCATTTCGGTATCCAGAAAATATGTCAACTTTCAGCACAAACAGGTTGATAAAAATAAAATAAACTACGCTTAATTTATTGTATGCGTTTTATCTTGCAATAACAAATTCTCTCATTCCAGTATTTAAGAATATAATTAGTTACGATATTTCAAAAATTAACGGAATATTTTGCAACTTTGATGTTACACGCCTATTACCTTAAATCCACCGATACCCACATACATTTTGAGGATGTGGAATCCCGCACATCTACTCTACTATATTTGGGATGACGGTGAGGACAAACAAAATAAATTAAATCCCAAATAAGTCGACGGATGGTAGATGCGTTATAACGTCATCACTATTATGATGCAATTTACCGCATAATACAAAAATGTTAATAAATACTATAATCTATTAAGTATTTGTACATAGATTAATTATATTGTTGGAACTTATAAGGCACATCTTACA
Organism: Abscondita cerata; assembly: GCA_030710515.1. Taxonomy (NCBI): domain Eukaryota; kingdom Metazoa; phylum Arthropoda; class Insecta; order Coleoptera; family Lampyridae; genus Abscondita; species Abscondita cerata. Next base: position 408,713 of record JALBCR010000293.1, read on the forward strand.
GAACAAATCTGGCAATAAGAAAATTTGCATTGATTTTTGCGTTTAAAATTCCTACACTTCTAATCAAATTTTGTTTTTGGTGCTGCACTTTGATGTTAATTGCTACTTCTACGTCTAGCGTATCTTTCCAACCCCAATTAGTTGAAAATTTGCCAAATACTTTCTATTTGACTTCAAAGGTTTTACTAGTTCTAGCGGTTTCAGTACGTGTTAATGGCATCTTGCGTTTTTCAGGCAATGCAAGGCAGATGTGCCATCGTTTGCTAAAGTGTGCACTTTACGAAATACTTTACATCTTACACATTAATAATATTATCGAATGGACTTAGTTCTACATTTTGCCATTGTTGCTTTAAAATGTATATTTACTAAGTGACACTTAATTATTTATAAATGGATTTCCTAAGGCGTATTCCATTCAAATTAAAATTTTAATTAATTCTTTGAAATGTACTGTTTGTAGTTAGTTAATTATAAAAGAAGACCAATTTCAATTTTTCTTAATAATTTCTTTAATTTTAACTTTTCAAATTTTCTAAAGTGTATTGATAATTTTGCTTTATTTTAGTCTTATGTATATTTATTATTATTATTCTTTCATATTGTGCAAACAATATATATTACAACCAAATACAACTGTCAATGTCAAAGTTAAAGTTTTTCCAAGTTTTAAACGATAAAACCATTAATTCAAACAATTGAAATTGTCATTTATGTTCGAAAAGTTTCAAAAATGAATCTGGTTTGCACATTCATCTTGGTAAGGTTCATTGTATACAAAAAAATATTCAAACGACTTCGACTGGACTTCAAATTTGGGAAGATACTTTCGTCCAAGATATAATAATTATTCATCAGATAATGAATCTTGTTCCGAAAATGATGAACAACCTATTAAAAATTCATTAATCATAATAAAATTTCCAAAAAAAATCAGTGAAAGAATATTTTGTCAGTTATGCAAATATTCTAATACTTACAAAAACGAAACTGGTCTGAAAATACATATGTCTCGTCAACATAAAGAAGTAAATTTATGTAAAATGGAAATAGATTCAAATCTTGATTTTCAAGAAAAATAAACAAATTTAAATCTAATGCTGCGGTTTTAAAACGAATACCGCGTGGAGCAAGAATATCAGTAGCAGATAAATTAACTAAAGTTATAAACTCTTGGTGTTACTTTGAATACCTTTGAATCATGGCAAGAACTTTTACTTTTTTCTTATAGTATACTATATCTCCAAAATCAACAAATAATAATAAATCTTTGACACATAAAATTTAAGAAAAACATCATTCAAAACTTGGATGTCGCTATACATCAGATGAAGTTTCAAATTATTTGAAACCATTACAAATTGGTGTTGGGGTGAAAAGTGGTTTGTGAAGCTGCGGTACATGCTGTCAGAACCTATATTTCTAATACCACTTCTGGAGAAATATTACTAAAAATTGACGTAAAAAATGCTTTTAATTCAATTGATCGTAATGTTAATTTACAGAATACTAAGGATATAATTCCAAAACTTGACCCCTATCTTTGGCAGTGTTATGCTTTACCATCAAATTTACTGTACAAAAACAAAGTGATTCCGTCTTCTGTAGGATAACAAGGTGATCCTCTAGGACCTTCTATTTTTAGTTTGTCGATTCAATCTCCTATACAAAAATTGTATCAAAACTTATTGTTTGGTATCTTGACGATGGTATATTAGGGGTTCTATTAAAGAAGTTTTGAAAGAGTTTAAGAGAATTATTGATGAATTCAAAAATATAGGTTTATACATAAATTTTTCTAAATGTGATTTATATTTTTGCAAGGAATTTCAAGCTATTGCTCCTGGTATACACATTACTTCGGATAATAATTTATATTTTCTTGGTGCCCCTTTGTCTGAAGAAGCTGTTCCGTCACTCACTTCTAATATTTTAGAAAAATTTCAGTTTTCACAAATAATCTATATGACATAAACCCTCATATAGCGTTCTTTCTTGTTTGCCATAGTCTTTGGATTCCGAAATTAATTTATTATTTAAGATGCTGCCCTTTCTGGAAATATAATGATTTGTGTGAAATTTTCGACAACAAAATCAAAACAATTTTAGAAGAAATTTTAAATATCAATTTATCAAATATATCCTGGAAAATCAAGCATCACTTCCTGTATCGTCGGGTGGTTTAGGAATACATTCGGTATTTGATTTATCTTTACCTGCTTTTCTGGCTTCTATTCATTGTACTTCTGATCTCATTGGAATTATTCTTAATCCGTCATTAAAAGACTTTGAGATTCGATACAAGGTGGAAGCTTTGAATTTTTGGAGAAGTAATTTTTCTGATTTAAAGATACCTGACAAACCAACATTACAACGAAATTGGGATTCACAGATAATAAAGAAGAAATTTGAAAATCTTTTATCTGTTTCTCAACCACCACATAAAGCTATCTTACTAGCAACGTCAGAACATGAGTCTGGTGCATGGTTAAAAGCTTTACCATCTGCAAATTTAGGAACTCTTTTAGAAAAAAAAGTTTTACAAATTGCGGTTTCTTTAAGGATTGGATCTGAAATATGCCAACCTCATACCTGCATTTGTGGTGCAACTGTGGATCGTTTAGGACACCATGGTCTTTTTTGTCGTAAAAGTTACGGAAGATTTTCACGGCATAGTGAAATCAACAATATTTTAAAACGTGCTTTCTCTTCTGCTGATATTCCTTGTATTTTGGAACCTAACGGTTTACATCGAAGTGATGGTAAACGCCCAGATGGCATCACAATTATTCCCTGGAAAAAAGGTCGTTCATTAGTTTGGGATGTCACCTATGTGGTTCGGTTGCTCCAACATATTTAAAAGACGGTTGTTTAAACTCTGGTTCTGCTGCTGCTTCAGCAGAATTTATGAAACATTCAAAATATCAGGAGATTAAAGAAAATTATGTATTTTTACATTTTGCAGTGGAAACTTTCGGAACATGGGGTAATGATGCAAAATTTATTCTAAATTCATTGGGGAAAATAATTAAAAAAAACAGGTGTACCTCAATCACGAGAATATCTTCAGCAGCATATTAGTGTTGCTATCAGCGAGGAAATGCTGCGAGTGTTTTGGGAACAGTGGACAAACCTGTCGAATTAGAAGAGCTGTTTTATATGTTCTAAATGTAATAATATAATAATAATAAAATTTGTTGAGTTACTTTACAAAAATTTTTTCATTGCATTATTATCATCTTTTTTTATAAAACTTAATCTACCTCTAATTTTTTATTAACACTTACCATATTATTAGACAAACTGATGTTTGATAATTCAATAACATGGTAAAAAATGAATTGTAATAAAGGAATCAAGCATACTATTGCATTGTGAATTATTTAATACAAATAATTTCACAACTCGGGCGTAGTTCTATTATTTATTTTTTTTTAATTTCTAAAGTTTGAGTTTTTTCACAATGATTTTTTTTCCTTTTAGTGATACACCAGTTTTGTAAAACCGAGGAAAAAGGCATCTAACAAATTAATGCGTGTTGTAACAGTATGTGTTATATTTTCTACGAATTTTAATTCAATTTTTTATTTTTAATATTGGAAATCTTCTTCTGGACTTTAATCAAACAAAGTATTTAATGCAAAAGAAAATTTAAATAGTCTAACACGAAACATAAAACTATCTTTTTACAGTAAGAAAATAACAAAAATAATCTAAACAATACTTTTACACGTTTATAATGCTATTTTTCGTATTTTGCTCTATTTCTATTTATTCTAAATTTGTATAAAACATAAGCATCGAAGATTAGATGTGACAGTTGTAAACTTAGATTAGGTCGGCACATTTAATTATTAAAATTTATATAACCCTTAAAACAGTACATCTAGAATACGGAAACGAAGCTATAAATATTGCAAAACAGAAAAAAGAGAGTATCATGGATAGAATCCATTCACCAGAATCAGTGAGGAAATTTAAAACACAAACAAATACAATCGTTGAATCTAAATGTAAAAATAGTTTTGATTCAGAATGAACAATTCTATTCATTCACGTATACCATGAATACCAATAGCTTGGTAATACCAATATTACAATCCCCGGCTAATTAGGTTTAATTTTTGAAAACACGTCAATTTAAAGATAATATGTTACCAGTCTAAAAAGAAAATATGTATCCCTACTCAATCAACCAACAAAAATAGATATGTGCGAAATGATTAACCATACACCTCAAATTTACTGAATTATTAAAAATTTAAAATTGGGTAAATAATCGTAAATTTTACTGCAGGAATATAAACCAATATAAAAATTGTATTATAACATCAGCAAGTGTGTGGGATAAACTCGTTCCCATTTTTAATATACAAAGTACTTATAGGGTGCTCTATTGTTAAGAAACACTTTTCTTTTATACTTCTCGTTACCTTACTAATGACTTTTTATTTTGTAGTCATTTTCTTTAATACAGTAATATTTATTGTTTTAACGTTATACTGCAATCGGGTTTAATCGTGTTTTCTTAAGTAGAAAAAACGAATGCAATACAACGAACACTGATTTGACCATTTGATACATTAGGTAACTGTAAATAAAATAAATTATCCCTTGTTACTTTTACTTCTTCGCCAATACTAAGAACTTTTTTGAAAATACATAGAGCAATAAAAGCACCGAGAAAAGAAATGCTTTTATACCTCCGGACTTATTCGTAGAAAATTTCGCTTTATCAATTTATATATTATGCAAATACATAGTAGAAAAAATGAAAATAACAATCATTTACAAGACAAAGTGAGACTTTAATTGTAACCGAAATGTTTTACACTGACCTTAAAAACAAGAATATGATAAATGATGTCGCACTTTAACTTAGATAAAACAATAAACGTTGACAACAGGCAAACTTCTGGGACATGGCCCGGTTTTCAACTCTCTTAAGTGTGTGAAACGTTTTTTATTGTATCATTTCTGCATAGATTTTGCACATTTAAAAAAAATTGTTCAATTCCACAAGTTGACAAGTCATTGAACGCCGAAGAAAAAAAATAGTTGGTAACGAGGCGTAAGATTGTATCTGTAAGAAGATACTTGCGTGGGTGAGAATTAGCATGTTAAAATGATATAATAAAAATAAAAAACCGAAGAGGGGCGCATATTACAAGATATAATTTTGGCATTTGAATTAGTTTAATTTCATCTTTTTTTTAAATGTCTGATTTATATTCATCCTATCAAATTCTTAATTCTCCAAATTAATTAAAAATAAAACTGTGGTTATTGTTTTAACGTTGACCTTTTTCGCGGAATTAAAATAAATATTTCATTACTAAGATCCTTCACTCCTGGGACATTCTCATCAGTGAGTCATGCGATTGCAGTATTGTGTGGACATTTTCAAAGAAGGAAAATTTAAGACACTTTTATTAACCAATTCATTAGAATTAATTAATATTTATATTTACAAAAAATCTGAGTAGGCGAGAAGATTACTTATTTAATCTTATACTGTTATTTCGTAATCAACAGAGTAAATTCTATACAAGGACGACTAGAAAATATCAACAGTAGTGTTGAAAGGCAAATTCTATTTTTAATAAATAAAACGTTACTTTATTTTTACTGTTGGTGTAACTATGGATCTATTTTAAGGGAATAATTTATTCTAATTAGGTTTACCCAACATGATGTAACTAGTTGTACATCTTGAAGTAATGTTATGTTTGCAAGCTACAAAATAACAAACAAATTTGGGTCGCAGGAATACATTTGTTGTTCTCAAAATTTTAAATATTTATTTGAAGCTAATAAATAGATCGAAATCAACAAGTAATGACGATTTAATTTTGTTGTTGATTGTTCATTGTTCATTATTTATTTTTATTACCGTTTAAGCAAGTTCGTGGAATATATTTACTGTTTTTATTAATTTCTTAAATTTTCGTTTCTTTACAAATTGGTAAATGTCAAAATCAATTAATCAACTACCTAGTTCTTAAATTTGCTTTTCTTGTATTATTTTAACCAAATATTTTAAATTTCAGCATTCATGATTTCTAAACTGGGACAAAACACGGTTATGTAGATGTGATACCTTGGAAACAACGTAACTCATACGGTGACAATACATAATTGTATCCTATAGTATTAAAGTTACTTCTCTTGGTATGTGATGAACTGGGTGTTATGTCATGGTCATCTGATTAATGACCGACATTCGTAATATGGCTTAATTGTTCAGCAATTTTGATAAAACTTTGTGTTTTGAGTTTTTTTTTGTACCGGAGATACAGTGATAATTTGTAACGTATCTTAATCCTCTTTTGCTAGAATATAAAAAGAAAAAAGGAAACACGAAAAGTCTAAGTCGTATAATCTTTTCATAGTAACTTTAAATTGTGCCACATCGACCGTTTAAGCTCTCTTAACGCACACAAATTTTTAATTATTATCCCACTATACCCGCATAGAGTTATTCAGTAGTTGCAGTTTAATCTTTCAAACGACAAATTACATTTTTCTAATTTTGACATATAAAGCACACAGTACAGATATTTTTCAGAGGAACAACTCTCGTGGAAAGGAAAGTATCGCATTTCATCTCTCGCATTGATAGACGCCATATTTTAAGACTAGATCAGGGGCGTCTTATTCAATATTTATTTTAAATAAACATTCATGGGTAACACGTAACAACTATGCCCACAGCTTGGAAACTTTAGACGCTAGTGTTATATTTTGTCGTTTAAAAGCATATATTACAAAATCCTTTAATTTATTCGGTAATTTGACTATTCGGATAATAATTTTATATTTTTATAATCAAAATTTCTAATACGATCATGAATTTCTAGATTTTAAACATGGCTGTCGTGTTTGAAAGATCAATCTCGCCAAAGTTAAGTTGTTCCTCTGAAAGAATTTTTTACTCTAGGTATAAAGTGAGATTTTTATAATCAAAGTATATGTAAAATTTTCTATTTTCCAAATTAGATGAAATATTGTATGTTGCTTGTAACAGAACTCATGTGATAGCTATTTCATAACAATTCTTGCAGTTTCTTGTATATAAGTAATTGTAAATGTTTGTATGGTTCGTTTTAGGAGAGGTTAGAAGTAATTAACTACTATTACAATATCGGGCAACGTTTCGTCTCCTATGTGGGATTTCTTCAGGCCTTCTAGTGTTGAATGGCAACTTTTTTGCCTTTCTCGCGAGCATAACACAATGTTTTTTTCTTAGACCGTCACTAAATTTCTACAAGTTTCACATTAATCGTAATGAGAAATGTAAACTACTTGTTGATAACGCAATAATGCCAATTGTCAAAAAATAAAAAATCCAGGTAGTGTCTTTTTTTCACACAAACACGTCACTTTTCAAAACATATACCTATGTCACTTTTCATTCGAATTTTGACATATCAATGAAAAGATTAATTTTCAAAGAGTATATTGCACAAATAATTTTTTCCACGACCACTATGAAAACTTTACATTTCGTAGTCATAAACCACTAGAGAAAATTTGTCATATTCAAACATCTGCAGAAGATCATTTCGTTACTAGTAACGGTATATTTACCCCAATTGACTGAATGTAGTTGCAAAAGCTGATTGGTTGCTCGTTTTGATTTGAAACTGACATTTATTTATTTAACTTAAAAATCTGTCAAAACGACGTCTACACTTCAAATAAAAAGTAAAGTTGCTAATTATTGAGAATAAAAATGTTTGGTGGTCATGAAAACAGCTATATTTTTGTTTAATTGCTAAACTGACAGTTAAATCTTAAATTTTGATAAAACTCATAGATACTACATACTGGTCGTGGAAAAAGTATAGTGTATTACTTAAGGATAAAATCATGTTTCATTGCTCGTGATTATCAGCGCTCGGGCTACCACCCTCGCGCAGCTAACACACTCGCACGAAAACTGTGATTTTCTCCTCGTGTAATAAAATATACTATTAAAAATGAGAGATTTTCAACATGTGTTGTATACACTTTTTTCGACGACCACAAAAAAAAACATTTAAGTGTTATAATATAATAAGTTTATATTATTATATATTATAATTAAAGTTTATGGTAAAGTTATTAGAATTTTGAAAATAAATTGGATCTTGAAGACGATGGTTTTCTTATGTTCTATCGTTGATTTATGCCTATGAGACTTACAATTAATTTCTGGAGTTGATGGTGTCGTTTCACATAATGGCGGCGGTTGGCTGGTGGAAGCTACAAAAGAGGATCCTACAGCTTCTACGATATGTTTAGAGATTTCCATCTTCTTACTGATTGATTCGTTTACATAGCCTTCAGCAGTTTCGCTGGATTGCCATCCGCCATCGCGTTTCAGAACCAGAAGATCGTCAGTTTTGTTGGTGACAATTGTTGCTGATGTTCTTCTGTATGAGTGGCTTGTGTAAGTTTCAGGGTTAGGTAGCTTTCAAAATTTAGCGATGTCTTGAACCAATTTACCAAATTTACTAATACCTACGAATTGTTTTGTGCATTTTTCTTTTTACAGTTGAGAAAGAATCTTGATCATTCCTATAAAAATTATCAGTAACGACAAATTGTGGAGGTTTTTTAGTTTTAGTAATCAGCTATTAATGCTGAGTTCACGTCTTTGATATCCCCAAGTTTAAGTTTGCATACATTCACAAATTCCAAAAACAAGGGCAGTCTAAAAAGTATAAATCTTAGTTAAAATAATTACAGTTCAATGTTATGCTTACATACTTTTTTTAACAAATACAAATTATTCGAAGTTGTTTTGAAAAATGTTTTAATGTTGTCACTCGTTAGGACGTTGGATTTTCTGCAGAGCTTTTAACTTCCAGTAAGTAATGATATTTACATTATGTTTTGCTACTAGCGTTCCACAGAATATATGGACCATAGAGTACTGGATTTGTACTTCGTCCTGAGCTCACCAAAATTATTCAGTAATTTGTTCTCAGAAAAAGAATTCAGTTTTTCATTTGCCAGTCCAAGAACTATTGTTATGCATGTTCATATCGTTCTTTAGAGATCGATAGCAACAAATTTTCACTGATATGTGTGGCTTTTTCTACAATTTCAGGCGGAGTTAGGTTCTCCTGATCGTCATCTTCATTTTTATCTTCATCGCAGAAATTCATCTTTTTCCAAGTCAATAAATAAAAGTAAACTTGGTATATATTATTTTACAGATTTATTTTAAATCTTACATTACTTTAGAAAACTCTACAGTTTGAATGTATGTTAAATTTTTTTAATATTCTTTAACTGTATTTGGTGTTACGTTAATAACTCTTTTTTGTGCATTGACTCCCGTTGATGTTTCATTCGAAATTTCTGTTTATGTATTACTTGTGCTATTGTACGTACTTATTTCAGAAAATGCTATAGTATGAACATTGAATAAGTAGTAGGGTATTACGTAAATATTATATTTTACACGAAGCATTACATAGTTTAGTCACGCTATTTTTGCAATTAACGAATCGTGAAATATTTAAGCAAAACCGTCGCAAATTCTAATCTAACGTAAAAGCATCTATAACAGATTGCAAAGTACGTTTTTTAGAAAGTATAATAGAAAAAAAATAATTTAAAACTTAATTGAATAATACCATATGCTACCTCTTTAATATTCTTTTATTATATTACTTATTAAACTTTTAACTATGTAGAAAATTTGTAGTAGAAATTTAATGTAGCTCTCGTTATTATAATAGGTATTTTCATTTTGCCCAGAAGTAATTTCCACTATTCTTTATGTAAAGTAGATTTCTTTGGAATTAGCTAGATGCTTGTAACCATTAAGTAGATTTACCTCGTCGCAATATCTACATAAATTAACTGTCTGTTCTTCCAATTTTAATTTTCTTAAATTGCCATGTTCAATATCAGATTTAAACTGCTTCGTAATCCTTTCCTTATATTATCTATCACGTTTGGAGAACAACTCAACTTGAGCTTTGTATAAATACGTTACCATTCTTCTAAGAGAAATGTCATGTTTTTAAATATAGGTTAGGGTTAGAACAATTAAGTCTACTTAATTGAAATTGCTGATTGTCCGATTTTTTTTACCAAAAGTATTGTTACAACGTATTAGAAGTTCTTGAAAATTGTTGACTACAATCTTCGAAAATCTGAGTTGATTTAAACTTTTACAGCATTGTTTAATAATTTTCAATCGATAGTAGAATTTTCAAAAGTTCAACAATGTACTTCAAGCAGAAATAATTTAAGTAAAATACAGATGCTTTAATTTGTAATTTTCAATCGGTTCTAGGAAACTCAGAAAGTATAAAATGTTTAACAACGTTCTTTAAAATAAACAGAGAAAGTAAACAAACTTTATAGAAAAAGCATTATTGAGAATTAATGTTATTTTTTCTGAAACCGTTTGTTATTATATACCTATATTTATAATACTAAAAGTTTACTTGACTTTGCTTTCTTTTTAATTCAAACTATTTTAAATATTAAAATTTAACCTAAAAGCGTGATTTTTTTGGTAATTAACTAAATGATTAATATTCTCTAAAAATTAACATGCATTAATAAAATAGAATGTTGGTAAAATTTTATAAACAGTAATAATTAATTTTATTAAGATATAAATAACGTATTTAATAAATATTTATTTTAAATTAATTATTATTAAAACAGCAGTTTGGAATAACATAACTTGATGAATAATAATTTTTTTGCAAATCCCAAACGGATTTAAACTTGGAAAATTTTTGCTTCACTCATCATCTAAAAAAAAGCCAAAGTTAATAAAGCAAAAGAGATGTTAGTTTAATTTATGGTTGTGCCGAAATTGCCGTTTCCAGGAGTGATAACTGAATTAGGGATGCAGAACAATAAAACATATATTTTTATAAGAGCCGAAGGGACTTGAAAACAAAACCGTAATTATCCGCACGCTTTAGAAAACTCATTCATCATTAATATGACATGAATAGAAATAATAATTTTACGTAGTTGTTGTAGAAAGGCATTGCTAATATAATAAAATTGAGAAATTGATAAAAAAAGGTAAGTAGGTATAGTTAAATTTAATTAATGTTTCCAGTTAATATTATTTGTAAATTAGTTCTAATTTTTCAAAATAAAAAGTTATTGTTTATAACGTTTTGTAATTTTCATATGTGTAATTTATCGTAATTTCTATAAAACAAATTTCTCAATGTCTGACATAATATTCTAGAGAATTTTAACATTCAACAATATGTAAGTAAAAGTTTTATTACATACCCTAGAAAGTTTTAGAATAGCGCCAAGTTTTATGATTACCAGTCACTTGTACCTTAAATATCAAGTAATTATCAACAAAGCACACAACGGGCGTAACAACATGGCATAACGTTGTTATACGTCTTGTGTTGTACTTTTTGTTTCTAAAATGTTTATTTCGTGTAGTTATACTTTCACTCAATTTGTTATAGCTTTCTTAAATAAACCTTAGATTATTTGCTATTATTCATAAAATTTTTTTTATTTTCTTCTATTATGTTTTATGTTTTTTTCAAACAAAGTATAATTATATAGCTTAAGATAAATCTATCTCAAAAATCTTGGGAGAAACAGATTTAGTGAAATAAAAAGAAAAAAAAGAGTGTATTCTGTTTTCTAAGTCCCTGTAAATGATTTCAATTACTTGTAGTAACTATACTAGCTTAATATCTATACTGGGTGTTCTATGACGTGAGGAAGATACTGTAGGAGATGTTTATACAGTTCATTTCCAACAACAAAAGTTATTTAAACGGATGTCCGATTTTCAACTGTTTTAGAGAAATTTTCATTTTACTTTTATTGAAAACGTCTGAATTTTAATAAATATGAAGCAATGTTGCAGAAAATTAATAAAACAGTAAAACCTAAAAATCTTTAAAACAGTTGAAAATTGGACACCCATTTATATGACCTTTTTGATTGGATATTAAGTGTATAATCATATCCTTAGTATCTATCTCTAGTCATAGAACATCCTGTATATTCGCAAGAACTGCATTCGGAGCATAAAAGTAATTAAATTGAAATTCCATTTACAAAATTTAGTTGTTTCGCGTGTTTCGAGCTATATATTCGCAAATGACGTATCCCGAACCCGTTGTAAGAGGATCTGACTTTATATAAATTTTATCAGCTTTCATTTAGGGCCAAATAGAGCCCAGTAGGGTTAATAGTTATCGAGAAAATACCAAAACCAGTGAAATCCGTTTTTAGTGATAGATGAGATCTATCGGGTTTTTGAGGTTTGAGGATTTTTGATTAAGAACATGGGTTAAACATGTAAAAGAGTAAAAAATGCACTTTATTACATTATATGAAGTATTGTGTTCAAACTGCATCGTAAATCCATTGAGAAAATCTGAAAGAAAACGCGCCAAATCAGTTGTCGATTCATACATAATATGGTAATGCTACAGTGCACATATGTTCTACTTTATTACATTCACTATGAAAACGTTACTTACCATTACGCTCTTTTTGAAGGACCTGGTGCTTCTAACTCCATATCAGACAGTGAGATTGGCTCTTCGTCGTCCAGTTGGTGAGGTACAAGATCCTCTGGGATGCTCTCGTCTTCCGAATCGTCATCGAGGTCGGTTGATGGTGTGTTAAGGCATCTTTTCCCCTTGCAGAATTTATGAAGGGGTGAGGATTTGAGCCCTGCTTTGACGCAAGAAATGCCCCTTCCACAACATTTCTTGCATCTGCAGGACAGCATTTTCATTAACGTCTGTGGGCAACATTAGCTGTGTTTGTAATGGGAAGCAGTCCCTGGTCGGTTAATGCCCCACCCCATTCAGTGAGGTCTTTGTTTTTCTCTAACCACGTCTGCCCTTGATGGTAGGTTTCGGTACGAGTGAAATTTGGTTAACTCTTTGGTTTGGGACAAGCGAGCAAGTTCTACTTTGGCACTTCTTGCTGTGTTCACAAACAGTTGATATCGTAGATCATGGAGGTTCGTGCCGTCATCTCCGCCGTATAGTGCCACAAAACATCGTGTTCCGGCTGATGCAATGTCTTCATGAGTCCCGCTTGAGTTAAGGAAAACTATTGCTTCACCAATGAGGTGGGGATTATGTTTTTAAGGTTGTGAGTAACTTTGTTTTGTCCTTCCAGAAAGGAGTAGAGGTTGTATCACATCATGTGAACGCGTGGTAAAACAGTACGAGTTGAGGAGGCATTTGTTGTCCTCCATTATCGAAAGACGTTGATGAGTACTGAACACATTCACTTCTGCCCCTTCTATATCTTTTTCCATTTATCAAGATGTTGTCAAATTCATGACTTTTAGAGATAGCAGTTGAGATTATGACACAGTCTGCTCCCTCCGTTGCGTTTTTACTTTGTATGTATCCCTAACATTGCTTTCCACAGTATACTTCTTCCTAGATGGGTCATGAATGGTGACCGAGTTTAGTTTAGTTTATTAGCACCTCAATGCCACGTATTTTAATAGTAACCACTTTCGTTTCTCCAATGCTTTTACGGCAAATGAAACAAATTCCTTCCGGAAGTGACATTTTTATTCACCTCGAAAGTTTCGGTCACAAGAAAACATCTCGCATTCAAAAATGGCAAATCAAACGAAACAAGTGATATGGTGCAAACTATAATACAAAGATTTAAATTTAAACGTAAGGTATTAGTATAAAAAAAGAGTGTTATAAAAAAAAAAAAAAAAAAAAAAAAAAAAAAAAAAAAAAAAAAAAAAAAAAAGAAAAAGAAAAAGAAAAAAGAAAAAAGAAAAAATAAATATTTAAAAGGAAAGCAACATTTCAAATTCCTATGCACTTTCCCTGTTTTTATGAGGTATCTATGTATAAGACTTGCCGCGTGCAATTGACTCATTTTTCTACAAAAATCATAAATACTTTTTGTATATAAACAAAAAAAATTTAAAAGGATGGATTAAAGCATTAAACTAACTAGCGTTAGAACCCATACTGTAATCACACAATTACTGTCGTATTTCAAAGAAAAAGGTTTGCAATATTTTTTACTAAAAACAATAAATTTTATTGACAACTACAATTAAATGAGCTGCAACAAATTTAGCCCTTAAATGAATGAACGGTGCACTGAACGATCTAATAAGTAACTTCTCATATTACGTAGGTAGGTAAAATCAAAATAGTACATTAATGATCTCAATTATAATTGAATCACAATTTTAAAAAGTAAGTACAGGGTGGACCGATTTCGATGGGATTGCAGGGTATTTCAGTAACTATTACTGTTAGAGCAAAACTGTTCACGTAGCATTAGGCCAACTGTTTGAGACAAATTAAACAGCGAAAACAAAATTTGCTATCTTTTTTCATTTTTGATGCAGGGACCAAAATTGAGTTTTTTCAAATTTCGATAGGGTTCTATGTCTGTTGATAAAAATTCAGGAAACAGTGTAAAGACATTTCTTGTGCAGTTTTTAGCGTAGAATCAAATGGAGTAGTCAATTTTTAACTTTGGTCACCAATAGACGAGTGCCACATAAACTTAGTTTTTTAAAAGAACCTCTATAAACTATATATTTTTGAAAAGCTTACAAAATAAGGATTTTAATCAAGTTAAAGTGAACTATGGTTTTCATTTAAAAAAACTAAGTTTATGTGGCATCTCGACTATTGGTGAACAAAGTTAAAAATGGACTACTCCATTTGATTCGATTGTACGCTAAAAACTGCACAAGAAATGTCTTTACACTATTTTTCCTGAATTTTTTATCAACAGATGAGATATTTATCCTTATCGAAATTTGGAAAATTCGATTTTGGTCCCTGCGTCAAAATTGAAAAAGATAGCAAATTTTTTTTTTTGCTGTTTAATTTATCTCAAAAAGTTAGCCTAATACTACGTGAACAGTAATAGTTACCGAAATACCCTGCAATCCCATCGAAATCGGTCCACCCTGCACATATAAATTAGGAAGATCGGGCTCTAACAGCGGTGGAAAACTCATTTTGATCACTTTCTTGCTTCTATTAGCCTAGAGACTCTCCTTGTGCTGAAATGAAAGCTAATGTAATTTCTTATAAAGTCATACCCCATAAAAGGTCTCAGGACACGTTATTCGCGGACATATAGTTCTCGTTCATGTATTAATTATATATGTATTTTTCTGATTGTGTGTTGTTTTTCTCAACAAATTACAGGCTTAAAATAGTCCTCACAATGAGGGGCGAAACGTCGGCAATCACAGCCCATTGAGTTGTTTGTCCTTCCTACCTCCACAAAGAAGGGGTCCTACAAGACCGTATTATTTAATAATTTCATTTTTTGAGGAATACTTACCTGAACGATAATCTTATTTATGGCGCTAGGATGCATAGTTTAAAACCTAGGAAGCAAAAATGGGAAACAGTTCGGAAAAAAACGCAGTTTTTGGGCCATCATGAAATTAGCACTGGGCTTTGAAAACTGCAAAATTGAGTGTAGGCTACTGGGAACCTACCTAATAACATAAAAAAGGAAAACCTACTGATACATTTTTGCAAGGTTCATGTTTAGTTCTACTAGCTTAATGGTGGAGGTGAAATCAAAAATAATTTCATGGCAAGGATTTTAATCGCAGACGTTTCTCCCGCAGCTTCTTCAAAGCCTATTAAACTTAAATAAAACAAAAAAATTAAAAACTAAGATTCATGTTTGGTTTTTGACCAGATAAGCTGAATTTTTGTATACAGGTTTTTTTAGTGTGTTAAACTTCTAATCAAACCTTTGCAAATCTTTGCACAGCTTGTTCAACAATTTCAGTTCCCCCCAAATCCAATTTTTTCTCAATATCTCTGCGTAGAGATTGAAATTCCACTATATCGTATTATATACTCAATTTTAGAAAGTATCAGAAGAATTTCGTTCACATCCATTATAAACAAGTATTCCTGTTGATACGGGACAGGAAATGAGTTTTCGTCAACTTTCTGTGGATGAAATGCACCATCCGAAATTATTAAAATGACTTTCCGCAACTGCACAAAAGTTTCCCAAAGGATATTCCGATTTTGAGTTCTATTCTTTTTAAGAATTTTATGAAAATTCCTGTGACGAATATAATTCAGATATCCTTGTATACTTTTAGTTTCATTTAATCAGGTACTTTTTCTGAATGTTTTAGGAGATGTCGAAGGAAAATTGGGTATGGGGGATTACAAATCTCAATTGGTTGAGACCTCCGTGACGATTCGCGGGGATTGTTTAGAACACTAAAATTAACCCGTATACCAAAATTTAGATTATCGCGGTGAAAATGAAAGCAAAACGTTGGATCCCTTGTTTTATTCAAATTTCGAAATTGTATAGTGTTGTTACTTTTTCGATTAACACTTTTTTCTCAATACATAGTCTTTGACGAAGCTTGCATTCGTCAGGTGAAATTTCTATCGTATTTTTTTGACGTCTCCTCCACCGTAAGAAACTTTGATACAACTAATTTGGAATACTCTAGTGCAAAAAAGCGTCTCCTAAATAATACTTTATTATATTTTTTATGATAACTTTTTTATACTGATAGATGATGATTATGGATGTATGGCGTGGGAAGATAAAGTCTATACATTTGGGGAATAACATCACAGCACAATAACTTTTTTCTTTTCATCATTATATATTGCACATATTCATAAATAAATAGCGATCATCGGTTTAATACCTATCAATGTCGTTACCTTGTTCCGTACTTGTCACTGATTACATTGTAACAATTTGTTAGCGTTATTAATGGGCGGTTTTCTAATTTGTGCTTTCAAATTGATGCTATGTATGTATGAATATTATTTTAGCGTTGCATTAAAAAACACATGTTGGTATGTGTTTGTGACATTTTTCATGCTACAAGGCACTTATTCTATAGGGTGTCTCACCGGGAACCGCAATTAGCCGTATTCAAAAAGTATATATGGAAAAATTTGAAAATTTGCAGAATATCTAAAACCAATAGGGCCAACTCAACTAAAATATTTTCATTCTTCTGACACTTCGGGTTGTACCGGAAATCGACATCAACTTCGTTATTTAAAATAGAACACCCTATATTATTGATTTTCGGATTTTACGTCAAATTTTAGGGAGACTTCATATGACATTATATGTAGCTAGGAGTTATAGATTTCGAGATATTAATTTTTTAGTAAAATTTTCACAGATGCAAAAGTTCACGGACATATCTTGTAACTTTTTTTTTGGGTTTTATATTGGGTTAATTTTTGGTTTGTATGAAAAAATGGACTATAGCAAACGAAAATCGTCCATAGACTTAAAAATGTAATATTTACTGTTACATTTTGACATCTTCAAAGAGCAATAACAATAACAATAAGTCAAATGGAACACCCTGTATTTTTTTACTCCCTCGGGTGCAGATTAAAATTCTCTTTTAAATCATAAAAAGTATTATTACCATTACGGTTACTACTTTTGGAGATATTTGCAATTTTTTACTATTGGGGCTACCGTCTTCTTCTTCAATCGGTGAGCAGCTGCGACACGCATTCATATCAAACTCGTCTTCTCGAACTAGGACCACTTTAAAAAAATATCGATATTTTGAGGTTGGTGATCATGACCAAAAATATCCTAAGCGCAAAAGGATTGAAAATACTCGCCGTATGAACTACGCGGTTTTGTTTTTGGGAAAAACGGAAAAATGCGATTGATAAAATGGAGTTTTGTAATTTAAAAATTTATTTTAATTATTTAAAACACACAATTTAAGTACGCTAGCGTTGTGTTGGAACGCGTCTACTCGCGGGAAATGGCCACGAAAGACAATTATCTCGATAACTGAGAAATTTGCGGGATAGGACCAAAATTGATGCTCACAAAAAAACCGCGAAAAACGATCATTTTGAATCGCTTGCAGGAGGACGACATCGCGAGTTATAGCCGATCAAAGGAATTTACCCTTTTCACGATTATGGGGGGGTACTCTCGGAGGAATCGAAATTCCGAACACTCATATTTATATTCAGCTATGTCTTTTTTCCATTTGCCCGATTAGTTCTCATTCAAATGACATTTTCCCTGGATTATTACGTAAACATCCGTTTCTTAAAAAAATGGTAGATTACAAACCCCACATACAAAGATCTGGAATTCAATTTTACAAAAACTTTTCAAGTAAAGCATGAGTAAAATTAAATTTATTTGTACAAAGATTATAAAACGATAAAAAAATTAAGTTGCCAATTTTTCTTGGGTGATTTTGTTGAAAATTTAATTCATAAAATATTACGGTTATAGTACTACACTCCTTTAATTCGTCCAAGAAAGTACAAAAGTGTGCTAAACTTTTTCATTTTGAATGTGTCGCAAAACTTTACTTCTAATAATGTCTAGTGTTACTTAATATTTGCAAGAAATAATTGATTTGATATTTCAGACGTTTCACTTGGACGATTTATTACTAATTGAACTTCTTCGAAATCTCACAATACTTCGACTTACATTTTCATGTACCTATGTATTAGTGATTTGTATTTTGATTTTCCATAGGTAAGTAAAAAGAAAATACTAATTTTACTTCTGCGCCACGATTAATATTAAACTTCTGTTTAAACTTTGAATCTGTTCTTATTGAATTGTTCATGTGATAAGTATTTTAATGAATAATTTCTATTGCCGCTTGATACTGTATTTTTGTAAAAAAATTCTTTGTTCATTTTGTGGACATTACACTAAATTACTATATAATGATAAATTATGGGACTTAAGTAATGTTGGCTTACAATAGCTAAAACTTCATTTTAATTATATTTAACAATTAAAACGCGATTATATATTTTTTACGTAATTTAGCTTATGTTGCGTAAGATTCAGCACAGTACTTTGTGTAAAATTGGTTTTGGCAATTTTTTAGAAGGTTTTGCAAACGTTAATGTTTTTATTTAATAACAAACTTGTATTAACGTTACGCATCTGTACACTTCTTGGAAAAAACAATTACTTTACTAAATTTATTTTCCTAGTAAATGCAAAAATAGTCCCAGAAATATGAAATTCTCATCTTAATTGTGTTTTTTTTTATCTATGTGTGCTTACGATTTTAAACTAATATTTATGTGATGTAATTAAATGTCATGTGCTTATTGAAGTCACAAACGATGTATGTGATTTACTCGGAGGTTTATTTGAAGCGTACATAACGTACCTTTATGGATCATAAACGTCAATTTGCGTTTACTTTAATCCTACTTTAAAGTCCTTTGACGTATGCTGCACTATTCTTACATAAGATGGTAGATCGTACATCACAAACGTAAGACGCCAGAATTTTATTATTATTTACATTCCCACCTGAAAGTTTTTTTTTTCATCGTAGCTCGCATGGAAATATTAAAAAGCTAAGCGTGTCTTTCTACAGTTCTTCGTGTTTGACTCCGATTTTATTAAACCGTTAATATTAATTTAATTTTTTGCAAAAAAGTTGTGTAATTTAAAACAGAAAGTGAATTTTGTCGCAATAAAGTACACAACTATGTACAGCAGCATCCTGTGTTGCAAATCTTCGGATATGTCAAATTTGTAATTTCACCATTGAAATAATTGCCGTATTTTCTACATAGGTCAGTGTTTTTCCTGTTCTTTGTTAATTTATTAAGGTCGTACGTTTACTAAAAGAAAAATTCCACCCGACCTTTTTGCGGTTATAAAGTTAATTTAATACAATTAATCGGTTATTTTATTGCAGACAATTTTATAATGACTAAGCATAAAACAATGAATAAAATCACCTGAACAGTACCGGAAATGACTGCACATTTATACATTTTCAATTGATTATAAAATGTGAACGACCTAGTTTGTCTAAGTCCATTAAATATAATCGACTTCAAGGCGTTTACTTTATTTATTAAAATATTTTATACCAATCCTTTTAGTGTTTAATAAAATCGAATAATTTCATTTACCCGAAACATAAAATATTTACAGCCCTTCCAAATATGCAGAACGAACCTACAATCTGTTTTAGTTTGATTAGTCGAGTTTTAGTCCAAAATCGCTATTTTGATCTTACATCCAATATTGTCGCAGTAATTTCTCTCGTGTTTCCAACTAAACCAAAATTTTACACTACTTTGCTCCTAATACGATTTGGAAAGCTTTTAAGGTAGCTTTTGAACTAAATCCGAATAATGATTGAAAAACAACATCACGTTACAAACTTTCGTGTATTTTGATAATGCTCCCGTTCGAGTTATATTTATTATAATATTTTTTAGTATTGCAATTATTTATGATGTTGAAATATGATTTGCATAAGTCACCTACTCAAAGGTGTGCCGCCTCTGTACGTAAACTAAATATGAAGTTTCCAGTTAGTTAAACGTTTATGCAACAGATTGTATTATTATGGAATACGAACTGACGTGCGTTTGCAATGGATTGATTCCCGAATTAAAGTAACTTCGTAAAGTCCCTACAATTTCATATTTTTTGTTAACGAAAAATTTGATACATTCAAACGTATTTCTGTGAATTTTGATTTGTACGTTTTATATTTTAATGTTGTTGTTTTTTTTTATTAAGGATTTTAAGATCAAAAGATTTTTATTGCTGTAGAGATTGTATCAATTTTAATGAGTTTACACCTGGGCGTATTACGGTGTTGTGTCACCTCGTTGCAAGAATGTTGATTTTCCTTTAAAAAATATACTCTACAAAGTAATCTACCTTGAAATTAACCGCTCCTTTTGTTTCAATTTCTACAAAAGCTCCTTTTTATCCTTAACTTTCGCATTACAATTTATTTTTTTAAACGGATGGAGAAATAGGAACATATATCCGTGCTAATTTCCAGGCATATATTTTTTCTGAAGGAGTTCGTGTTTGTAATTTCTAATGGTCAGAGTTATACGCCAGAAAATCAAGTAAATGGATGAATAACGTTTCTCAAACAGTAGGGTGCAAATTGACAATCAATTTATTTTAACATGGGTCGCCGACCTAAATATTTCACATGTGAGGTATAAAAGCAAAGGGTGAGTTTTGACAGGGCCTCGAAAAAAAAATTAATACATCTAACATAAGAAAACAGACATTTTTGTTTTAATTTTAAGAACTTTGATATCATTTATCTTTATCCGTCTGTCCTTTACTGACGTTTGTAATGGTTTCTTTGTGATATAAAATACATTGATGTCACCATTTCCTTCTTTCAAATAGATGAAGTGGGATTTGCGTTACATAAAACTTACATTATGATTTTTTTTTGACAGAACTCAGGTGAAATGATTTTTTTCAATGTACATTTTCTTTGTATGTTTTGACAAGAAAGCTTCGTTTCGATGCAATCTGTAATTGATCGAACCGGAAATCACGTGTTTATTTTCCTGTTACAGGTTTAGCACGTTACTGTTTAATTATTTTATTAAGAAAAAATTCCCATCCTTTTGTGTTCATCAAAGTTTTTACAAAGATTTTAGCACGTATTAGCGACAATGTAGAAATGTAATTGTGCAATGACATTTATTTCATAAATTTGAAAAACTTTAGTTTATAGATTTACTATAAACAAGAAAATTGTAAAAGTCATCATTAAATTTAGTTTACAATAATATAATAATTACCTACCATATTTTTTCTGAGGTACGCCACTTCTGTTGCTTTAAACAAAATATTTCAAGCACAAGAATTTGAGGAAAATTGATCAAGTTAAAATGATATTTTAGGGAAGTTTTTGTTTTTAAAAATATATTTCTGACAGCCAAATACGATATTAGATTTGAATTAACGCCTGCAAAACGTGACGATTTTTTATTGTAGGTTGGTATAATTGCATAGTCTGTCAGCACCCAAATGTCAAAGTGATAAGATTATTTTTATTTAATAAAACAGTTAAATAGTCATTCTTTGATTATTATTATCAACTAAGCGTCGGCGATTCAAGATTGTTATTTTTGCGAACGCTTAGTTGGCAATAATATTCGAAAAATTTTATTTTTTTGTCTTTATAACATAAAATACTATTAGTTATTTTAATAATCTTTTGTCGACCAAAACATATTTTCTTGAATCGTGGGGAATTATTTTCTTATGGAAATGCAAAATTCTCTTGAAGACACGCAGTTGGTATTCGTGAAAAATTTTCACCTCTAATTCTTTCAACGTCTGAGAAATTATTTTCTATTGGTCGTAGTAGAAGAAAAAAAATGGACGAAACACTTTTCCGTACATACATTTTAACTATTTTATTATTATATTGTTCATCAGACATTCATAATGGATCTAAATGAAATCCACATGGTTTATGTATTGAATCACGATTTCGAAGGTGCAGAAGAGCAAGCTGAATATGAACGCCAAGTACTGCAAATGGAACACCCTTTTACTTTTAAAAAAATTTTTAAAAAAATAAATTCGTACAAGTGATGTTGGATTTTATACGCAACATTTAGTTTGTAATTATAGACTTTTTGTAAAAATACATGAATTTTGTATGTCACCGGTATTTTTACCCACATTTTGTGGGCAGATTGCATTTTTGCAGATTTTTTCAACAGTTAATGTGAGTTACATTTTAGAACGTAGGAATTTCCACCACTAGCCATTTTTTCCACTTTGAATATTTTCAATATAAAAGTAAAATAAAGCAGTGCTTATTCAAGAAGCATCCGAAGCAAATAATACTCACTTGTTAAGTACCAATTCATATAGTTAAAATTCATATTTTATAAAAACGAATTCAAGTTTTCAAATTTTCATTTAATAAGCGGGGCCGGTGAATAAAACGGACACAAGAGTTTCTAAAACTAAAATTACCAGCGTAAAATACGATTTCAGAAAGCATGTTTTTGAACAAAAAGTGGTTTGATCGATAATTTTCTAAAAAAGTTCCAAAATTCACGCACTACGATGTTAAAGTTATACTTTCCACCTACCTTTTCGCACTTTGTAAAGAAAATATGTATTGTTTTTAAAGATAACAATTGTAATAACTATAATCTCGTTACTAACGCCGTTGACCCCCAATGAAATGACCCCCGATCACATTAAAATAAATAAAATTTCTTAAAACGAATGTTACTTGAAACAATACTTTGTTTATGAATTATTATTATTGTAATTTAAAAAAAAAAGAAATTGTAATAACTGTAACCTACCAACCAACACCGTTCACCCGGATCAAATAAACAACTTAAATTGATTAAAACAAATTTTTCGTGAAAAAAAAGTTTTTTAATTGTTATTATGAGTGTAACTTTTTTAAAGAAAGAAATTGTAATAACTATAACCTACCAATCAACACCTATTACCCCCGATCACATGAAAAATCAATAAGGCATTTTAATGCGCTGTCAGATAGCTGTCAGAGACCTTTAAAAATGGCTACTGTAGGGCAAACTTACGTATAATTAGATGGATTTTATCATTGAGTTATATGATTTTAATATAATTTATACATTTAATTGATTTGTAATGTACCATAATGCCAGCATTTGGTTGTGCAGTGAACTGTGGCAGTAGAGGAAATCGTGACAGTGTTAAGTTTTTAGAATCCCTGTTATTTGTAATTTTAAACATAAATGGATTAAAATACTTTTCAGATTCTATAACTAACTTAAATTAAACTACTACTAAAAAGTACAAAAAGTCAACAGAAATTATACACATTCCAATGAAAACAAAGGTTTGTTTGCCTCACAGACACCATTTAAATGCCTTATTGATTAAAAACAAATTTTACGTGATTATGAGTGTAATTTGTTTAAAGAAAGAAATTGCAATAACTGTAACCTACCAACCGACACCGTTCACTACATGAAAACAACTTAAATGTATTAAAACAAATTTTTTCTTCAAGCGACAATAAAACGTCATATTATTGAACTACTGGCAGACGCTAAAAACTTTTTTACTGTCTAGACATTAAAAAGCAAAACAGTTATTTTGTTTTCACAACTATTTAGAGGTTGGTACCTCGGTTATGTCATATTATGAATGTAACAGTAAAGTACCAACTTCATTCGTCGAGAATAAAACGTCACTATAACACTCGAGAATCTCGAAAATTTGAAAATAACACATGAAAACTAGCAATAAACGCTTGAAGAAAAATAATATATTTCACTTGGAGTTAAAAATGTAATTGTTGCTTTTGCTGTCTCGGCTGACGCCTCGCCAGCAAACTTTTAAGCTCAACAATTATATTGTTTAACTCCTAGTAAAATAAACTACTATTTGTAAGTGTCATTTTTGAAGACAGCGAATGAGACACACATAATGTATCCAAAAATACTTCACAATCATTAGAACTTTCTGCAAACAGGAAAGTAGAACATTGAAATATAAGAACTTTTTTCTTATCTGCGCCGTAACGAAAATGAAACGGACGGGTTCTGTTCACATTAAGGGCAACAACAAGTGTATTTCGTATTTCGTTTGTTGTTATTCAAATTATCTAGTTTAATAAATACATTTTATAGTGGTATATTTTATGATTTGCGTTGCAGATTGATTCACGTGACAGGTTCTTTCATTTCAATCGTGCCCTACAACAATTTAACCTTATAGGTAAGTGCGTGAATTTTAGAGTTTCAATATTTTTTTGGGAAAATTGGCGAATAATCCGCATTTTTTCTTCGGAAATATTCGGTGAAACCTCTATTTTACGTTGGTAATTTTACTTTTTTGAAATTCTTGTGTCCGTTTTGTTCACCGAAACCAATAAGCTAATATTGCTAAAATTCATAACAAGGAAAGATCTTACAAAACGTGCAAGAATTTTTTCCATTACTTATTGACAGTCGCCTGATTTGTAAGTGTAAATTGATAGTGTAATAATAAACACACAACAAACTTTAAAATGACAAGTAATACTTACTTCTATTTGATTGGTTAAAAGCAACGTCAACGGCAACATGGTATTCTCCCGTGATATTCAAACTTGACTCATATTCACTTGCATTCAAGAATACTAGTTTTCTGAACTAGGAGAAAGTGAAAGGAATTTCAAGTAAATTCATTTTATATTTCGAGGAGCAAAAATACGTTGCCCTAGCTACCACAATGTTTGATGAAAAGATGAAGTTTTCGCCCAGAGATTCAAACCGAGGAAGAGTTGTTAATGATACAATCGAATAAAAAATCACTTTTTTGTGAGGGTCGACTAAAAAGGTGTTTTATTAATGTATCATAATATAAGTAAATAGTATAGGAAAAGTAAAATCCAAAATATTTCTATAAAATTCACGATTGAAGATGTAAAAATCGAATTTATTCAGTAGTGATAAACTTTGCTAGTTCAAATGCTTCTATATTTCTTCAAAAATTTAATTAAAATATTTCTAAAATGACATGAGTGATCATGAACCTCTCTAACTTTTAGTTTTAAATATTCGGTGGCATTGAATTTTGTTTTTAAAATAAACTTAATTCCGCTTATTTATCCAAACGCTTAATTTTCATTATTTATACAAAATTATTTTGCAGCGTTAAGGACGCGAATTAATAAAGTACAAAAATAAGTGTAATTTAATTTAATAATCTTATTTATATTTCAAACAGAAGAAGTTGAATAATTCAAAGTAGTTTTTTAACGACTAAAATATTTTATTGTACAATAACTTAACATTCAGTTTTACATGGAAAAAAAAGAATTTTCATTGGAATTTTTGTGCAAAAAGTATCAAATTTACTAATGAAAAGTTGACAATGTAATTATTTGTTATTGTATTTGTGCGAATTAATTGTTTCATTTATAGTATGACAAAAAAATGTTTGAATTCTAAATTGCGCTGTCAATTCTTTAAAAGATATGAAATTGATAATGCTCGAAAAATGTCGACCTTTTTGTTGTTGGTTAATTTTAAATAATGGTTCACAAAGAAAAATATTGAGTTAATGCATGTCACATTTATACACCTAACAACGTTTGTCGACAGATCAATGAATTTGATATGATTGAAAGGTGCGTCGACTACTGCAGAATCCTATTTATTTGCCCACGTTTTCAATAACTCTGTTACGATAATAAACGTAAAAGAAAATTGTTTCGGCAATGTCATGAATGTAATCTCATCTCATTTTTGTTAAAGAACAAAATAAATAAGTATTTATTTACGAAAATTAAGATTAGGAAACAATAAAATATTGAGCATATAATATACATGACTTTAAAAGTTCGCATGTTTTTGATAATGATACATGTCGTTACGGAATCTTTATAATTTTTACACGAGAGATATTCTACAATTGTTAATTATAGATAACCGAAACATACAATTAACACTTAATAGTAAAGAAATAAATGACCAAAAAAAGTATTTTAATGATTTTAATTTGGAAGTACTCGTTGCATAAACACTCATTACACAAATGTAAATAATTAATTTTACTGCTTTAATCTTGGTACGTACGTCTATTTATTGTTTTTTCCTTGATTTTTTTTATCATCTGTTTCATCGTGTTGTTCGTGTTTTGTATTTTTTTTTCTGATAGTCTATAGATGATTGTAAAAATTTGTCAATATAGATTGTACGTACAAACAAGATTTTGCTCTTAAATTTACATCCTTGTTAAACTAACCATTTTGCATCCTACCTAAAATTTTTGTTCTTCAATTAACTGTTACAAGAAAGGTAGGTATTTTTCACAAATGGCTGCAGACAAAGTTTATGTTCAATAGTCAAAACAAAAAGATCACAAAAGTCTTTAAAACGCCCAATTTTGCACCATTCTATGATTTTATTTAAAAATTTATATAAAACCATTTATATACAGGGTTTTTACAAATTGATGTTTACTTCAGGAAGCATATTATACATTGTGAAGATTATCAAATGTACAGATTGTTTGACACCAACTGTTATTGTGATAAAAAATAAATGCTTCTATACACTGTGCCTAGTTTTATCATTTAAATTCTTCATTAATATGACAATAAGGCATTAATATTTAATGCGTTTTGTAGTTCCATTAACAGAACAATCAATTGATTGAAATAGGAATGAATATATTACAAATGATAACCATACTATACAAGCGATGCATATGGAAATGCAGAACAAACGCAGGTGCTTCCTGCATAACAATACTGAATATAAATTTTCCAATTGCTCCAGTTTTCTCGAGTTAGTGTTTATTTCTTTTCATAGAAACAACAATTTAATATTTATTTGTTTATGTAGTCGATGAAAATTCTTTTCGCACGAAAACTCCCACTATGGCATTCCTTTCGTGGGCTAAATAAAATGAACTTACAGGATAGTCAAAGGTGACATATCCAATCTGATTGCGACATTCCTAGTGTTTCTTATAAATTTTCAAACGCTGAATTTAAGACGATCGATATTATCAGAAATTTGTAACTTGCGTTACCAAAATCGATTTTACTAGCTAGCGTATCAATAAATAGTCAACAACACGCCATAGTAAAATTGTAAAATGTCTTTTAGATCGTAAAGTTTCTACCCTTTCTGTATCTTATGCCGTAGTGCTTTGTGCTTACACACATTTACGACAACTTTCAAAAATGGTATCTCTAACGTGGGTTGGTTAAACTTTGTTTTCATTTAATGCTTCTGCCTACATATTTCAACGCAACATAAAGTACACAAGCGTTTTTCGCCCTTTACTATATTTTTCCAGTTGAAAAAGAACAATCAAATTTTAAGCGACAATTACTGCTTCAATGACTGAACTTCTTAAACTACTTTTCCACAAAACGAAATTAACAAAAAATTGTTGTTTTGTTCATAAAATAAATATATTTCTATTGGAAATAATAAATCGTACAATATAAGAGCAATGTTCGTTCGTCTGTAAAATAAATTCTTTTGTTATTGAATAAAAGAACGAAAGAATTTCTTTTAAATAATATAGTATTTCTTTTTACGTTTATTGTAAATTTAAGAAAGTTTGCGTATTTTAACCACTAGTTTATATACAAACTCGATAATTTAGAATTTTTTTGTCGTCAATTCTCAGCCACATTTATTTCAAAACTTTCTTTTTCTATTCAATTTTCTTCTATCAATAAAAAAGTACAATTTAAGGCATCAGCTGTTGCTGTTTTTTTATTGATGAAAAGTATTATATTTCAACGTATCAATAATTTATGCTTGGTTGAAAAAAATATTAAGTTGCGGTATTATAGTAAATGGAATGTAATCAAATTTCTTCTACTAGGTTTAATGGGTTATACACCATTAAACAATTAAGCTTAATATTATTTAAAAAAAATTTTTAATTTAATTTTTTATCTTGTTTGACGTGAATAAACTTGAAATTGACAACGAGATGTTTTTAGGGAGTAATTTTATTTATTATCATTTCTTACAGGGTGTGGTTCGTTATGTAACGACTGAAGTTTTCAGCTTATTGCGCTTTGCAGTTACTCTATCTGTCAGTTCCACATCTTTTTCATAATTTTACTATGTGCTATATGGAAATTTCTGTTAAATTTACTGATCGTTCGTTACTTTTTCTATGTTTGAACGTCAAGTAAAACAAATTAATTTTATCACCATTACTGGAGTAGTTTTTTAAAACAAAACTTTTATTATGTAACATATTGAATCCATTTGTCGAAAAATTAGGTTCACTCAAATTAGTTTCTAGAGAAAATTTTAATGAATAGGAGAATTTCTTAATTTTAGGTTTTTGCTATATACATAGTCCTCATAAATTCCTGACCGATTTTAATAACGTAATCAAACAATTTTTAACTTATTTTTCTACTATTTTAAGATTTAATTTAACAACACTAACGTTCTTACGAAAATTGCAAAGAATTAATTTCCGTTACCGAAAATTATATCCAAAAATTGATCTATTTCTAGCGAATATGATCATGAACAGTCTTGATTTTAAATTCTATCTCAAAAATGCGGCACGAACATAAAAACGTCATATGAGGGTGTAGAAGTAATAATAGTGCCTATCCTGACACATATTTAATATTGGCCGGATAATGTATGAGTTTTAATTTTGTTTGACCTTGTTGAAGGTACTGTACATTCTATATAAGTTCTTAGTTTTTATAAAACTGAAAAATAGTTTAAGGAAACTAATTTTTTGTTTTGTCCCACTTCAAATCAGTAATTTAATTTAAAAATTATTTTTCACAACGTTTAGAATAAAATTTTATTTACTGTACTTCATTGAATTAATCAAATTTCATAGAATACTGTATCAATGTACAATTTATTTACTTTTATCAAGTTATTTTATTAAGTCCAGGCATGGGTATTTTGATGGATCTTTCAACACAACACAAGTATTGGAAGACGTAGGTGTTGCAAACCACAATTTTTTTTTATTTATCGCCATAATCATCATCCGTCAAATGTTTATATGATCCGCCTCTAATATTGAAGAAAATATTCATTACTAATCTAAATTATTAACCAGTAATAGGTAGTAGTGGTTAAAATACTATAAATTTTCATTGAAGTATAGTCACTTATAAAACATGAAATAATTTTTTTAACGAAATTTTTTGAAGTAAAATTTAATAGCCCCGCCGAACTTTCAATTAACTCGAGGATGAGCTGCAAATTAAATATAATAGAGATTACCCCACAAATCTTATTTCAAGGCTAATAAAAATGTATTGGACCATAAAAACGATTAAATTACATACTATTAGATGTTAATAATGCAGGACATTATGCAGTATTAACCGAGTCATAAGGAGCCATAAATCTTAAAGAATAAAATGTGAAAACTATAAATAACGTTATTGTTATTTTATTTCATAAAAATATGATTTTATATGAATTTAATATCGATATGCCATTTACTTTGTGGCAATTTTGGTGTGGACATTTTTATGATATTCTCATTTCACAAGAGCTCTCGTTTCTGTTGCATTTAGACACTATTTTTAATTGTTTTAGTCCTAGATTTTTCTTTAATTTATATTTGTGATTTCTAAGTTTGTGAAACTAATCTGGTTGTGCTTACGAAGTTGTTTACATCATGATTTAAAACATAGAAGTAATTGAAATTATACCACTAGTGGTTTCCGAAAACATTTAGTTCAAATATAAAAATATCATGAAGGATTTAGGTTATACTGGAAGTGAGTCCATCTTGTGGAAACAATTATTTTTGATTATTTTAGAATTCTGCAGTAAATTTTAGATGGAAGTTTTGTTCCATATGCTATACCTAAATGAACCATTTTTGAAATATTTTTATATTTTCAAAATTTTATCTAAATACGAGTTTTCCAGAAATAACGATATATTTCTATTATTAATAAAGTTACTGAGTTGAAACTGTAACCAGTAGACATCCAGGCCTTGCAAATTAATCGTTGATGTTAATTAATCGATAACTCCTACAGGGTCTTCTATACCTAAATGTAAACGCTTTAGGAATATTTAGTATTTATTTAATTATTGTTTTACGGTAATAAATTAAATTAAGTAGTTGAGTTGTTTATTTACATACCTATTGCTTTTTTGACAATGTTTTTGACAGTAGAACTAACCGGCCTACTTAATTTAATTTATTGCAATAAAACAACAATTAAAAAAATACTAAATATTTCTAAAACTGTTAGATTTAAGTATAGGGAATAATAAATACCAAACAAATTTTCATAAAAAATGTCTTAGAAAACATCATAAAATACAGGGTGTTTTATTTAAAACAAACAACTTATAAATGATTTTAGTTAGGGCCGATTGTATAGATTACGTTTAAATTTGAGATTAAGGTTATACTTAGGTTTACAGTTTAAACTGTAGTTCAACGTAAACCGAACATATAGTTACGGTTTAAACTTTCGTTTAATCTAAAAATCTAGTGTCAAAAAATATTGAGGAGGTATTAGAATTGTTTGAGGTAATGAAGTTCGAAGTTTTAATAAATGTATATTTACACAGGGGGAACATAATTTTAATATCAAAAGAAACGCCATCAATTAATTTTAAATTATTTATTTTATCATTGATAAGTTTAGCTGTACTATGTATTTTTTTAGTCGATATTTTTTGGCTTTCTTGTGAGGAGAGAATAACGAATGAATGAGAGAATAAAAGACCATGGAGTTTAATCTTCCTATCGCTAATCTATCCTACAAAAGGACAAAATATCGATTTGAGAACTACTAAGCAACTAAAAACCATCAATTAACTTTTTGTATTGTGTATTCGTGTACTTTCCCTCGTAAACTTTGCATTTCGCCTAATCACCTACTTTGCGAATTAAACATCACTTAATGTTTGTTTCCCACACTTTTTTCTTTCTCCTCTTCCACATTATGGAATCGCTTTGTATTATTTTATTGTATCAAATTTTTTTTTTATTTTAACAGTGTTGATTGAATTACGGCCAAATTATAATTGATCAATTTTTGTAAAAAGTGTAATTACTAATAATAAATTTATTTCTTATAGAATGAAATTTGGCACTTTTTTCAAATATTTAATCTATCCTAATGTAGGTACAACTTATTGATTAATTTTTATTTGTTAAAAAGCGTTTGAGAAAATTAGTCACTGACACTAACATGTTCACTGACACAAAAAGAAGACCAAACTATATTACGTTGCCGGAGAATAGTCTCTGTTGAAACCAAAACTTCAGTTTGTAATCTACGGTTTTTTAAACTTAATCTTATAAAACCGGCCCTTCGACATGTTGGGCATCTGAGTTTAAAACACCCTGTAAGGGTTATCGATTAAAGTTAACATCAATGATTAATTTTCAAGACAGTGCTTGTTTACTGGGTTGCAGTTTCACCTCAGTAACTTAATAATAACCTAAATATCGTTATTTCTCGAGAACTCGGTATTTAGATAAATTATGGCAAACCTATTCTGGGTTAATTTTAGGTATAAGCAAATGATACAACAAATTCTATCTAAAATTTACCGCAGAATCTAAAATGAAATAAAAATACAAATTTTTATTTTTAAAATAAGCATAATGGATTCTATTTCCGACAACACGATGAAGTTTCTTATTTATGGTATTATTATATTTGAACCTCAACGTTCTAGGAAACCATTACTCGTGTAATTTCAAAAATTCAACAAAATTTGACCTTCTATAAATCTTTTAATCAAACTCTTCTGTGTTACACTCTGTTACTAAAATTTATTTGCACTCTTTCTTACATTGAATGGGGATTGTTTAAAAAAATTCTTTCAAAAACAGAAATTTGGACGAAAATGCTTATGGATGCCAGTATTAAAAAACAAAATAAAAGTAGAAGCAAAAATAATCACATGCATTTCCAATCTGCAAATGTCTTACATTTGGTCTTTATACTTTAAATTTGGACCTTTTCGATGTTAAAATTGCAGAATTTTTAGAACATTTTTAAATTTATTTATCAATCAAGATAATCGTTTGCAGACCTAGACCTGCATAAAGTTGTGTTGTGTAGTCCATTGGTATCATTGCATTCATTTTTTAAACAGAAGTTTATGATTAATAAAAAAACTATTTTAAGCTTAAAATGACAGTTTTATTTTTAACAAAGCCGGAATAATATAAATTTTTTATAAATATATCTGTAGATTAAAATTTAATACAAGTATAATTTAGTTTCAAAATTGACCTACGTAATTTTGTCAATTTGTATTCAGGCTTAAACTAGGTGAATATATAAATTAAACTTTCCGAATGACTAGCAGTTAAAGTTGCCGTTTGCTACCAGATTGGATGTCGGGAAACTATTAAAACTTTAAACTTTAAAGTATCAAATCAAGCACTACAGTACCAATACTACATTATCCAAACTCGACGGTATTTCCTTTAGTCTAATTAGAATTGTGCATGCACTAATGAAATATTTTCTAGTGTGTTTGTAAAGTTTTATTTTACAATTAACACTTTTTCGCAGTTTTTATAGTTCCTACATCAACTATTTTTTCAGTTTATACACACATTACTAGAAATTTTTGTTAATAAAGTTACTAAAAGTATACTACGCGTAACTACGTACAAAACATTATACAGAATTTGCACACTTTAACGCCATCACGTACTTTACAAATCGTCCTGAAAATTCTTTCATGTAAACTTACGTAAAAATTCGAGTCGTAAGAAATTCTGTTACTTGCAATCTAAGCGTTTTCCTAAAGAGAAAATTAGAATTTTTACGTTTCTTTCTTTTTTAGGAACTTCATTTTAAATTAAGCGTTTTATTCCTACTGCTCCGTGTTCGTTTCAATTATAATTATATTTCATTAAACAATTTTGATTGAAATAATATTATACACTTAACGAAAAAGAGAAACTTTTATTAGATCCGTAGAGCATGAAATTCGGTTTAAAACTATAATTCAAAGAAACATTTTCTAAATCCGGGATGTTATCTGGATTACGAGAATACTAAATTCTTGAAAAGAATGGGTTACCAATAGATGAAATGCTTTTAGGCAAGAGAATGGGTTGGGTTTTTTTTTTCAAGATAACACGTAAAATGTTGTTAGTTCAAGTTGAAAGCTAATTTCGTTTTAAACGTCCTTAGAGTGAATGATTGCAATTAACTGCAAATAAAGATTATTGAATAAAGTTTTATAAAGACGCAGTTAATTTAGGAAAATTTTATTTCTGGAGGCGTGATTTTACTGAAAGAACTTTATTAATTAATATCGTAATTTATACTTCTTTCTTTGACTTTTAATTTGGCTTTTGGAAATTAATATTTTGGTTTGTAAATACTTTTTTTTTCATTAAGCCCGAAAGACAAAATTAACTAAAGTTGTGACTGGATGATTTTTTATATTGTAATAACAAACATAAACTTTATTTCTAATAAGGTGGCATCATCGAAATGAGTAAAAAAAAACAAGCGTTTACCGCAGAACTTCACATCGCCCCGATAGGAGAAAATAAAATTGCGATTTAGAAAAAAATGTTTCAAACAAAAGCTATAGACAATAGAATTTCTAACAAGTTTTCCCACTCAACTTTTTTTTGTAAAATTGATATTGGTCACGTGATTACTATATCTCACTAATTCCTTATCGGATCAAATCTGATTTTTTTTTTTTTTTTTTTGACTACATAGATTATGCCCAAAAACTAACCAGATCTTCAAAAAGTTAAAAAATCGGACAGGTGGTTTTATCTATATCTTGTTTACATACGGACGGACGGTCGGCCATCGGACATAAATTTTTTTTTGCTTTATTATAACGCACTAACTCTAATTTATTGGAAAAAGTGGAAAGAAATCTAACCCAAACCCATAAAAAAAAAATAACTTTAAAAAAAACAGGTTTTAGTTTTTTTTGTTAAAATTTTTTGCTTTTAAAACCGTCGCATAACTCCCATTTTATTTCATAAGATTATGTAAAAAAAAAAAAAAAAAAAAAAAAAAAAGTAAATAAATAAAATTATAATGGTCATTATTTGTATAAAATTTTTTTTTTAATTTTTGACATACTAGTATAAGGTTACTTATTTTCGGAAATTACATGTTTGCATAAATCCAACCAGTGTCAAACGGTTTTCAAAAAAAAGATACCATACGCACTATGCGTACAATTAGTGGAACTATTAAAGTCTACTCCTCTCAATTGGCTTCCTGTTCTTTGTAATATTACTCCATCAGACATTCGACGAAAAGCTGCGTTAAAACGAGAATGGGATAAATGCCAACTTAACAAAAAGTTACCAATTTGGAATGACATTAACAACCCTCCTGCTAAAAGACTTAAATCTCGAAGTCCTATATGGTTGCAAGACTACTTAAGTACGGTTTTTTCTGAAGTTGAAGAGTGGAAAAAATTATGGTCTGGAGTTGATGTTTTCAATAAACATCTCATTGATGATCCAACAATAGAAGTCCCGGGCTTTGATCAAAAAAGAAAAATTTGGTCAAAAGTAAATCGCATTCAAAATGCAACTCTATGTTGTTCAAATGGGGTGCGATTTCTAATCCAAATTGTGACTGTGGAAACGAACCAGAGACCGTTACACATATTGTAGAGGATTGTCAATTAACGAAGTTTAAAGGAGGATTTCAAACATTCATAATTTAACGGATGAAGCAATATTATGGCTTACGAATCTGAAGGACATCTGAAGTTCAGCAATATTTTGTATTCTTGTCTTGATTATCTGTTTTCCATTATTTTGTTTTGCTATTTCTTTAACCTACTATTTTTTCGTCATTGTCATGACTGGCGCTTGGACCGGTCCATTATATGTCGTCATACAATGGCTGTGCTGTTATATTTTTATGTTCTTATTTACCTTCTATAATGTTTACACACTTAATTAATATTATTACATGTGAATACTAGGGTGGGTAAGGGTTGGCATGTTTAGGTTTTAGTGGTTTTCCTAAACCTTGAAGTAAATGCTTTGCCAAGACGAACCAATCCACTATTGCACACGGTTTCATCACCACACTATACAGGTTTATACTGATCTTCTGGGGCACCATACATAACACTTACATCACAATACAATATTTGTGTAATGTACCATACGAATAAATAAATAAAAAATTTTACAATGTGCTCTCCAACGTTGTACAGATGCTTTTCTTAATTCAAGATCAATTAATAAATTGAGAATGATTTCAATATTTCACGACAAAAGTTGCGAAAACAGCTTATTTCAAAAAACATATTTATAACAAATCAGAATGTTTTAGGAAAAAAACGGATCCGACAAATTTGCACAAAAAATCGATGTTTATGATAGTGAAATATAAAATTACTTTTATTAAAAAATGTACCCTTGAGAGTGGGGCCCGTGAATACCAATTCTTTATGGAAATTGGACTCTTAAATAAATCGTGGGCCCGATTTAGCAAGAAAATTATATTAACTCGAGAATACTTCGAGTTAAATGAAAAGTAATTTGTGTTTTGTAGGTTTGGAAACAAGCAGGACAAATCATCAAGAGTGAAACCTTCTGAGAAATCAAAAATAAGAATTTGTTTCCTCTTTTAAAAGAATCAATAATTGTAATTTTATTTTTTCACAAATAATTTATTGTTATAATTTTACAACAATTGACACCCCGCTTAGCTTATGCAATATCAACCAATTAATTAATCAACCCAATAAATATGTAAACAAATTAATACACAATTATCTTTCTACTTTGTTTTACTCACGTCCTGCAATTGCAATTAATTTTTGAGAGAAGATTATGCATTCAATGTAATAATATTAAAAAGTTAAATACGTAGAAGCGTATAACTTGTTTAGCTTGGTGTATACTTTTTAATCAAATCAATTGTTTGTATAATTTTTGTATAAACTTTTAACTTCATTTACTTTTACTATTCATGATCATTGCGGTAAATTTTTAAATACGGAAAACTGTACTTTTGATATCGCTTAAACTTTCATATTATCAATTTTAACATGGCAAATGGTCTAAAAAATAATAATTCATATCGGAAGTTGCAATATTGGGCTACTATTAATTGTAAATAATGATTTGAATCATGTAAAATTAAAAATAATATTGTTTGAGACAAAATCCATTGTAGGGGTTCAGTAGAAGTAGGATTTGCAAATAAATTTGAAAAAAACGTTGGTTAAAGTGAAGTGAAACTTTAATTCAAGAGAGTTAGATTTTTATGTTGCAAGTACATTATTCAGGGATTGCATATATTACTTCAATTCAATAACAACTGCGTATCCAAAGTTTAATATATCTACCATTGTCTGCGTAACAGCAAAAGGCGAAGAGATATATCAATTATTCAATAGGTACAAATATATTTACTTAGTGTAAACAATGCTGCACTATTAACTTATGGGGGTTTCGTGAATTACACAGTTCCTTTGCATAATAAATGCAATTATTTACATGCTAATGAGATCTTATAGGCATGTTAGAAACAAAAACACGACACTCTTGTCTAAACGTGAATGTAAAACACGTGTTGATTGTTGATATGTAATTATTTTAATAAAACTCGGTCACTTTCTGTAGTTGTACTTGAACCTTGAATACGTAGATATTATTATTACATCTTATTTTAAAAATGAAAAATTAATTAGAAATATTATGATTTTTTTACTGCGGTTAAAATCATAAACAAGTTTATCTGAAAACAATTTACCTACTTTTTTGGTTGCTTGTTAAGAGCCATTTTCTTCAGTTTCTTACCTACACTGTTTCTTAACTAGATTTGAGCTTTCGGTACCGTCGCTTAACGTCTAACGTTTGCTTTAATCTATCAAATTTGTAAAATAAACATCCACACCTTTACTATCGCGTAATAAACTTAAAATTAATGAAAGTTTTATTCTTGTACAGCATACCAATATTTAATGGTTTCGTACACCAGGTTACATAAAAATGTAATTTACAATTTTATTGAAAATATTTGTCCTTTACTGATATTTCGTCTTTTGAAAGTAAGCTGTGTTTATTAAAGTTCAAGCTTTTCTCATTTAGCTTAAAATACGTTTCGATAAAGCTTCATTTTTCAAAGGGAACGAAGTGTTATATACACTAGAATATAAATTTAATTTATTTGCAGACGAATAAGTAACGCATTTTCATGAAGGAACTCGAATAAATCGTTTTTTATTTTCTAAAACTGCGGGTGTGAACGAATTGTATTGATATGAAATAAATTTTGCTAATAACTGTTTAAAGCGCAAGGGCGTTGAGCATAATAATCGTAAATTTTTGGTTTTTTATTTTGCATTTCGGTAAAATTACTGTGGGCGTTGTAATCGGTAGTATAATGTTTGTTAAAAAATTTTAAACGAGGTTCTTCGTTGTTTTTATGTGGGATATTTTCAAATGACAGAATCAAAATGCTGTGTAATTTTCTCCGTTACTTAAGCATAGGGAATAATCTTTCTGTTTCGCAGTTTATACAGAAGATTCTTTATTGAAAAGTTTAGTGAGTGGTGTGAAATAGGCGATTTCGTCGTTTTAGTAAGATAGATCGAAAATCGAAAACTCTGGGTATGAGTATATAAGAATCTGGGAAGAAAGGGTTTTTGAAGATTCAACACAAATACATACGTCATTTTAAGTAACAGTGATCAAAATTGAAAATATATGCCCTTTATTTGTTTTAAACAAATGATTTAATTTTTTTACAAATTTATATGTATATGAATAAAAAAATAACTAAACCTATATAATATGTCCCTTCTTTTCAATACTTCTTTCATCCATCTTTCTTATTCGCCATTTTGCACCAGTACCACTCTTCGTCCCCTGTCACACGATCCTCCAACAAATGGTCCTCGTTTTCCCATCCTTTTCCACACATTCTACACTTTGTCCTCTCGCCCTTCTAGTAATTATTCTCATTTTTTCATGTCCGCACCTAATTCTTGCTATTATCTTTTTTTTTATTATCTTAGTAGGTATTCCAGCTTTTGTTCTAAAAAATATTTCTTTTATTTTTTGTTGTACTTTTCTTCTTTTATATTTGCTCTTCTTTCTTGAATCCTTAACTTTTCTTACTATATCATTTTCTATGTTTCTTCCTTCCATTATTTTCTTCTTTCATAATACATTCTCCTTTGTTCTTATCCCTGCCTTATCCGTTGATTCTTTACCTCCCTCTAACATTTATATAAAACTGTGTTTTCTTTGTTTTATTTATTTCACTTTCGTTTCTCATAACCTTCCTGTTTTCCAGTTTTATCTCTTCGTCTATTATGTATCCCGAGATCTTTCTGTCTATCCCTAATGTCCATTTCTAATATTTCTCGTGCACTCTTTCTAGTTTTTTTTCCTGTTTTCTTTTCCCACACTTTTCCCAATATTTTGTTTAATTTACAAATAATTTTTCTGGTTAAAGTGATGAATATTATAACTACACGTTCTAGGCAGTACATTCTCTGAGAGTGACAAATATATGATACATTCAATATCCAAACTTTATTGTTTATTGTATAGACATTATTTGTATATTTTCCTTTAAGGCTTTCTAAGGTACTTACCTACTTCATTTTTGTTTGTAAACATACGCGTAATTTTTGGTTTTTCTCTTGCACGCAGTGTTTAGTTTCATATCTAATTTGTTACTATTAAAACTGTGTCAGGAGTTGTTCAACAGACAATGCAAAATGCCGGGTTTGTTTGAAGATAATGTGCACTTTGGAGGAAGGTTAATCATTTCATACTTTTAATAGAATTCGTGACTTATTAACGGTAATGTTGGTTTTCTGTCAGGTTAAAAATTACTTTTGAAATTAAATTGAAATTAAACAAAGTGATATGGCGGAAGTGCTTCAAAAAGATTAAAATATAATTTAAGATAAGTCTGCAGTCTGCAATGATTCACAAAAAAGGTATAAAGTATTTAGATATAATGCTCCAATATGTGTGTTCTTACAATCTACTTATGGGTAGAGTAACTGAGTAACAGTTCTGTTAGCACGTGACTTCAACAAACTTTGACTGTTTCACGAGGAAGCGTGCAGACGAAGTAAAACCCTGTTAAAATTATTAATATTTACATTAAAGTTTAGAAAAACAGAAGAACAATTATATGGGATAGGTTACAGCATCATTGGCATAAAGAGTAAATAAACCTTAATGCAAAAATAACAAACTTAGCGCATACAAAAACCAGAGTAACAACTAGTATATGATAAACTAAATGCTACTTCAACGTAAAATATATTTTTAACACTCACAGAAATGCCAATGCGAAGAATATTTTTTTAATAATTGCTATACTAATTTTAAATAAATGAATTTAGAATGTAAACACATTCTTTAACATGCAGAATTTGGAACGACGAATTTGCCAAGATAACCCGAACCTGATTTTTCAGTCCAGGATACCCTTGTTTACATCAAAATCGCATTATAATAATTAAAAGTAGGTATCCAAACAACATCTAAAGTTACATTAAGTGCTTCTAATTTAAGACGTCCTTTTAAAATGTTTTGCTATTTCTTTTTTGGTTGTCAAG
Organism: Abscondita cerata; assembly: GCA_030710515.1. NCBI lineage: Eukaryota > Metazoa > Arthropoda > Insecta > Coleoptera > Lampyridae > Abscondita > Abscondita cerata. The sequence goes on from JALBCR010000293.1 coordinate 448,567, forward strand.
GTGATATAAAAGAGAAGCTTTCAAACGTGTTTTATTTTGTTTGGGAGAAGTAACTTTTTATGGTTATTCAACAATAGTGCTTTTAATGATGATTTATTTTGATTGTTTAAAGTGTAATATTAATATGTATGTTTTAAAACACGTTTTTTTTAAATTGTTTAATGTTTCTGTTAATCTTGTTAGTGGTTATTTTACAAAGAATCGATTTTAACTAATAAGTACATCTTAAGCTTTTACGGCGATTGATTTTAGATGTTTCACCATTTTTTTTCTGAAAATGCTGTCACTAATCATGTATTGCATATTGTATGTTGCATCAATTACGTGCCTCCATTATTCTGTGTGTTTTTTGTTTAAAAAAATTTACACCAAAGTTGATAAAAACGATAATGTAAAAAAATTAATTTTTCTGCAATACGGACAGTGTCTAAAGGAAATTAAACTTATATTACAATTAAAATTATTAATTTTAATTATTAAAATTTGGTAGTTTTATTATATTTTTAAAAACTTTTTTTAGTCGAGAGAGGTATGGCACGCCAGTTTAATATTTATTTCAATTATGTACATAATTTTAATTGTATCGAAAGTATTGTTCAAATTTCCATTATGTACATCAATTCTTAACCTGAAAAAGACGTCATTAAATTTATCACTAGAATCTAGGGAGTTTGAGTTGCACAAAGCGATTGGGTGTAGAAAATTAAAACTCCCTAGAATCTAGTGGTAAATTTTATTCGAATTAAAATTATGTATATTATAATAGAAATACAAAAATTGTTAGTTAAGATAAAAATTATGTGCATACTGGAAAATCAAATAATTGTTATTTATGAAATAAAAATTATGTAAATAATAGAAATTTAATTCATTTTTATTTAAAACTGAAAATTATGTATACAGTGCGGAGGTAAATAATTCCCCCCCCCCCTCTAAATTTGAAACGGTTTAAGATATCGATTTGGAATTTGGACGGCTATAATAAGGTATAAAATACTACAATTTGACATAAAATTGATAGTTCTAAGCTGGGCCTCATTTTATTTTTTGTGTCACGGCACGGCGTGGCGTACCGAAATTATTCCGTTTTTAAATTTCTTGTAATTTTTTTGTAAATCATTTTGGGAATATTTCTATTTGATATCTAATAAACAATCATAAGTTTCAGGAAACGCCGCCTTGGTGGGGTGACAGTAGAGAATTCAAATTTGGGGGATGAATTGAGAATAAAAAGACCTTTCAAACGAGGTATCACTTGACCCTCTTTTGCATTTAAAAAAAAATTCACGCCCAGCCGCCATCTTGAAACATATAGCTATCAATTTTATGTCAAATTGTAGTATTTTATGCCTTATTATAGTTCTCCAAATTTCAATTCAATATTTGAAACCGTTTTAAATTTAGAAGCGGAGGGGCTATTTACGTCCGCAGAAAAAACAATAATTTGTACAAAATTGAAAGATTCTAGTGTTAACATTTAACGTTGAAAGGAAAACTGGAACTGTGTATGTGAAAATAAAGTTAAACAGTTATTAATGGTAATATCTTTTTGCCTATGTTCACCCCTGGATTAAAGGGCGGCTTTAGGGGCTATAGCCTAGGCCCCGTGCTTTATAAAGCCCGAATGTAAACTCATTTTTTTTTACAAGGACATCTTGAAGACAGACATGGGTATACGTAATAAAGTTGCTATACCGTGCATATCTTTTTTTCTGACATAATTTGAGCACAATATAGCAACATTTTTTTTATTAGATAATAAAAATACAGTAAACTTTTTATAATGATTTACGCGAATAAATCAGAGTACGAACCCGATTGTTGTAATTTTTTCTATTAATAAAATTATTGTTGATGTCATTATTAATACAATTTTATAAGATGAGTTTTAATCTTTTTCAAATGTTAAATTCACTTTACAAAATAGTATTATAATGATAATAAAGTTAATACAAAAAAATGCTGCAATCGGAATCGAACCTAGTTAGAAATCGTAAAAAATTTCTAGGCTACAAATTAACTAATTCATCTACGAAGGCCGCTTAATAAATGAAAATCCATTCGGTTAATAAATAAAATAACTTATTTACTAATTTTTAGTAAAATTCGCTTTGAATATTCACTCTTATCTTATCAATTTGTTTTATTTTATCTATCCAACATAATGTTGTTATATTGTGTTCGAATTGTGCCAGAAAAAAAGTAAATGCGCGTGTCAACTTTTCCGTCGGACGTACGGTAAAATAGTTGCAACACTTATTAAAAAGAGAGAAAAGCATCTGTGAAACATAGAAATTGCTATATTATTATTCTAAAAATACAAAATGTCGAAACAATGGGAGAATCTAGGTTGTCGGCACTTTCTTTGTTGTCGATTGAAAGCAACCTAATGAAATTTTTAGAATTTTCCGACATTATTCGTAAATTTTCAGTATCAAAAGATGACAACAATTACTGTAACTTTTTTGTAATACCAAATAAACCTATACATGATTACGTAGATTATATACTTAGTTTCTATCGGTAAAACCAATTGTAGGGGCGGGGGGCCCACATTTTGATCTAGCCCCGGGCTTCAAGAAACCTAAGTCCGGCGGTCCCTATGTGTGCTTTGTTTCGTAAATGTCATATTATTAAAACGTAGTTTTGAAATTAAATTAATTTGAAAGAAGCTTACAAACAGTGGCGGCTTGTCCATGTGGTCATTTGGTCAATGATCTCCCAAAATTTTGACAATATATAAAAAATATTCATTATTACGTGTTTTATTAAAATAGGTAATTAAGTCGCAAGTACAATAACTTAAAATTTATCGGCCGTCGTTCGTAATTCATCCACTTCAACCTTGGGCTGGCGGTGCGAATTGTCCTCATTGAATTAGATCTACCCGGAAAAACTCGAAAACGTGCAGCGCCCGAATAAACGCGAACGTCCGAAACAATAATCAACTTTGGGTCATGAGCCGGATCCCCAGTTTACGTTGACTTCGTATAGGGTGTACAACTACGCTCGATTTTTGATTCGATTTTGCGTGTTTTAAATCAATTTAAGAATTTATATTGATATGTTTTACTGTTGTTGTGTTGTTTTGTAAAAATACTATTTTTGATTCGCGTGTGCATGCGCTATAATAGAAAATGTCGGTAGTGCAGAAAATTAAACAACTAAAAGTGCTAACAAACTTAATTTTACAAAATTAGTTGAGTTCAAGGCAAATTTACGTTTACGTAAGTTTACGACAAACTAGCAAAGACAAAAATAAAGATGTTCATCGAAACTTTCGCAAGGTAATGTACGATTTAGCTAACTGGATATGTGGTTGTGAAGTATCAAATGTATTTTTACTGTTTTGTTTGTTTATTATTTTCTAAAGACTCGTCAGACTCGCTATAGTGCAAATCCGGTGTAAGAGATTTAAAACATTTAAAAGAGGAAATAAAAAAAAACATACTTCGTCTGCAGAACACATGAAATGCTCGGTAAATTTTGCAACCGTAGGAAATGTTGATATTCGTACACAGCTAGACAATGCTTACAGAAAATCCCTTAGAGATTTTAATGAGAATGTTTCGAAAATTGCTATATTTTGAACAGAATTGTAGATTGTATAAAATTTTGCGTTGCATTTGAGTTATTTATATTTTTAAGTATGTCTATTTTTTAAATTAATTTTTGACCTCCCAGTATGATTGACCACGAGCCGCCACTGCTTACAAACATTTTAAACAATTAAAAACCTTTTAAATTTTGTATTACGGAACTATTTTTTTAATAAACAATATTTGAGCATTTAAAATTTTGGTGTTTATAATTTAACAAATTGAATTTTTGATATTAAATTTGTGAGTAAGCATTTCGCGTAGAGCTCCACATCGTTCAAGTTACGCATACAATGTGAGCGATCGTGAAGCACTAACGTTTAATCATCAATTGTTGTCTTTATTATAAAGTAGTTTATAATTATCAAGTGACAATAAAAAAGTGAGAATCAGTTCTAATACCTATACACATTATACTTTTTACCACTAAATTCAAATATTTTGTTTAATGTTCGCTTTATTTATCAATTTGTACTTCGTGATGCTCTTTACTATAGTTTCCTATACTTTATAGTCAGACCATACAGACTCCATGTTTCAAAAACTGCTTTTGGCTTTTGCATATCAATAAAGTATTGGAGTGTAACAATTCTCGAAAAGCTCATACCATACTTAGATTTTAGCTCCCAAATAGCATTTGAATATTAAGAAAATAATTGTTATTTTATTTTATTAGAGTGCCATGATCTCTTCTAAAACAAATGCATAATTAAAAGTAAATGTGCAAAATTTAGTTTTACAAACAATGTTTTTGTCCTTTTTCTACTAAAAACTGACTGACGCTCCAAAAATACTAAAACAAACAAAATAACGATTCAAAGGTTCGTTTATTTATATGCTGCTCTAGGCAATTTTATTACAGGACTGTCGTTTTATAACAATATGTCAGCGCTAATATCAATTCAATGCACGTATAAAGCATTTTCAATATTTAATGTTTACTCTTTGTGTGTTTTTAGTTTTAACAAGCGACGCTTCAATTGATCAGTCCAATTTATTTTCAACAAAATAAACGTGAACGACATTCGTTGTTTTTCTTTAAACCACCCTTTTAACAAATTTAATTATCCACGTTTTAGTATCCTGTAACTCAATTTACGAGTGCTTTTACTCGAGATACAAGTGCATATGTGGTGTCAGTATAAAAAATAAAACAAATTTAACACGATCATTGTATGTCTAGAATCGGTTCGTATCGATTTCTTCAAACATTAATTTTTTGAGATAATAATGAGAGCCAATTCATTTCGTAATGAAAATATTATGGGTTAAAAGCATTTCGACGTTACAATTATGTGAAATTAAAAAATAAAGCTTAAAACTTTGAAGCTTTATTTTTTGCTCTTAATTTACTTGTAGTAAATAAATTACAAAATGTAGAGCGCTATTTTTTTGTAAAAGCGTCGCTGAGGCGCAATCTCAAGTTTGGCTATAACTTATTTTGTGGATAACCTGCAAATTACAGCTAATTTTGGGTTTAAACTAAACTTGAGCTTAGTTTCTCAGGGATTGCTTTTGATAGTCCGTGCTTCGTGTTTGTTAGGATCACGTAATGTTAGAGGAAACGTATTGTTTGGTATTAAAGTGATTAAGTTTGTGCACACCAAAGGATTTTGGGGGCGCAAATAAAAAAAAATCACTATAATAGCGCAAATGGGTATTGATTTAAGGGTTTGTTGCCGATTTAAGTGAATGTTCGGATAAAACAGCAATTGAAATAAATTGCTCAACCGAAGTTTAGTACTTTATTTAATTCAATTTAACTAGTTTTCAAAAGTACTAATCCGAAACAGTTTGAGTGAAGAAATCCCAAACTAATTACAAATATAAAAGGAACGCAATTGCATGTTATTTTTGATGTATTCTTATTTAACCTGTTCTGTTAAATAGCAGTAGGTAATTTTTTTTGTTTTGTTTTGTATATCCTCAAGTCTGTATTTCTACAGCACTTTCTCTACTATGTTTACCTAGATTTTTTTCAAGTCTGTTTACATTACAGTAGTTACAGATTTCCAAAAAGGTGTGATTGGCCCTCAAATATCAGAGGGCAAAAAATGGTAAATTTATGTATAGAATTACATGAATTAGTAATAAACCAAAGCTAGTAGTTCAGTTTACATATAATTTAATATTATAGATTCTTTACAAACAATTCGCCACTTCATAGTGAAGGTATTTGTTAATCAATAAGGTGTTCAGGGTGTTTCAAATTACTGTATACAACCATTAAATAATACAACTAATATAAACATAATTGAAGAACAGCGTGTAATGTAATGACACTTTCATAATCCTAATAAACACATAACCGCTAACTTGACAAGGATAAATCACATAATCAGTTTTATTAGAACCACAACACCAACAATAAACAACGCTTTACTTCATAATGAAATCAAATAAACTGATCATTTGATTGAAGCTCACTAACTTTTTTTTTCAATTTTTTATTGCAACGGAAACAAATAGTTAAATATTTATTCGTTTATTTCAGATATATTCTCAAAATGAATCATAATTTCCATAAATTTAATGCTGCATAAAAGTGGTCGTAAGTACCTAATTTTGGTTTAATGTGTCAAAATACTGGGTTTTTAAAAAGATGCGGCAATATTAAAGGAGGTGATTTGCCCAGGACATTGTATGCAAAAAGTTTCGTTACCGATCTACAGCGTGTTGAAGTTTAATTTAAAAAAACAGTAAAAATTAGATTTTATCAAAACGGCTTGGGGTAATTTTTATTTTTTTTAATTTTTGGTTGGTAAAATTGTTGGTTTGGTAAAATATTTGTTTTTGCCCTTGAATGAACCCTTTATTTTTAAAAATTTTTTTCTGTAATAAATGGACATGCACTAAAATGTTTTTTTTACTCAAAAAGGGTACGTCGTTACTATAAAAAATTTAGAGAGCTTTTTTGCACAATTGAACAAAAGAATTCAAAAATATTTTTTATTTTTAGAGAAATCAAAGGCGTTCTATATTTTCTTAAAAAATAGCCTGTGATGTGCCAATACGCGCGCCACTGGTACAACTGAAACATCGTGTTGTATTGCAAAGAATACGTCTCCACAGCTATTAACGCACCTAAAACTTTTTTTTTATTAAACTTCAACACGCTGTAGATCGGTAACGAAGCTTTTGCGGACCTATCTTTATGGAAACTTTTGTGTATAAAATGACCTTGGCAATCATCCCCTTTAATATTGCCGCATCTTTTTTAAACACCTTGTATATAAGAAACATCGATTTTTTGAACAAGAAATAAAAATCGAAAATTTACTGTATTGTCATCCAAACACAGAACGGATTATTACTGATCTACTTATACAGGGTGTCCTTAGCTAAGGCCTATTAGAAATATCTGGAGAACCGTGATAGCCAGAAAATCAGAATTTGGTATGCAGCCATTTGTGACCAAGATCTATTGTTGTAAAATATTTTAAAATGGCGTCACTTCCGGAAGTACCGGAAGTTGATGATAACTTGGTTTTTTTAAATGTAATGACTATGATTTTATTTTCTTTTATTATTCCAATATGAATTTTAAGTCAACTTTATGTAAGAAACTTCTAACCTAAAATGTCAACTTTCGGTGATAAAGATTGTTTTATGTCAAAATTGGCATAAATCATCTATGTACGAAAAAAATTGTTGCAGTGGAACTAACAAAGATGGAATAGCAAAATTCTGCCAGTGGAAAGGCAAAACATTGCACTTCATCCTTCTTGATCTCAATTTTTTCTACGGGGTAGCGAAAAGTGAATTGAATTAAGTCAATACAAAACATGCCAAAAAGTCATTTTATTTAAATGGGACACCCTATATTTAATTACGTGTGTTGAAAGGTCATTCTTTTCTGCATTGAATGATGTAACATTCTTCTATTCTTACATTGATTTTTTTTTATTTATTTGAATTTGAAATATGAAAGTTAAAAAAATCATATTTATAGTCATTTCAGATAACAACTGTTATCGGTTTTAAGAAAGAGCTTCATTCAAGAGTTATATTGTTACACTTGTTTTGAGTTTGACAACTCATCATCAAATTTGAAATTGTTATTTGAAATGACTATAAATATGATTTTTTAACTTTAAATTTCAAATTCAAATAAATCAAAAAATTCTATTGTAAGAATAGAAGAATGTTACATCATTCAGTGCAGAAAAGAATGACCTTTCAACACATGTAATTAAATATGGGGTGTCCCATTTGAATAAAATGAGTTTTTGGCATGTTTGTATTGACCTAATTCAATTCACTGTTTCACACCACCTTGTAGATAATTATCAAGATTGAGATCGAGAAAGGTAAAGTGCAATGTTTTGCCTTTCCACTGGCAGAATTTTGGTATTCCATCTTTGTTAGTTCCACTGCAACAATTTTTTTCGTACATAGATGATTTTTGCCAATTTTGACATAAAACCATCTTTATCACCGAAAGTTGACATTTTAGGTTAGAAGTACCTTACATAAAGTTGACCTAAAATTCAACTTGGAATCATAAAAGAAAATAAAATCATAGTTATTACATTAAAAAAAGTTGTCATTAACTTCCGGTACTTCCGAAAGGGACGCAATTTTGAAAATATTTTTAAAAATAGATCTTGGTCACAAATATCTGCATACCAAATTCTGATTTTTGGGTATCACGGTTCTCCAGATATTTCTAATGGGCACTCAGTTAAAGACGCCCTGTATAATAATCAATCTTTGTTTTAGTGCGATTATGTGTAAATAATAAGGTAGTGCCATAATATGACATTTTCTGTTTTTGTATATTTAGTGATAAATTTATTTTTCAATTTTTATTTTAACTCGAAAATTAGACGTTTTTCATAATTTTGTAGAATACAACTTAGACTATTGAGCGATTCAAGAAGAATGTTAGAAATCATTGCTTAAGAATTGATATTAATATTTATATGATACCGTGTGTTATCCAATTTTTATTATAAATTTTGAATTTGGAATTTCTCAAAGTTAATTAGTTGATCAAAGACTCAGATAAGCCAATCTTACTTTGATAGTTATATTAAATGACATTTCACTATATCGATTTGTAATCTGATGCGTTAAATACAAATTTTTATCTAATATATATGGATGGAGGAACAGTAATTGTGGAATGAAAAACTATCATACCAAAAAAGCAAAACTTGTATATTAAATATGAATTGCAATTGTAGCAATTCTCCTTTGTGTGAACTTCCGGTGTTTACTAAAGAAAATATGCCACCTTTCCAAAAGGTCAGATTTGGGTTTGATTTCAGTTACTCATTGTGTTAATACTTATTGTAAAAAATATACAATAACATTAATATCAATGAGAATGAAAACAAAAGATAAAGAAATAGTTAGTTTAGAAGTTTTATTAAAATCTTTCTGTTGGAATTTACCCTAAACAAAACTTTTACTATTGGCTCCATGATAGGCACACCATTCAGTTTAGTACGTGCAATAATCAAAATTAGGTTCGTTTTGAATGTAACTATGATTTTGGTACTTGTTAGTAGAATAATAATTACATGTCAAATAATTATATAATGACGACACCACACTTTTTGTATAAAGAGGATATTTTTAGAAAAGTATAGTTTAAAATAAAAAGAAAAGAAGTTGAACAACATTTGCTCACGGAACGTGGGACACAAGAGTAAAGAAACCAAAAAGTAATAGAAATGAAACAACGTAAAATGGCAGAAGAAGAATTTACGACGAGAAGAACTAGATCCAGAACAAAAAAAACTCAAAAAATAAAGGAAAGTTTAAAGAAAATGAATAAAAGAATCGATGAAAACTTATAATAAAAGTTTTTTAAAAAATGGATAAAATGAAAAGATTTGCATAAAGAGAGTATGAAGATTTGAATTGGATAAAGAAAGGAAAAGATAGATAATGTGGAAAAAAAGGGTAGAGGGATATGAAGAAGTAGTAATTAGAAAAGAGGATTGGAAACAGAAAGAAGTAAAGGAGAACATTCATTTAAGCATGTTACATAAATATCAACTGGGAATAGATAACGAAGATGCTAACAGAAAGGATGATGAATATAAATATGGAGAAAATTACAGGAAAATAAAAAACAAAAAGAAGAAAAAGATAGGAGAAACAAAGAATAAGAAGCAATATAAAATGCGAAATAAAATTTGAAATGAGAAATAAAAATAAAACGAAGTAGAAATTGCATAACAGAATAAATAAGAAAAATAAATGAAATTGAAGACATTCAAATTGACTAAAAATGCAGACATGACAGCCAATACATTCAAGTTAATAGCAACATTTAAAATAAGAGAATTTCAGTGTTGCTAATAGGAAACAAAACTAAATTTTCAAAGAAAAGAACAAAATCTAGAATAATTTTGAGATTTAAAATAAAAGTAAGATAGAATCTACGGAAGAAAGCAAGAAAATACGAAGAAACTATAGCAGTACAATACACTACAGTAGCAATATGAAATGATACTGTACAGTTATTATAATTGGGATATTAAAGATTACAACAAAATTATAAGTTTTTAAACTGATAGGTAAGCCACTATTTAAACTGTGGAAGGACGAAATGACAAATAACAAGCATACACGGAAAAGTTTGTAAATTTGAACTTTTAAGTATCGATATGCGTTATTAATTTCTCTTATTATTTATCGTGGGCATTAGAGCAAATAAGTAATAAGAAAATTAAACTTTGAAACTGTATTAAAATAACTACTATTCGACCCTAAGTTTAATAAAGCATTTGTAATAGGGATCTACTGATTCAAGTAATTTAATATCTGCTATAAATGTCTAGAGTTATAATGTTTTTTGGGTCAGAAAAAGTCTCTCATCGAAGTGTGCTCACAGCGTAGTGACCGCGTCTAATGTCCTAGTCCCAAGTTTAATATATATTGACAAACATTTTTTATAAATGTTTACCTACTTAAACAGTATAAGATGTTTATTTTGTACAAGTTCCAGTTAGTTATAAAAACCCTAACTATCCGTTCCATAGTTTTATTATAACTGCTAATATTGAATTATACCTGAAATCAAAGATCACACGTCAAAATGGGGAGGAATTAACCGAATAATTTAAATCCTAAACAGTAGGTCCTATTTGTATTGTATTAAACCGTAAATTCTACTGCATAGAAGGTTCATTATCAAATTCCCAATAGTGCAATAGATTCAGATCTATATAATGCTTTTGCTACTTATATTTAAACCTATAAATTAATAAAACGAGGCTGTTTCTCTAATACTACGATTTGTTTTATATAGAAGAACTGATGAACATACCTAATATCTGCGAAAAGTAAACAATAAAATATAAAAATTGTTTTGTGTAAAATAATGTTGTTCCAACACAGTATTTATTTGCCGGAAGATTATTTTCTGTTAGATTTAATATCGCGGACGTGTAGTTCTTAACATCTTTCTTTCTCTAACTTTATTTGTTTGTGCACGTGGCTGCTCCAACAAAACGATTTGATGTATGCGATTTGTGGATATTTGAGAAGCTTTATTTCTCGTCCAATTGGTTTTCCTTCTTTTATCTTTTTTTATATTTGGATGTGATATTTAACTAAAATTAAATTGTCGTATGAAGTAAGCCTCCTATGAGATTTAATAATATTTTAATATTTACTACTAAATTTTGTTTATGTATCTGTTCTTTTTATTTATTTATTTAAAATGGTATAAATTTTTTTTATACAATTTTGGTAGATAGGTACTTACATAAAAGAGTATCTAAAGTTTTTATGCTGATCCGTTAAACAGTTGTGGGTCTAAAAGAAAATGTGCAGCTTTTTCTTATCTTGTGTGCGAACTTACTAAATGTTTGTGTTAATATTTTTGAAAGATTTCACCTATTATACTATTATAAATATTAACGTATGGATATGTACATGTATTGTACTTTCAAAAACATCAGTTTATATAATAATCTAAATTAGTATTCAATTTTACTTACTACACCACCTTCAAAATTATATTATGTTATGTTATCTCCTTAGTTAAAATTAATTTTTGGATTGTATACTGAAAGTGTATGAAAACAAATTTGCATATATTAATATTGAACCTTCTACAATAAATGTTTAATACAAAAAAAAAAAGTTTAAAAACAGTTTACTTTAGCCTAAATAAATATTTAAAACCATAAATTTTTCTCTTTTAATTTTACATTAGTATGTAAGACTGTTTGTTATAAGAAAAATTTACGTCACTCCAATGCCCAAAACTGTAAAAGCTGAGCACATAATGGAAAATATCTGTAACTGTACTTTTACTTTTTATTACAAATCGGCAAAGTACTTTGTTCCAAATCTGGTTTTAATTGACTTATGTATTGAAAATACCGTTATGTTGAAGGCGCCATAATAACACAAATGATGTAATACAGTTACAATTAATGATCAATAAATACTGAGGTGACTATTGGAAAAATATTATTAGTTCTCATAATGTTAAAAAAATAACCTTGCCACCATATTATTTATTATACTATTTGGATAATTAATTAAACCATGCAAATTTTTGTTTTAACAAAATTTGGGCATATTATGTATAAATATTATCTCAACAATATCTATTTTAATTAAATTTCAAACAAAAATGTTTTTATTTTGTATACCTGTTATTTATAAATTAAATAATTATATGAACTTTTTGGATTTCTTACTTTGCAACTGTAGTTTTCGGTTGCGAATAATTAAACAGAGAATTACATTTTTTTCCACTACAGCAGGGTTACAAAGTTTCTTTTACAAAAATTACGATGAAAATTGAATTTTCCTCATAGTAGATCTATCCCGTGATTACTCTTACTACTTCATTCATGTTAGTACCAGGTGCGCCATCTAGACAGGACCTATTGAAATGTTTAATAACTCCGCCAATTTTCAGCCGATTTGACAAATCAGTCTGATTTTGAAACGTTAGCCTATGCCATTTTAGACATGGATCGACACAGCAAAAATCGGGCTGAAATTGTAGCTTATGTACATCGAAAGCAATCGTTCAATTGTGAAAACTGTACGTGCCTATCGTAAGAAATATGGGAGACATTCGGCATCTTCCGCCAAGACAATTCGTACTTTGGTGAAAAATTTCTTTGAACACGGGTCTGTAGCTACTAACAAACCGAAGACTATTGAACAATTAAAAGCTAATATCAAAGCGGACATTGCTGCTATTACGAAATGTTGTCAAATACAATGCGAAATGCCCAAAAAAAGGCCGCTTTTTGTGTTTCTAATGAAGGCGGTCATTTGATCGATATTGTATTCTGAGTGAATTGTCAATAAATGGCATTCTATACCCTAAATAAATCTTGTTTATTTTCCAAAATCGGCTGAAAAATGGCGGAGTTATTAAACATTTCAATAGGTCTTGTCTAGATGGCGCACCCGTTATGTGTCTTACCGTTGATTGAAATATTGGTACCAATATTTCAATCAACGTCCATACTTTAGAAATCCTGCACTCATGCGCTTTGATGGCCTATTTTTTTACTTCTTCCTTTAGGTGTTCCTAGTTAGATACTCCTTGACTACTAAACTTGCATCAACCTGGATCTCTTGCTGCAACTGTTTTGATTTTCGTTGTCGATATTTTCATGTTGTATTGTTTCGCCAATTTATTAAATGTGTGTAAACCTTTTTTTTTGGCTATTATGAGTACATCATCAGCGTAACGAACTATTTTAATTTCATCGTTTCTCATGTTATATCCTCTGCCGTATCTGGAAAACAAGATCAACATCAAGAACTTAAATTCTAGGCGTTAATCTTGATTGTGCGTTGTGTGAAGTTTTCACGTTATACAGGGTGTAACATAAAGGTTGGGAATAAATTAAACTGTGGATTCCTTAGTAGAAAACAATTTTTTTTTCATATGTAATTTTGCTTTACGAATTTTCATTTCTAAGTTACATGTTGTTAAAAAACTAGAAAAAAATTCAATTTAGTGTAAAAACTTCTAAACGCTAGAAGATAATCAACCAAAATTTTAGCCGGAGGTTAATTTGGTAGTGCCTTACTGACAGTAAAAATATTGACTTTGTAGTTTACTCAGTGGCGTGTGTACTGATATTTTTTTTTCGAAAGAAAATGTGATACGCCAATGGTGAATTTTCTTTTTATTTTCTTCAAGTGTTCACTAGTTATTACACTAAAACGATTTTTTTTAATTAACACTCTGTAACTTAAAAGGGAAAGTTCGTAGAGCTAAACTACTTATGAAGAAAAATTTTGTTTTTTACTAAGGAATCCACTGTTTAATTTATTCCCAACCTTTATGTTATGTAATTATACCTTCTATGTGTATGTATTAGGCAGGATTATGCTAATAACAATTAGCAAAACGTCGCTATTTTAATTTTCAAAAATTAAATTAAAGAATTTTTCATACCGATTTCCCGTTTTACTTACCAACTGGTAATCTTTCCGGTTGCAAATATATTTACTTACAAATAACTATTTTGGTTCAGGTAGCACAAAAATACACTTTTACGATGTGGGTTTTCCAGGTACAATCATTTGGTAGACTACATTGTGGTTTTTAAACGTATAGTTGTAATTATTACAGCAAGTTAAAGAATGTCGTTGGTATTCAACATACTAATGACTTGGTAAAGTAGAAGTTTTTTTTTCTAATTTTAATAGTTTAGTTTCCAATAACAGTCAACACACACAACCATTACCTATTCATCAGTCAATTTTATGCTAGAACTGAATCATTTAAGTTTATTTTTTATTTCAAATAACTTTAATTTTTAAAAAGTGTTTTATTGAAATTATCATCTAATGTGGAATATATGTATTTTCAGAAATTTGTTGATGAAGATAAATTAAACTAATTTTTTAATATAGTTCTAAAAAATAGTAGTTTGTGTTCCTAGCCGCAAGAAGTGGTCAGGCTCGGCTGCGCCTCGCCTTACCATATATTCTTTCGGCCCGGAAAACGTTCACATTCTCGTCATGGTTCACACAATATTTTTTATCCTGCAGGACTGTAATAAAGGGTATTCGCAGGTCTATAGGGAGGCGAAAGGACGCGTTTGTACGTCTAGGCGTGAAATTATATGTTTTCGTGGCTAAGCGCGAAATGTTTCGTCATTTTCTCCAGCCTACGCCGCGATTAAGAAAAACGATTGGTGCTTCAGGTGGCTATGAAGATGGACATTCTCTGGACGAAGATAATTTACCTTGTTTTCAATAAATTCATCTTTACTCCTTGTTCACTATTTACGCCACCTCCAACAAGCGGCAAGTCAAACCATGCCATGGGAAAATTATTAATGTCATAAATGTCAATTACACCTCAAACAATCCTGTTTTCAATATAAACATTTCTAATAATTAAACCAAAAGTTGTATGTGTCAAAACAAATTTTTTGGTGTTTTGTTTTTATGTTTAGAATTAAAATAATGTTACTTCCAATAATACCAAACCAAGCGTTTACCGTAGAACTCGACATCGCCCCGATAAATTTAGAAAAAAAATGGTTCAAACAAAAAGCTATAGACAATAGAATTTCCAACAACTTTTCTCCTTCAATTTTTTGTAAAACTGATATTGGTGAAGATATTGTTACAATAATTATTTTGTCACGTGATTGTTATATCTCAGTAATTACTTATCGGATCAAAACATAATTTAAACAAAAGTTGTGTATCAATAAATTATAAACAACTTTTATTTGAAACAAAAAGGTAAAATAAATTTTTCTAATTATTTCAAAAATTCAAAATCTGTGTAGGTTAACGCCCTTTTGGGTACATACATTATGCCTAAACTAAATCAGACTTCGAATTATAAAATTAAAATCTTGTAGAAAGTTTCATAAAAATTTGACACCTGGTTTTCTTGATATTTTGTTGACATACGGACGAACGGCCGGCCGTCGAACATACATTTTTGCTTTATTATAACGTACTAACTCTAATTCGTCGTAAAAAATGAAAAATCAATTTCTGTGTGATTCATTTTTAATTATTCGTTACGACGTTTTCAAAATAATTTAAAAAGTTTTATCTCTTGTCGACCATTTGAAAGGTCGGTGGCTAATGTGGGTGGGCCATTTTCGACACTTTTAAAAGGAAACTCCTTCATCCAGTTGAGATAGGCAAAAACTGATGTCGGTGTCTGAGGCTTATTTTTAATGAGAAAGCACAATGGCGAAAACCGTATGGCGATATCCATTGTAGTGTCGAAGATACAGGGTGATTTTCGAATATCTGAATATCTTAGAAAAATGTCTGTAATTGTTTCCAGTTGAAAATTTTCAATTTCTGCAAAACATTGCTTCCAGCACTTTTTACGTTAGAGTCTAACGTTTTCAAAATGAGTATACGGGGTCACGTCAAAAAGTAATCGTACCAAATTTACTTTTTTAAATAGAACGCTCTGTATATTTTTATCTATTTTATTTCTCTCATAAATACCAATTTCAAAATATAACACATTTATGCTTTACTTTATTTTATTATTTTAAGCATCTTAAATTTTTGTGTGCAAATTCTTAAAGGCGCATTCTGGATAATGTCGTCCTTGAACGGCGTAGGCATAGCTTTGTCATTCAGTTCAATGAGCAATGCAATGGAGATAACCACATATCGTTATCTATTATGGGTTTCAAAGATACAGGGTGATTCTGTAAAATCTGGATTTTTTAAATGTGAGAAAATATGAGAGAAATTAAATAGACACTACAATGGATATTGCCGTGCGGTTTTCGCCATTATGTTTCTCATTAAAAATAAACCTCAGACACCGACATCAGTTTTTGCCTATCTCAATTGGATGAAGCAGTTTCCATTTAAAAGTTTCGAAAATGGCCCACCCTGTACATACATCATAATTTTTTTGCACTAAAAATAAAATAAAAATTTTCCAAATTTGTAATTAAGACAATTAATTTTTCTATTGTAAACATGAATTTTGGTGACAAATGTTGTAACATAAAATAGAGCAGATACTCACAATATTTAAGAATTAAAAAAATTATACACGCACATGTAAAGCTGATTACTCACCATTACATACATTACATAACTGTATTCATAGTTTTAAACTCATTAATTCTAATTAGGATTAAAAAAAAAGCAAAAAATTTTAATTAAACTTAAATTCTCTAAAGTATAATTACAAATTAACTTCAACAAAAATTCACTTAAAACTCACGAATTAACTTGACGCCACAATGCAAACGAACTTACTTTTAATTTCAGTTCATCAAATAGAACTACATTCGTGCAAACTCAAAAAGAAATTATATTTGCAAATTTGTGAGCTTTTTAATGTTTAGTTTTTTCAACAGCTTTATGCTTTATGTAAAAATTGTCTTTAAGAAAAATAAATGAATAAATTTTATTTTTTTAACTGGAACTCGCGATAAACATTCTTCAGATTTATAATGAAACTTAAAAGTTTACAAAAACTGTCATATCTTCAGAAACCGAAAAGTTTTAGAAAAGTTTTGGACGCTATTTTAGTTACGATTCATATTTTTTTTTAGAACAAATTTTTCTTTTTGAACGTTTATGTTTATTTATATCAAGTTTTATAAATATATCTATTTCAATAAACGTTTGTTTAAAAGTTTTATTGCTTTGAGTTGTAATATATAATACATGTCTGTGTGTTTACAATTTCTTTTTTATAATTTTACATTGATAAACTTGTACTATTCTAAACAGTTTGTAGTCTATATGTCTTTTATAAACTTTTTAATTTTTTGCTACAGTGCAACAAGCGTTATTAATAACCGTATTCGAATCGAAGTTATTTGCTGTGACGACGTTGTGATTTATTCATATATTAATGCTTGTAATTAATTTAATAACGCACGAGATATCAAGAAACAAACTTCTGGAACCTTTTTCTACCGTGATTTTAATAAATTAATTTTATTAGTTCTTGGGTAAGTTGTTCTGTTTATTTCGTCATTTGAACCTGCTTATGAACAAGTTTAAAAATGTGATTCTAATTGTAGGACGGAATTCATTTTTGCTAAAATTTTAAATCGACGATAGAGCATCTACATGTCGGGGTACATTATTTGGTACATTTTATTCATGCGTATCCATATCTTCCTAAGTTTTCAATCAACATTAAGGGTGTTTGGTAGGTTGTTCAGTCTGTATAGTTTTCAATGCAATCTAGTTCAGTTATAACTCGAAAGTTTAATCGTTCATGAATATTTATGAAGATTTGGTAAACGATATATCATATAGTATAGAATTTGGCATAATTTTAGTAAAAAAAATTATAATAGTAATTTATACAACTAATGTTATGACCGAATTAAACTTTCAAGTTGCCAAACCCTTTTACGACTTATTAAAAATAAAAAGACCAATAGACTTTAGTTTCCCAGGGAGTAGGTAAGTAGACAACTTTATTTTTATTGTAAGTGGTTATTTGCCAAACAATCGCTTCTCGAATTGTAGCTTTTAGTATTGCTATCACACAGCCTTAATGGTTGAAAAAAATGTCAATATTTTGTATACTCTTTAAGAAGCCGGACAGAAGTTTTCAAACTGAATGATGCTAATTTCTGAGCATCTATTTCCTTAATAAATAGAAACAGTTGATGACTTTCTTTCGTTCTATTTATCTGAATTATAAACAGTATGTGTTACTTAGTAGCATTTGTTTCAGTAAACTCAGCAAACGAATAATATTTTTTTAGTAACTGAAATTAAGTTTTTGCATTTTCTATTTATACTTAATAGTTTTCTTTTAAGCTAAGAATTTTGTTTAAATTTCATTGAAAAATTAAATTTTAACAAAAACTTTATTTTACTATGTTATAAAAAAGATAATAAACTCCAATAATAAGATATTTTCATTCAATTTTAACTTTTTTGTTTATTTACCGTTAACATCGACTTTTACTATAATAGTATTATCTTCAGTAACCAGTACTATTTTAAATATAATCTGTATGGACGTTTTTTATTTGTAAACTGCGTGGTAAATTCAGTCATCAATCGTATATCACACAGTACAGCTTTATTCAAACACAATTTAACAAAAAAATTCTTAAAAGTGTCCATTTGAAAGAAACTCGCGATAATTACTCTCGATAGTTACTCTCACTTGCTTGTCCATTTGAGAGTGGTTGTAAACATTTTGACTCTCGAATATATCCCCTCACACTATCGGAGAGCTTACATCAGATAGTGTGTCCAGTACATGGGTCCACGAATTTTATTAAACGAGAGACGCCAATGCGAAATGCGATATCGGATTTTGACAACAGACAATTAACAGAACTAATGTTTTACTTTATTTTTACATCATTTTATAGGTGATTCATATAGTAGCCTGTAGTAGTACTAATTGGTTTTTCTGTTTCGCAATTTCTATAGTTTTGTTTCCGTATTATTACACGATACGGAAATAGAAGCTCTTTCCGTACTGTTTTAGGGATTTTATAAATTTTAGTGTATAACCAAATAATTTACAGTTTTAATTTTGACGTAAGACAATTAAGTGAGGTTTTGTTTGGTTAGTTCTTATTAAGTAGATTTTAATATTCAAAGAAAATTTAATGTTAATTTATGAAACAAAACTTAACAAACAATATTCTTCCATCGACCGCGCGTTTATGATTTACATTAATGTAAACAAAATTGATTTTAGTATGAGGCAACTATACATACATATTGCCGTTTTATCTTCAATCAACGAAAACATGAAAGTATAAATAAAAAATCTGTCGTAATTTGTAGCAAAGCAAATTTTAATAATAACAAATCGACATTAATCTACAATTATAATAAATCTTGAATTTGTTCAGTGATTTTTAAGACATTTTTCTACTGTATCCAACATTCCAATGATAACGTTTAATAACATGTTAAGGGTGTTCAGGTCATCTATTTTACAAACTATTCTCACGTAGTTCTTCAATATTATTTACTCATTGTTCAAAAGTTAGATTCTTTAAGTAAGGCTGTAAGAAAAAATCAAAACTATAAAAAGTAAGCATTCCGAATTCTGAAAAGATCTTTTGGAGGTGAAGCGGAACCACTTTAACAAAATGTTTTACCAGGATGTATTGATATCTAGTTAGCCTAGACCAGTTCCTTGCATAAACAAAATATTGCGTTACCATAGCAACGAACAATAACTTATTAGAAGTGTCAGTGTAAAGTTTGACGTCAAAAAGTACTCAAGTACTTGTATTTAAAAAGGGTTAAGAGGTAAGCAGATTTACGAAGATATGCTTAATACCCTTGGTGATCAATGTCCTTCGTATGCGACCGTCAAAAATTGGAATGCAAGCTTCAAAAGAGGTAAATTTTCCATTGAAGATGATGACCGATCAGGAAGGCCAGTTTCTGTGTCAGTCCCCGAAAATATCGATGCAGTTCATGACATGATTTTATCAGACCGTCGAATTGGGCTAAAACGGATATCTGAAGCACTGAATATTTCATACGAACGCGTTCATCATATGGTTCACGTCAATTTGGACATGAGAAAAATTGCTGCAAAATGGATCCCCAAATGTTTGAATGTTGACCAAAAGCGTGCAAGGGTAGAAGCATTGCGTTCGATCTGTGCTCGATTTGAAAACGATGTAGACTTCTTAAACCGAATTGTTACTATGGATGAGACTTGGGTACATTTCTACGATCCAGAAACAAAGCAACAATCGATGGAATGGCGACACTCTGGTTCTCCAAGACCTAAGAGTTTCGTGTCCAAAAATCTGCTGGAAAAGTTCTTGCTTCAGTTTTTGGGATTGCCATGGAGTAATCATGATTGATTTTTGGATAAGGGTAGAACAATAACTGGAGATTACTATTCGACATTACTGACCACTCTACGGGAAAATATTAAAGAGAAAAGACGCGGAAAGACCAAAGGTTTTTGTTTTTGCAGGACAACGCCCCTGCACACAAATCTCATGTTGCCATGCAAAAATTCGT
The DNA here is from genome assembly GCA_030710515.1 of Abscondita cerata. NCBI lineage: Eukaryota > Metazoa > Arthropoda > Insecta > Coleoptera > Lampyridae > Abscondita > Abscondita cerata. The sequence goes on from JALBCR010000293.1 coordinate 469,104, forward strand.
GATTTAGGGTTTGAATTACTAGAACACCCCCTTATTCACCCGATTTGGCTCCGTCCGACTATCACCTCTTTCCTCAACTGAAAAAAAGTTTAAAAGGTCGTACATTTTCTTCCAACAAGGAGGTAATAGAAGCTGTGGAGGTCTGGTTTGCAGAGCAAGAAGAAACATTTTTTAAAGGTCTAGAGACGTTGCAGGTTTGCTGTAATAAATGTATCCAATTAAGAGGAGAATATGTTGAGTAATAAAATATTTTGACATTGAAATTTTGTTTGGTTCTATATAGTAGGCTAAGAATTTTTCAATATATCCTCGTATGTAAACTCTACATGCACGTGTTTGTGAAATTATAGAACGGTAAATGTAAAACCAAACTTCATCGATAAGGAGTCTTAAGCAAATATGTCTCTGATAAAAGTGTTGCAAAGCCATTGACAGCATTGAATATGTGCAGGATAATTGTCTCAATAAGTTGGTAAACTGCTTGCACGCAGTAAGGATATAAATATCTTTCTTCGGTATGATGCGAAAGTCATTATATAAAGTTCAATTTGTTCGAAATGTTGCAAGTTACATCCATGATATATCAAACATTGTCAAACGCTTTTGGTGTTGTCTTTGTAGGTGGACCATTATATTGATTAAGCACCAATCCGTTCCCACAAAAAATTTAGTCTTCTTGTTTTACTGTGATGAAAACTATTTTATTTCAACAAAACAATCGAAATGGAGTAATTTAATTCTCCAACAACTTGGGTGAGCTTATATTAAAATACTGTTGGCAATAAAAGACGAACTACTTTTTGTCGCACTCTGACAGTTGCAAACTTTGTCTTCCTGCGACAAAAAGTATTGTTGTGACACTTGTTTTTCAATATACTATTTCTAAATTATGTAATTTACGTTGTATTTCCTCAACGGAGCAACATAATCTTTTGGAAAATTGTTTTACAATCTTATCTTTTATATCCCGATTACGTGTCCGCTAGAGAGCAAGTCTCAACTTGCTTAGTCTTCCGATAACAAGCTGGCTCTCCCCGATAGTCAGCTGCTCTCCAGAGTAATCTCGAGAGTATTACTATCAAATGGACACTTTCCTTTTTCTTTATAAAAATTATTGTTTTTAGCAAAAACTACATTGAATTTATACATATGTAGTTTAAGTTTATAATTTTTAGTATTAAATCTTATATTCCTATAGTGGAGGGAAGGCAAAATAAAACACTCTTTTAATTAGCTAACGTCTCGCTCACAAAATGTGATCTTCTTCAGAGCGGCTTAAATTCTGGGAGTGTTGTCACAATTAGTAAAATTCATAAGAAAGTTCGACAAAATTACAAACCGTTTTATAGTTAACTTGACGAACAAACACGGAATGTGTTTCAGTGCACATTGGCTACGAAATGCAGTTTACTAAATTGTACAGGGTTATTCATTATAAATTACCCACCCCTTATTATCGTTATTAAAGTTATACATGAAAGTTGACGGGTCTAACTGAATTTTCTTAAAATGCTATCAATAGTTCAGTTACTCGCCGTTTACAGTAATATGTAATACCCTATATATTATTACATTTTTGAAGAGACGTTTTTTTTCTGATTTCAAAAATATATCATATGTCGTCTTTATCTTTTTTAGCCGTTATTGAGTTATTAATCATAGAATAACCCAGTTACTTAATACGGAATTGTTAACATTGTCAAAGTAAGTCGTATAAATGATAAATATTGTGTTTGGTAATTGATATTTCATTAATTAAATCACCAAAATGGTTTATAGTGAAGTAGAAAAACTTCGTATATTTACCTGTTATATTCAAAATAATAAAAGGTGGGTAATTTATAGTGAATAACCCTGTACATGCTAAAATAAACGTATTTTAATTAACGCATTTGTAATCTTTTTTTTTATGGTAATCATCATTTGTAGAATAAAAAATAAATATTTTAAATAATTTTATTTCTTGCTATTTACAAATAATATTGCTCTAATCACTTTGTTTTGTCAAATTGATGCGTTTCTTTTTTAAATGAAAACTTAATATGTCCAATAAAATATGAGATGAAGGAAAGAAATAAAAACAATATTAACTTGTATGACAGTTTTTTTAAACCCTTAACAGATCAACTGCGAACTTATCAAGTTTTATAGTATGTATTCTTAGTTTTGACTAAAACTTTGTTCGCAGTAACACCTCATTGACGTTCACGCTTGAAATAGTAGAATAACTCCCGTTGAATGAGCAAGTCACGTAAAATTAGAAAATGCAACCGAATCGATGTTGCATAATATAATCAAGTTACAATTGCGCATCCTCAATTACAATTAAAAAACTAGTCCACAACATACATATTTTAACAGTAAATAGAATTATACAGTCAAAGCACGCGACAACAAATTATTACGGTATTCAAAAGCAAGCTATAACGTTCCCGAAAATCTACTTCACCTACGTGTCGAGTCGGAAGTCCTATTCGCGTAGAACTCATTTATAAGAGCTTTCGTGCGGAATCACAATGAACAATACTTATGTATCCATCGATGCAAAGCGACAATCGAAATTAAATTACGCATTTTGTTTCAGATCAAAATTACTTCTTCACGGGATCTCAACGGTTCCCGCACAGTTACCAGCAAACCGCAAACGGATTCATCGACACACAGAATCCCTTTAGCAATTTGCCTTCTGGTTTTGGGACGTTACGAGATAGCAGCTTTGTGCCAAATACAGACTTAGATACTTCAGAATTACCGTCGCACCTTCAACGAACTCTTCCACAGTATCACCAATTGGGTTTGTTTGATAATCAAAGAGATCAATCGAAACTTCATCCACCAGCATTTAATTCACCTATACAAAACACAAATTTGGCTCGATTTACTCAACAAATTGCGCCATCGACCCACAGACCTAGTTATTCTCACCTATTCTCAAAAAATTCGCATAATCACGATCCCTCGCAAACAGAGACGTTTTTGGGTGAAATCACTATACAAAGTCCGGCCGAGTTACCTGCAGAATTTCAAAATCGTAACATAGGTGGTTTTCAGCCATCGGTACACTTTCCAGTCCAACCCGTATTAAATAAATTTAACAACAAAAATAATAACTCAAAACCCAGCAGCGACGTACAGTACGAAAAGCTGTTAAAAGCACCTCAAGTAGTAAATCAAAACTTGGACTTTATTGAAAAGCCGACGCCTTCTAGAAATAATAATCAACTGGGTGGTATTTCGAAACCGAATTATCTCAATCATCGTACTCGCATTTTTGCACCGGAGCCTGGAAATCGTCCACAAATTAACAATTATTATGTGAACAACGACGGAGAAGTTTTTATCACTACCAAAAAAGTAAGTCGAAATTCTCCATTTTCAACCGCGATTCCGTCGTCACTTTCTAAACAACATCGATTTAATCCAACAACCGCAACCTCAACTACAGAAGACCTTAGAACAATTGAAAACACATTTAATTTAGATTCATTATTAGAAGAACCCCTCGATAAATCTGAACACTCGAGCAACAAAGATAACGTTGAAGTTGTACAGGCTGTAACACTCTCTCCAGATAAATTTTTTTATCCTATTCTTAATAATACGGATCAGGATGATGAATACGAATATGAGACTACAGAGCTTTACGACGACGAGACAACGGAAGTTAACGACGACACGACAGATACCACGGAAGTTAACACTATCAATGAAAATTTAGCAAACGACGACCACAATTTTAATGTAGAAGGAAATTCGAAACCAAAAAATGTCGATTTTAGTAATGGCACCAATGGTGAATCAAACTACGATGTTTTAACAATGAAACCATCTGCTATGGTTAAAGATGACAACTTTAATAAATTTGTAGATAGTTCCGTTATAGACAATACCACGGACCCTCCTCCAGAAAATAACCCCATGCCAAATTTAGAAAATGCGGTTGTGTCAGTTGTTACAACTAAAAGCATTATAAATAACACAGTTATTGGTACTCTACCAGAAAACCAAAACGTTACTCAACCGATGGTTCTTACAACTCAATCAACCTTGTTAGAAAGTATCAATCATCACTCAACAACCGACACTCAGATTTTGGAGCAGTTAACATTGCCTCAACATAGTGTCGATGAAGAAACGTCAACAGAAGGTTGGGTAGTAGTAGCTTCAGTACAGACCAGCCGAAGTGTTTCTGGAGCTCGCTATCTTCCATTCCCTGTAGTCGAACAACATGAGCGTACAAAGTTTCTTAATGAACCCGAAGCGGACAAAAATAATACCGAAACCGATGAAATCACCACTACCACTACCAACAACGAATCTTCCACGTTATTAACGAGAGAAAAACAAAATACATCAACAGAAAGCTTAATTGACAAACTAGATCGTGTTCAGTCCGATCTATCGAGCAGTTTGCTTACAGGAAGTTTTAACAATGGCGGTAACAATATCGCTGTAATTACCGAGGGTTTGTTAGATAAATCTGACGAAACAACAATGTTTGATTCACCTACAACTACTAGCAGCACACCGAAACCAGCTAATTCTGGTCCTCCACCAGTTGTTATAAGAAAATTTTCTCCTCATGCACGACCTACAACTCCAAGAAGTAAATTAGCATTTAAATTACGCAACCAATCGCGAAAAATTAATTCTCCACTTGATGCCGAAAAACCTCAAGCTGATCAACCTATTAAATTATTAGTACCCGAAATAAAATCTAAAAATGGTACTACTGACGATCATCAGGTATATCAAATCAAAACCAAATTATTGTTCAAGACGTCAATCAACCGAAAGAAGCAGAATTAACACAAAAAACATTAGAAAGCATACTCAATAAAATTAATTTTAAAGAATCTAATGCTTTCCTTCCTCCAGGATATCAAGAGAAATTTGAAAATCAAAATTTATCCAACACAAATAAATCATTAAAACCTGACGACATTTTAAAAAATATTACGCCTGCAGACATATCCGCATTTTTACCACCAGGTTATAAAGAACCCGTTGTCGAAACTTCATCTAAACCTTCAATCGATTTGAGTATGTTATTACCATCTGATCACAAACCTAAATCTGCCTTGGGCAAACCGAACGTTACGACTGTATACAGACCATCTTTTAAAAATACTTCAAACAAAAGTGATACTCTTTCAAATGTATTTAAAAAATTTAAACAAGATGATATTTTAGCTCTTTTACCACCAGGTTATAAACCTCCGATAGAAGAAAATGTGAACAGTAGCGACATTATAGGAAATATTTTAAAGAAAACTAAGCAAGATAATATAGCCGCATTATTACCTCCTGGATACAAACCACCAGAGGACGAAAAATCTAAAAATAAATCTGACGTTGTAACGGGACTATTAAAGAAAAGTAAACAAGACGACATAGCTGCCTACTTACCACCAGAATATAAACCTCCAGGTGAAGAAAAACCTAAGGACGTCATTGCCGGTATTTTAAAGAAAAGTAAGGAAGATGATGTTTCCGCTTTTCTTCCTCCTGGTTATAAATCGGGTAAATCTACCACTACAAAGCCTCAACTAGACGTTACTAAACTAGATGACATTAAAGCATTTTTACCTCCTGGGTTTAAGCTTTCGACCGAAAAATCGAACATCGATTCTTTATTGACGAAATCTAATTCGGACGATTTGACCAAATTTTTACCTCCAGGTTATAAACCACTAAAAGAAGAAAATGAAACTAACTCGGAAAAAAAGTTAAGCAATTTATTTGAAAGCGCTAAAGAGGATGACGTGGGTGCTTTCTTACCTCCTGGTTACAAGTCAAGATTTAGTTCTCCTAAATCTACAACGACTACAGAAACTCCGAGTACAACTACAGAAAAAATTAAAGAAACAACTACACCGTCAAACTTTAAAGTTGTTTTTCCAAGTAGACCTGGGGGAGCTAATAGAAAAACTCCAAAACCTTCGTCGTCAAAGATCCAAAGTGCGAAGATACTCCACTTACTATAATTAGGGGTTGGCCCTCACGGTAAGATGGTACTTTAGCACTTACTTGCAGTTACCTAAGTGTTTTTTGTAGAGCAACGACTGAGTTTACAGGATGGCCTACACCATCCACAACTCCTTTATCAATTGAGAAACTATTAGAAAGAGCCAGAGCAGCAGTGGGTGCTACTACAAGTACTACTTCGGCAACTGTAACCACCACAACAATGTAATCAACTACGACAACGACCACAACAACTCAAGACCGACTTCACTCCGGGCAGTGCGTTTGCCGAATGTGACTTAGCCGGTACTATTAAATTAATTGGAGAGGGCCAAATGGGTACCCGAATTATTAGATCGTAACAAAAAGAATGGCACATACCAGTTGTGAAGTTTCAATATCAGGTAGGTCGATGGTTTTCTAATTTATTTGAATATACCTTACTTTTGTAATTAAAGCTCGAGGACGTATACAGCAAGTCTGACGTGCTAAGCAAGTGGTACAAAAAAATTAGAATAGACGGTTTTAGCAAAGGAAGTGTTCTTGTGGTTACTTGAGTAGAATTAAATAACGTCAGTAGAAGATTAATACTGGAGATTTGAAAGGTTTATTCCAGCGATTGGCGCAGAAAAAGCTTTGCGCGAAAAAATGCAAATACTCGTGAAGCGAAATCAGTGATTTGGGGAAATAACTCGCAAGATGACAATAAGTTATCGTTAGGAAATTTTATGGTAGGATCCGACTTACGCAGACTTTGTTGGTACGAAATTAAAATGAAAGTGTTTGTGATTTTAATTTACTTTTACGTTTTAGTGTTGCCGAAACAAATATTACCTACCGTAGGCTATGCTGAAGATAACGTTTTACTTCCTCAATGGGCTATCGCTATTATTGTCATTGGTTTGGCTTCTCTTTTATTTGTTATTATATTTGGAGTTACGGTGGTATGTGTTATAATCTTTAAAGATTAGTTAAATTTAAGTTATTATTATTATAGATTATAAATAAACAAAAAAATGCTAAAAAGAAGCAACCGTCAACTTTAACCGAAGAAATGTTAAACGAACTGAATAAAAATCATATGGGTGGGATAGACAATTATGGCGCCGAAGACTTGTACAACATGGAGGATGTGTGGGATGATAAACCCCTAAGAAACAAAGCTTCCCAAAAAGGTATGTTAGCACATAAAAAATTGTAAAATATTTATAAAACATTGTAATTTCAGAGATCTGCGGGTTCACTGCATGACAACAGCATGCCTAACATACTACACGACAGTTGGAAGATCCGAACATGGAACGGATATTACTACAGCCGCGGCAACCGGTGATCATCACGGCGGAGCCTAGCGGTTTGGTCGTCGTAAGATCCGACGGCGCGAAGCAAACTTTGTGCGCCTGCGGTCAGGTTAGATGCCAGAAAAGCGGTGGTGAAGAAATTCACTTGCCAAAGCCGTTTTGTAAAGAGGTGTACTTAGCGTGCCACCGCGCGAACTTTGCCAAAAACCGTTATCTTTTGATTTTATTTTAATTATTTGTTTATTTGCTAACATCCCACCTGATATTTTATTGGGCCATATGATGTTACAAACGGCGTAGCGGCACAAACGTGGGGATGAAGAAAGCCAGGTTATTCTAGTCGAAGCGTTCATGTAACGACCACTTGGCAGAGTGGCATTATTATCTTAGGAATTATTTGAAAGCGTTAGTCTAAATTCTCTATGGTTTCGATTGTGCCATATTGAGCTTCAAATAGATTTTCGTAAACTGGTGATGTCTCTTTTAAACGCGAACGAGATTGTAACACTTAAGGCACTGGTGATAGTTTTTTTAAAATAATTATCAAAGTCCTTGATCGAAGTAGGAGATCATACGAATGCTGTTGATCACACCCCCATTTGTAGTGTAAAGAGATTAAATGTAATATACTCCCAAAGTATCGACTCAAGTTTGTAGATTTATATGGTTTACTGCTAAACCGCTTATCTAATTGTAAGCAGCACATCGTAGATAGAATTAAAATTAAACCTCGAACCGTTAATTTTTTTCAATCATGGAGAGCTTTTGTCAATCAGGTAATCAAAGTAATTGACAAAAATGAACTAGATAAAGATAGAGGGAGCTATTTACGAAAACCCAGATGGTTACTCCGTGGCAAAATAAATTAATCTTAAATGTACTATATGTAAATAAGTTGTGCATAAGCTAAATGTACTGATTTCCCGTTAATTGTTTAAGAATTGTGGCGACACTTTAGTTGTAAACCACAGTTGTGGTGGAAATGTTGATAAAGCTTAAGTTTATTAACGTAATTTTTCTTTGTAGGTAATCGAACTTTCTGATTTTACATTTTAACACTGCAGTCTTAATGTGTATAGGTCTGTACTTTAATTTAAATTAATAATTTTTCTTGTATGTATTACAACTTAAAAATTTATTGTATAATTATAATGCATTTGTAACGATAGTTTTCATGTCTCTATATTTTCTTGTAACGATGACAATGTTAAATCCTAAATAAATACGAAAATAAATAACTTATTTCTTTTTAAAATGTATTTTTAATATTAAATTAAAAGATTACTATGGGAAATTATTATAGTCCAATCAGTCCAATAGACAAACAAACCCAACACAACCAAAAATATATGTACATAAAGAACTTGTAAATATTATGAGTAAGTGTACGAAGAAAGGTGAAAATTGGAAGTCAATTGAGCGATTTCGAAATTGTACCTACCTTTGACTTTATTTTGTCATTTCGGCTTGAAATAATTCTATTTAACATACCTACATCAATTAGTGATGTGGACGAAAACGGGACATTTTTTAATTCTAAAACAGAAAGTGCAAAGATTCCCTAATATCGCATTTTTACAAGATTGTAACATTACCGACATTAATGCTAAAGCTATTTGACTGTGCAAAAATATACAGGGTGTTCCATTTAAAAACTTGTTCAACAATGTTAAAAATAACGTAAAAACAATCAACTTTGGTTGAACTACGTGTTTTACTCAATCACTATTTGGAAAGCCTGCTCACACTTTTTTAGACAATAATCGAACAATTACACACTAAATGGACACACTGTATAGTAGTGATCACTTTCCCGTTTTCATAGAAACCGATAAGCCTAACATAGTAAGATATGTAAATCAAAGATGGAAAACTAAAAAAGCAGACTGAATTAAATTTCTGGAACAATCTGTTGTGATGGAACCAACGAGTGTTAAAGATAAGACACAGGCAATTATAAAAGCGGTTGATAAAAACATACCCAAAACAAAAGGTGGTACTCTCAAACAAGTTGTAACCTGATGGTGCCGACAGGCTGAGCTAATAATTTTTGCGAAAAAAAGAGCGTTTAAACGTTTTAGGAGAGAACCTACCCTCGCGAACTTAATCATTTTCAAAAAAGCTAGGGAGGAATCGAGGAGAGTTATTTTACAATGTAAAAGAGATAGCTTGAATCTATACACGTCGTCAATTACATTAGACGCGAACGTGGGGGATATATGGAGAAAGGTTAACACTGTCATTGGTAAACCAGAAACAAATGCACTTATCTGCATAGAGATAGAGAATTAGTGACAGTTGGAAGACGTGAGAGAAATTACTGAAGCTCTAGCGACGTATTTTGAAAGAGTCACTTTGTCGGAGAATTACCATTCTACATTCCGCGAGGCAAGAGAGGAAAGAAAAAGTGAAATATATGCTCATTCAACAAATTATGTGATTATACTACTTACCTGTTTTCACCATTCAGGAATTGATAAGGCAGTATCTTGAAGTCAACATCTCCTCGTCCAGATTCTATCTCTAATGAAATATTAAAACATCTCTCACCTGAAATAAAAAAAAACTATTGGAACTCTACAATAAGCTCTGGGATAAGGGTACTTTCCTGATAAATGGACGGAAGCAGTTGTAGTTCCTTAGTCAAAGAATCAAAAAATTATACCCTTCAAGCAAGCTACCGACCAATCAGCCCTACGTGTTGCATGGACAAAATGCTGAAAAAAATACTATATAGTTGACTTCCATTGTTTCTGGAAAAGACTAATGTTGTAGAAATTATTAAACGAGTTTTGCAAAAACAAGGTGGACTCTAGATCATTTAGTATTACTCGAAAACCACATCCAGGATGCCTTTAAAAATCGAGAACTTCTGGTGGGGGTATCGTTTGATATAAAGGGGGCATATGACGATTTGGCTACAGATGTGGATCCCTATGTCCTTAATCGTTTATACGTAGAAGACCTGCTGGCTATCATACTACCGGGTTAAACGGTAGGAGGGATAACACAAAAGCTCCAGGCAATAAAATAATTAGAAACGGTGAATGTAGGTTTCACTAGTATATGCCAAGGACGACGAACAGCTTGAGCCCTTTTCTCAGAAGGCCGGATTCTTTTAAAGCCAAACTACGAAATCTCTAGTTTTTTGGCGACGTTTCGCGTTTCGGGTGCGAAACGGAAGATGTAGTTTAATTACATTTCAAGGTTTTTTTTCTAAAAGTAAGTATAGATGTTTACTCTCTGTTTGCTCGTCGGGCAGCTACGGTGGAAGTTAAAAATTCCAGTGTTCTGATCATCTAAAGGGAAGCAGTTCGGAGAAATAAAGAAAATACAAAAAACTCAAAACTTCTTTATTTAGCACGAAACAAGTTGTTATTAGTTTCGCAGAGAAACAGCATATATTAAAGTAAAGCACAAACCATGCAACCCAAAAGCAGTCAGCGGATTTGACGGTTATAGAGGTGAGGGTTTCGGTAATGTAAACAAAGCGGAGGTTAATTTAGGGATAAGGGTGACGCTATATAGGCAGAACGGTGGTCTGTTAAGGGATGCGGTAGGTAGTGGGAGTGACCAGTAGACATACGAAAATTTACTATGACAACTCGGGCAACGGTTTGAGTGAGTGTATTCAAGACGCGAAAAGCGTCACCCCAAACACAACACACAGATAGGAAAAACGAAAAGGAATGGCCAAGTTGACACACGAAAATGCGCTATGCCAACTTGGACAACTGTTTGGAGTGGTGTACTTAAGGCGCGAAAATGGGTCACCACAAGTACAACACATGGAGGAGAGAAATGGAAAGTCAAGGAATCATAAAGCGGTATTTCTGCATCGTGCGGGAATAGCCAAAGCGGTATCTTTGGCGGTTAAATTAGAGAAGCGAACTTACTCAATATTAGCCGCACGACCAGGCCGAACAGGTATTTGGACCCAACTGCTTCTTTAATGAAGGAGCTCACGCTTATACAAGGTGACACAGGAAAGTGGGTACAGTCAATATCTTTTTTCCTAATTGAAGATAAAAATTTGAAATTTGGAGCTTTTACTAAAGACGACCTTTTCAGTTTAATGGGATAAAAATGATTTTTGTGTCACTTCCGGTTAAACCGGTATTTTTTAACATTTTCGGAATCAGCGGATCATTTTACACACGATTTAACTATTTTTGAAAAATTTTCGCAAAAAAAATTTTTAAATTAATTTTAGCACGTGAATTAAGTTATACCTCTTCAAAGTTTACTAAATCACTTTTATCAAATTTACTCAATTTTTTCAAATGTAAACATGCCGGGTACATCAGACAGGAGTGAAGACGATTTTTTTCACATTTTTGACACCAAATTTTTTACGTACTTCCAAAAAGCTGGAAAATTTTATGAGAAGGAATCCGGTAAGAGAAAGAGAAGATCGCTTTGTTGGTTGTGAAGATTTGGAAATTAACGTGTTGGCGTTTGTTACTATGAATGCTACGGCGTCGTTAAGAGAGATTGCTTTGGAGGTGGATGCGTCAAGAGAAACTGTGCGTCGAATTCTGAAGAAGCATAATTATCGCTCGTTTAAGTACAATTTACACCAGCATTTGTACGATATTGATGAAGACAGAAGACGGGTTTATTGTACTTGACTTCTACTAAACAAGCATAACGATAACGATTTTGTGAAAAAAATTCTGTTCACGAATGAATCCAGGTTTTGTAATAATGCAATGTTTAATCGGCAAAATTGCAAGTATTGGTCACAAAACAACAGGCGCATTATTAGACCTGATCGATTTCAAAAAAGATTCGGAGTCAATGTTTGGGCGGGGATTCTTGGAAACCGAATTATCGGTCCGATTTTATTCCAAGGCAGCACTGGATAACCTGCCTTTACGGTTGTTAACCCAAATGTTTTTTCAACAAGACGGTGCTCCACCCCATAATTCTAGAGACGTCACGCAGCATTTGTTGGAAAGTTTTGGAGAGAATGTCATCTCTACTCCAATGCGTTGGCCAGCACGATCCCCAGATCTCACTCCTCTTGACTTTTATCTGTGGGGTCACATCAAGGGTATTGTTTATGCTACACCAGTTTTCAATCTTGCTGAATTGGAAGAATGCATTTTAAATGCATTTAACGCTGTCACTCCAGAAATGTTGGAAGGAGTAGCAGAAAATAATATCAGAAGAGTCAGGGAATGTCTTGCTCAAAATGGTGGTCACTTCGAACACAAAACGGTTGTTTTCAGAGCCACAGAATATTTTTTAAAAAGAATTTACAATCCAAAGGTTGCTATTTTTTCTAGGAATTATTTTATGATGATTGCATACCTTAGATTTTTTTAATTTTTTTTACTGTGATTCAAAAATTTGGAAAAAAATTGTCTTCACTCCTGTCTAATGTACTCGGCATGTTTACATTTGAAAAAAATTGAGTAAATTTGATAAAAGTGATTTAGGAAACTTTAAAGAGGTATAACTTAATTCACTTGCTAAAAAATTGCGGTTTCTAATTTTTCTAGGCATAACTAGAAGGTTCTTAATGAGTTTTGATCATAGGCGGCGTTTAATTTTTTTTCCTAAAAATTAATTTAAAAATTTTTTGCGAAAAATTTTTTAAAAATAGTCAAATCGTGTAAAATGATCCGCTGATTCCGGAAATGTCAAGAAATACCGGGTGTCCCATTTAAAAATCCAACATTTTATTTTTATCCCATTTAACTCAAAAGGTCGTCTTTAGTAAACGCTCCAAATTTCAAATTTTTATCTTCAATAGGAAAAAAGATATTGACTGTACCCACTTTCCTGTGTCACCTTGTATAAGGCGTAACTTAAGTAGGGCAACTAGCTTACGAGAGGGGACTGCGTGCGCACAAAACTTAAACAAAGAGCTATCGGATTTTGTACAACGGGTCGCTTGCTATTATTCGCTTTGGGTTTATAATTAATAATATACAAAATTAATAAACAGTTAAAAACACAACAAAATCGGTCTTATACTAACAATTAATTATTCAAATCAATTTAGTGACGATGCGATACTTAAAAATAAAAACGCATCGTTACAGAGTAATCCACTTGCACAGGGATATGTTTATTAGATATTTTAATAATGTTACTCGACGCAGGTGTTCTTTCGTTGCGTGTATGCTACTGTACAGAAATTGCTATTGACACGAGTGTTAAATAAACATTTAAAGTTATCGCTTCTGATAACGATAATGCACATAAAACATAGCACCTATTTTCGTTTGCATTATTGACGGGAATACCAAAAATTCGCAAATTATTGTTTTTGGAATACTGCTGTAATTTGTCGGTTGCTTCTAGAGTTTCTATTGTAACTTCAGATAACTTTTTCTAAATTTTTTATTTTGTTATCATATTCAAGAAAAATGTCTTTAAAATGACCTTCAATTACCTACATCTGAACAACTTTGTTACGAAAAGTTCAGAGTTGAGTAATTTATCCACAATCTGGCCGCCAGAGCATCTTCTCTTTCAAATATATCACTAGCACTTCGAGGAACTTTTCTTGAATCCATATTAGTATATAGTCAGGAATCATGGAGTCATAAATCCGCCAAGCGATCTGGGATTGCAAAAAGACACAAATAAAATTTGTTTCCACGATCACTATGAAAACTTTCGTACTCATAAACCATTAGATAAAATTTGTCATATCTAAACATCTGTAAAAAATCATTTTGTTACTAGTAACGGTATATACACCCCAATTGGCTGAATGTAGTTGCAAAAACTGTTTGGTTGCTCGTTTTGATTTGAAACTGACATTTATTTATCTAACCTGAAAATCTGTCAAAACGACGTCTACACTTGAAATAGAAAAGTAAACTTGATAATTATTCATTATTGAGAATAAAAAAAGGTTTGGTAGTCATGAAAACAGCTATATTTTATTTAGTTGCCAAACTGACAGTTAAATCTTAAATTAAATTTTTGATAAAACTCATAGATACTACATACTAGTCGTGGAAAAAGTATAGTGTATTACTTGAGGATAAAATCATGTTTCATTGGTCGTGATTATCAGCGCTCGGGCTACCACCCTCGCGCAGCTAACACACTCGCAGAAAACTGTGTAATACAATATACTATTGCATGTTTTTTTTTCATTATTTAGCAATCGACATTTTTACGTTTTTATCGCATTTACCAGCTTGTTTTTCAACATTTTGCAATGATTCTTGAACCATCAGAAAGCTTATTATTTCTAGATTGCAATACGTTTAAGCCAACTGTAGAAGTGTTATTAATCAATGTCACATAAATTATTTAAACAAAGCGCAGCACAAATTTCAGCATCGAGCAATTTTCTAAACTATTAGAGATAAGTACATAGTGCAAACGAATAAAATATACAGAAAAGATTGAAACAGTTTTTTGTGAAAGAATTACTCACCTTGTTTTCTTGATATAAAATATATTATTTTTTATGTCTTCAATTTTATTGCCCGCATATATGTCCGTTCTCTCTTTGCTAATTAACCGATTATTCCCGGACCAAAAACCGCAAACAGGGAGCAGATAATTCTGATTCAGAGTAAGGTGGCTAGTAGGTGTAAAACATTCTTTAATCAAGAAATTATTATTAATAAAAGTAAAAACAATGAAAGCGGTCATGAACTCAAATTCATAGAAAAGGTAACACTGCTTATATTAGGCCGACGTAAATAATTTAGGTTTAAACTATGATTTGTGCATAATATGTCAAGAAATTTCATATGAAACTGTCCAAGAACTAACGAAACAAGGATACCCTGCGTTAAATTAATTCAGTCGTAGAAAATTATGACAATATTTTTGTTATACTAAAAAATGAGTTAGCAAACGTAGATTATTTGTTGTCGAAAAATCCAGTATATCATGCTCAATGCCAAAGAAACTACACAAGTAAGCATTATAAATCGAAAGAACATACTGTGATCGATGTCGAAAACATGGCAAAATTAAGCCTTGTGCAAGTGGTAGATTTTCAATAAAGAAAGATTCTTGTTTTGTATGCCAAAAAGTCAATAATACCTTAAAGGCAACCGAAAGCTCACAAAGTGAAATTTGTCTGAAAGCTGAAAAAAAAACAAAAAACTTTTTCAAGCTTTCTAGTGAATGATTGTGCTATCATTTTTGCTGCACCTTTAACAATCATTTTTAATCTATGTATTAAATCGTGTACATTTCCGAATTGCTGGAAGCAAGCAAAAGTTTGTCCAATATTCAAATCAGGAAACAAAACCGACATTTGCAACTATCGAGGTATTTCTATTCTGTCGAATTTTGCCAAGGCTTTGGAAATGTTGGTGTATAACGATCTCTATGCCCAATTAAAACATGTTATAATCAATGAGCAACATGGGTTCATAAAAGGCCGCTCAACTGCATCTAACTTAGCTCAGTTTACGCAAATTGTATCGAAAACTTTAGATCATAAAGGGCAATTGGATGTCATATAACCGATTTTTCAAAGGCCTTTGACAGAATCGACCACAAATTACTTTTACAAAAATTAAATTCGGTGGGGTGTACAACAGACACATTAAAGTTTTTTAATTCTTACCTGTCAGGAAGAGAACAATACGTGTTCTATAACGGACATGCATCTGAACCGTTCAAAGTTCTATCGGGCGTTCCCCAGGGTTCAAATTTAGGACCGTTATTGTTCTTAATATTTATAAATGATATAACAACGAACATTAATTGTCACAAATTACTTTTTGCAGATGATCTTAAAATATTTTACAAGATCAGAGATTTAAATGATTGTTGTAACCTTCAAGAGCAATTAAATAAGCTATATGCGTGGTGCAAACAAAATAAATTAAATTTAAACATATCTAAATGTAAAGTAATGAGTTTTACACGTAAATATAACATTACATTGTACGATTATAACGTAAGCAATAAACCATTACAGAGAGTTGAACTAGTGAATGATCTGGGGGTTACCTTCGATCCGCAATTGAACTTCAATAAACACATCCATGATACGGTATTGTCTTGTAGAAAGAAATTAGGTTTCATAATTCGAAACACAAAATCGTTCTTTAATCTAGAATGTCTTAAAACTCTTTATTATAGCTTAATTAGGTCTAAGTTAGAATATTGTGTAGTAGTTTGGAACCCAATCTATGACTGTCATTCTCGTTCTATTGAGTCAGTACAAAGACGATTTACAAAATACCTATGGTTTAAATATAATCTTACATACCCTAATCATAACGTTACAAACCACGAACTATATACTACATATGAAATGAACTCACTACAATCACGGCGTATTAGAACGGACTTAATATTTTTATACAAGTTATTACATAACCAAATAGATAGTATGTATCTTTTGTCAAAAATTAACTTTAGAATTCCAAGAGCAGAGTCTCGCAATCTATTAATGTTTTATAGCAATCACACTAAATCGAATATGTTAATGCGAGCTCCTATCGAAAGAATTATGAGGTTATACAACTCAATAGTGTACGACAAATGTGATATTTTTAATGTTAATTTTTCAGCATATAAGGTACTGCTCAATGATTGGGTTTGCTTATAAGATGAGTGCGTGTATTTTGATTTTTTTATTATCTAAAAAAATTTTATTATATTTGTTATTATATTATTATATATTATATTATTCTATTATTGTTATACAATCTGATCTAAATAAGTATACATTTCTAGTATTAATATATATTGTTGTCCTGTAATTGGTACTTTTAGGTACTGTTGGGCAAATACATTTATTATTATTATTATTATTTACTGCATATTTTATTCGTTTGCACTCTGTACTTATCTCTAATAGTTTAGATAATTGTTCGAAGCTGAAATTTGTGCTGCATTTTTCGAACACGCTTGTTTAATCAATTTATGTGACATTACTTAAAAGGCTGTTCTCTCAGAGAGCTATAAAGTTTATGTAAATTTATCTCGCGTATTTTTAGAAATGTTTTCCTGATTTTGCACAAACATATAGCTAACACTATTATTTATGTCGTGCAGGAGCTATTATACTAACTATAAAATAGTGAACCGCCTACTAGAAATCTGAAATTGTCCCGTGTGATAAAACAGCCTTAACAACAATTTTAGATACTTTTTTTGTTTATTAAACTAGTAATACCTTCTTTAGACACTTTTTTGAGAGAAATTGAATGGCGTTGGCGGATTTTAAGTATCTACATTTGTTTACGAGTTATGAAATAAATTTTTTTTCTTAAATAGAAACCATAGTTGGCTACCTCCCTCTGGGTTATCCAGACGACTTGCCATTCTAGTGGAAGGCAAGTTTTCAGTCACAATCAGGGAACGAATGCAACGTGCACTGAACGTGGTAAGCAGATGGTGTGTGAGGGAAGGGCTGAAAGTATCTTCCTAAAAGACCACCATAGTGCCGTTTACACGCAAAAAGAAATAAGAGGGATTATTTCTTAAATGGGGGTGAAATAGCTATATCTGGGAAAGTAAAATACTTGGGGGTAATCTTTGACTCCAAGCTTACATGGAACCAACATATACCGTGTGTCAATTTAAAAACTTAAAATGGGCAATATCTTACAAACGAAAAATTATATCAAAAAATGCTTAAAACCGTTTCTAGGATAATAATTTTTTGTTCATTTGACACATTTAAGTATCATTAGTGTTCATCATGTTTACGATCAGTACAAACTGTTGTCACGATGGTTTACAGTATACCTAAACGTGTGGAGATAAATTTCATATTTGGCCCCAGAACGAGTGTTATTTAAGAACATCTCAGATGAAAGGTAAATATTTCCTCCTATAAATTATCACTAATTGCAGTATACTTCGTTGAGGAGGAGCAGCCAAACAACCATTAAGACATGCCAGGCAGTTCGCCAGGCGAATGTGCACTTCTTCAGCCTCTACATTTAACGGTGTATATAACTTACCGTTAAATGTATTCTTTCTTTTAATAAACAGAGGCCTGAAGAAGTGCACATTCTGCTGCACAAAACGTTGCCTGAAAAAACGTCTTAATGGTTTTTTGGTGCCCCTCCTCAACGAAGAACAATCTAATTAGTAACATCTTAGATATTTAATGAGAGGCATCCGGACGAAACTGTAAGTCACGAGTACATCTGCGATTTAGTTGAAAAGTTTAGAGAAACGGAATCAGTCCAAAATAGAAAAAGGAATGCCACAAGATTACTGAATGAAGGAAGACAAATTGAGATTCTTGGACAATTTGCAATAGACCCTACTGCATCAACTCGTGAAGTATCTTCAATGACAGGGCTACCACATGAGTCGATTAGGAATGTATTGAAATTACATAAATTTCACCCATACAAAACGGAAATTTTTCAAGAACTAGGCAATGATGATCCAGACCGTTGAATTGAGTTTTGTGAAATCATGACTGAAAGAATTTTTGTTGAACCTAGACTATTAAAAAATATTTGTTTTAGTAATGAATGTATTTTTATGGTGAATGGTAATGTCAATAAACAGAACTGTCGGTACTGGAGTGATGCGAACCCGCATCGATTTAGAGAAGGTCACACTCAATATCCTGAAAAACTAAATGTTTAGGCAGGTATATTAGGTGATGCCTTCTTTATCCCAGGCAATTTGCGTGCTGACGTTTATCTGAATATGCTGGAAAACACCACGAACCTTTAATTGTGCATGAATTAGAAAACTAAAGAGACGACCAATTCAATCTAGCTCTAGACGAAGATTTGCTGCACTTCCAACAAGATGGGGCACCTCCTCACTATGCAGCTGCAGTTAGGCACTGGTTAGATACTAATTATCCGAACAAATGGATTGGAAGGAGAGGTCCTATTGAGTAGCCACCACTGAAGCATGTCGCGCTATTAGTAGAAGAACATTTGTCAAAGTTCGTGCAGAATTGAAAGTAGGCTGTATTATTGTTTACAAAAACAATGAACCCACTTTGAACATTTTTATTTTATTTTCGTTTTCGCATAAAATTTTACATCTTCTACTACCTATCTCTTACCATTATTAAATAAAGAAATAATTTCAGGTGTAAGCAACGAAAATTTGAATCTCCTGAAAAATTAATATTTCATGAAACATAAAAGGCAGATAAACGAAACTTATACAACGGTTAGACATGGTATTGGACTATGTTTGCAGCATTAGACATTTTTGAAATTTATTTATAGGGGAGGTTCGGGAGTAACGGTAGTTAAGAAATCTAAAATTGTCAGAGCCTTTTTTTTTAAATTGCAACTAGGCTTATCGTTCCTATAGTTGAACTGAATAATTATCGTGTTATCTGGTTTTTTTTGAGATGATGTAAATCTGTTAGCCAACTGATTGAAGGTATCATACGACAGGCAGCAAAACAAATTGCAAAGCACACTATTATTTTACTAGATCATCTCCAGAAAAATTAAAATTCTGGAGATGATCATCAAATTTATAAATTTTATATTATTCGAGCAAAAAAATTGACAAAAATACATTATCTTATGAAGAAAGATTAAGTATGTTGGATATGGACTCTCTAAGAAATAGACGAATGTTAATTATAATTATTTATAGTACCATTTGGGCTTGATCTGTAGATGTACATAAACGAATAAATCAAATCATATCTGAGGGTCTTTGAAACCGACCGAAAAAACTTATAATTATTACAATCTAAAAACAATATGCTTTCTGATGGTTCAAGATTGATTGCAAAATGTTGAAAAACAAGCTTGTAAATGTGATGTAAGCGTAAAAATATCGATTTTTAAATAATAAAAAAAACTAATAGTATATTAAAGTATAAGTTGCAGAAGGCAGCCAGCACGAATTTGAAATTCCGAAATGAGTTGAGGAACAAATAAGTGCTTGAAGGCCCTTCTGCAACAAATACTTTTATACACAATTTTTTCTATTTTGCAATTTTATACCGTGTTATAAATAAAAAAATTAAAATTTCACATCTAGTGAATTTTGGTTGGTGCAATTTTGCTGTCGTCACTTTAGGCGGGTATGAAACAAATTTAATTTGAAAACGTGACTTTTTTTATATTTTCATTTATAGTTCTGATGCAATTTAATAAAATGAATTCTGAAGAAAATTTATCACAAACACCTCAAATGAGAAAAATTACCGAAAATGCTATAGAAAATTTGCTACCTGACAAGTCCAAATTCCAGTATGAAATATAACCTTATTAGAATATAACTAATTGTCACTTCACATTTTAATGTTACCAACTCGAATACATTATATTTTGCTATTTTATTCACGGACGCTTATTCTAACACTGTTTTGACGTCAACGGTGCTAGAATAGACTTATTATGAATGCAATATAGAAATAGTATATTGTATTACACGGGGAGAAAATCACAGTTTTCATGCGAGCAACCAATCAGCTTTTGCCACTACATTCAGTCAATTAGGGTATATATACCATTACTAGTAACGAAATGATTTTCTGCAGACGTTTAGATATGACAAATTTTCTCTAGTGGTTTATGACTACGAAATGTAAAGTTTTCATATTGGTCGTGGAAAAAATATTTTTTTGTGTCTTTTCACAATTCCGGATCGCTTAGCGCCCTCTTGATTCAAATGCGCAAGGTCATTTTACATAATATCTATTTTTTGATCCGATAAGTAATTACTGCGATATATGAATATCACGTGACATTAATGTTTTAACAGTATCTCCACCAATATTAAAAAGTTATGAAAGAAACGTTGTTGGAAAATTTATTATCTATAACTTTGGTTTCAACTATTTTTTCCAAAATGCAATTTTCATCATCTCTTTCATTAGTGTGCGCGCTGTACCTCGTTTTCTCCTGACTTAGGAATTCTAGTAGATAGCAGGAGCGTTCGTATTAATGGCCTACTTATAATTCAATTTTAAAATTGCATCGCGGTGCACTATTTCTTCTTTCTTAAACGTTGATTTTTTCCTACAACGAACCGGTTTTTTTTTCACTTTTTCTATCAAAATTATTGAGTTGAGATGCTGTTAGATGTTTATTTTATTTTTCTAGCAAAATGTTTTATATCACAGCACACTTATTTCGATACTATTTTACACGTTTGTTAGTATGGAACAATGTCGACTTCTGTGCGAAACGCTTCTTGTTTTTTCTTTTTCTCTTATAACGTACTAATTCAAACTCGTCCAAAAAAGCAAAAAAAGTAGTGTTAAAATTTGCGGATTGGAAACCATCTCATAACTCCTTTCACATCACCCTCCCGCGTTAGGTGTAGCGCACACGATGCGAGTTTTGTGACGACAGTTGCCAACTGAACTCGAATCTGTGACGAATATGTTTTGCGACATTGGCTTCGCTTGAAAATGGGAATGCATGTCTTCGAGAGGAAGGAGGGAGGTTCTAAAATAAGCTTCAAGCAATGAAATAAAAAAAAAACAAATCGTCCGCTAATCTTCAACACTATGGGCTTCTATAGACGCCACATCCACTCAGATCCATCAAAAGGTTTACACCTCTTGTATATACTAATTAAAAGGAGATAGTACTTTTCTTCTATACATTAACATTTCGATATGTTCATTGTCTACAATTGTAGTCCTGTAAACAAAAAATTTACCAGACGATTTCAGTTAAAATTGTAGTATCCAGAAAGGGATAACTTTCCTCGAGTTTGTATGGATAGGTGTACAAATGTTTTTTTAACGAGTGAAAAAAACAATCTTTTTGTAAATAAATTGCTGAAAAACGTGAATAACTTACATTATATAGAAATAAATAAAAAATGTAGTTACCTCTGCAATTTAATTTATTGATACCTGTGAAACTATTTCTTACATATACATATACCAATAATTTTTCCAAATATATAAATATTAGCATTTTCAAAAGTTTTGCGTACCGAAATGGTCTCTTATTTCATTATATACTAAACGAAAGCAGAGGCAGTTGTTTTAACTAAGTTTTGGTTCACAGTAATTCAATATTTTATAAAAGCGTGAAATTAACACAGTAATTTTTTGGTTCGTCGTTTTTTTCATATTTTAATATAAAATTAAATAAAAAAGTTAAAAAGGTAATGTTTTATTCTTTTGGATAATTGGAGTTTTAATACTTTCTGAACGCTGCGCTTTTTCTTGTACTATCAAATAATTAGACAGTATGTAAGGCATAAACGGCTGTTTAAAAATGGGAAATTTAATTTTAAATTATACGCTTTTTTCAGTACACAAAGTTGCTACAATACCTTTAATAATTATCTTAATTTACACATGTTACAGTCTACACTCTTATAAAGAGTACATTAAGTTATTGAAAATACCTGATAACAGCTTTATAGAATTTATTTGAATGTGCATCAGATAACTATACTACCGTATGCACAAAAACACATACAAAAATGAATTTGCATTCATACACCTGATTAAAAAATGTCAATATACACGAATTAAATACAATGTAGGTACCTTTTGTGTTACATTAAACTACGTAATATTTACAAAGAAAAACAAACGGAATTTATAACAATAACTTTGTATAATGCAGTGGGTTCGAGTGTAATTTATTGAATAAATTTTGATCTTAAATTAAATTCAAACTAATTTGCTTTCTAAGAAACAGAACTTGCAAGCCGGAACTAATTTCTTTAAATACTGGCAAAAAATTGTTTAAATAAAAAAATTACAGCGTAAATAAGTACAAGAAAATTTTGTATTGAAAAATGTACGCGAAAAAGTATATACGTACAGGCAAGGCATAATGACAAAAATATAGACATTAAAATTTATTCTTTGCAAATAGTACAAAATTTAAATAGTATTAAATTTTGTCTCGTCCTTCAAATTGAGTAACGAAAAGTAATTCGAGCTTGTGAATGTGAGGCTTTGAATTCTGTATTTACATGCAATAATTTTATACAATACTATAAAACAACAACAGTATTGAAATATTTTACATTATAAATGACATCACAGATAGCAGTTCAATACAAAATCCCAAGCTGATCAAATGAGTTGTCAAAACAAATACAAGATTAAGCCAAAAGTAACAACCGCTTAATCTTAATATGTGTGTTTGTGGTGCCAGCCCAGAAATAAACTAAAAAACAGAAGCAACTACAAAGTAAAAGCCTTATCTTCTATAGCGATCTTTAGCGTTCTCTAAATCCATCCATTCTGGATCGTTAGGATCTTCATCTCCTACAGCTGATTCTGTGGATTCGCTGTCGGGTGAATCTCCCGCTTCATCTAAATAACTAGTAGGACTACTGTAATCTTGAGCTCTTATATTTGTTTTAAACTGATGATTTACGGGCATCAACTTTAACATTTTGTCATAAGTTTCGTCGCTAAGAGGAAATACCCCCCTATCGTACGGAGGAATTTCGACTTCAGGAGAACAGCGCGATTTTCGTCTCTCAACATGTCTTTATCTTTTCCGCGTGATTGCGACATAGTACGCCTTCTAAGCACACTGATGGATGGTAGTGCGGATGTCGAATCGTCTACGCTCATAGAGAGCGGTGTGGCGGGTGGAGAAGTTAAAGGAGATGACGTATTTTCTGCCGTTTCGCCTCCATGAGGGGACATAGGATCTGGTGTGTTACACCCACTAGATTCTGCACGACTATCTGTTCTTTTGTGAGAACGCGATCTACCAGAACCGTATGGAAACTTCATGTAACTTAGAAACCTCTTTTTCTCTTCATATTCACATTTTTCATGTCTGGTCGTCAATGCTTCTTCGGAACAATCCTCTGTCTGTCAACAAAATCATGTATTCATTAAAACAGTACGATCAGTTAGTTAAAAAATAAAAATATAGTACTAGATAAGTTTTAAAATCAATCGAAACTTCTATTACAACAAATAATTACATTGAACACCACAATTAGATACAGTTTAGATGTTTTCCCAAGAGTTTGTTAAATAAGTGTTCAATAAAACCCTTCTATTTTTAACCATGTGTGCTAAGTTAACCAATAAACAACTTTACACTGACAATTTGATTCATGTATAAAAAATCGCACATGTTACAGTGCTTTCAAATGGACAAGTTACCTGCAATTTGTACAGCAACAAAAGCACTAGTAGCGTAATCAATATACACATTTGAGCCGAATAAAATTAAGATATCGATGAAATTCTGAAATTAGGAAGTTAAAAACGTACTCTTCAGATTCAAAAACTCTTCAAGTGATATGATCTGTGATTTAAAAAAAACTTCAAATTTTTACAATTTAAGTATATAAATTAAAACTTATTTAAATAAAAAACAAGCGTTTACCGCAGAACTCCACATCGCGCGATAAGCGAAAATAAAATTGCGTTTTAGGTAAAAATGGTTCAAACAAAAGCTATAGACAATAGAATTTTCAACAACTTTTCTCCCTCAACTTTTTTTGTAAACTTGATATTGGTGGATATATTGTTACAACAATTAGTGTCACGTGATTGATATATTACTATATAGTAATTACTAATCGAATCAAAAAACAATTTAAACAAAAATTATAAACAACATTTATTTGAAACAAAAATGTGTAAAATGAATATTTTTCTAAATATTTAAAAATTCGAAAATCTGTGTAGGTTAACGGCCCTCTTGCGCCACCCTGTAAATAAGATGGGAGTTATGCGACGGTTTCCAAACCAAAAATGTTAACACCACGTTTTCCACTTTTTCCGACGAATTAGAGTTAGTACGTTATAATAATGCAAAACAAATTTTTTGTCCAACGGCCGTCCGTCCGCATGTAAACAAGATATCAAGAAAACCATCCGTCCAATGTTTATGAAACTTTGCACATGGAATACGATAATGATACGATAAATAATTACTGAGACATAATAAAATTTGTCATTTTGCACTTGAAAGACAATCCCTTGTCCGATTTCATAGAAGCATCGAAAAATACTCTTAGTCTAGTTGTAATTGAATCTTTAATCACAACGTGATTACTTAAAAAATAGTCATTATTAAACAAATCAATTCGACTTAGTTGTACCTTACACATGTGTTCTAATGATTCATATTCTGTCATATGCATATAACATATTAGTGAGGCAAATTACCATTTGTTTGAAGTTTATTTTCTAAATTGTAAAATCTCTTAATAGCTAAATTCTTTGAGTTTCCCAGTTGTTTTAAATTATCATTAAAAGGAATACTGACAATAAATTTACCTGTGGGTTTAACTGAAATGCCCTTCGCACTATTCATTTTCTTTAGATAATGCACCCTCCTTTGCATAATTGCATTCTTCCAATTGCCAAAACTTAGATAAATGTTATTCAATAAAATTATTAACTTGAAACACAGTTTGAGTAATTATGTACAGAATGTAACAAAAAGGTACGTCATAAATTAAACCACATATTCTGGGGCTAAAAATTACTCGATTGAACCTAACTTACCTCAATACAAATGTGCATACAAAAAAAGTTAGTGTGTCAAAGTTATAATTTTTGAAAAGTTTTTTGGTAATATTCCCTTAATAAAAGCACGATTTCAACGAAATTTGGTATTTAGCAGTTTTTCAGCATGAGAAATCTAAATCTGAATCTCAGTTTTAATGTACAATGTAGAGGGCGCCACCAGCAGCACTTCGTGTACATTAAAATGTTCATAACTTTTTTGCTCCTCGGTATATTGGATTGTTGTTCGAAGATTTTCATTCTTTGACGTAATGAGCTCAAAAAAGTATACTTGAAAGATAACGATGCGACCAACCGTTTCCAAGAAAATCGACACTGAATCTTCAGTTGTTATCGAGATACGGCCTCTTTTTCATACCACAAAAATTCCGAATAACAAAAAATAAAGTATAAATGAATTATTAAGTTATTCGCAGGTCCCCAAAATTTTTATTTAATCTTACTTATTTACAAAAAAATTATAACTTTGACACCCTGTAACTTTTTTTGCAGCACATTTGTACTGAGGTAAGTTAGGTTCAATCGAGTTATTTTTAGCCCCAGAATATTGTGGTTTAATTTATAACCTACCTTTTTGTTACACCCTGTATAATACGAGTAAGTCAATTATTATCCGCAATGTAGTTTTATTGTAATGAAATCATTTTTCGACATAGCCCCCTTGCTTTTCATCGCACTTGGTCCATCGTTGTTCAAGTTTGTTAATGCCCTAATAAAAGAAGGTTTTTGGTTTGAGATGCGAGTCAGGAATGCACCGCTTCTTTCAATGCTTCGTCCGAGGTTAATCTACGGCCCCTCAGTGCCTCTTTGAGTGGACCAAACAAGTCATAATCAGAAGAAGCAAGATCGGGACTATATGGAGGATCAGCCAGTACTTCAAAACCGAGTTTGTGGAGCGTTTCAGCAGTGTGGGCAGTAGTATGCGGACGGGCATTGTCGTGCAACAACACAACACCTTTTGACAACAGTCCTCGGCGTTTACTTCGAATTGCAGGCTTTAGGCTTGGCAGTAAGCATCTAATTGTAACGTATACTGTTTATTTTTGTGCCCCTTTGTACACCTTCCGACCACAAATAACGGATCACTGAACGTTGCTCTTCAGCACGACAGCGATAACGAAACTAACCTAACAGCTTGAAACCTGCACAAATTTAATCACAAATAAACAAAGCATGCGTCACAACCCAAACGACAGTACTGCCAACATAAAGAAAAATATACCTACATTGCGGATAATAATTGACTTATCCTTCTACATCCGGTAACAATACATCCCAATTTTGTTTTTTGTAAGAACAAAAGCTTTGTATCTAATTGAATTTTATCAGCTAGTAATACATTCCAAAATGTGAGCACCTAATAACACATCTATCTCCATGCTACTTTGGATCAGTATATTTAACGCCCCGAGGAATATCGACATTAGAAAGTTGAAAAGAGTTAGTATTAGTAATTTTTCCAAGTCAAATTGCTAAATAAAACAGATTAAAAACAAAAAAAAATGTATGTTATTAAGACCTAAACCAATATTAAAAAACCGGATTTGAAATTTCCAAAGTGCTGTGCGAGCGAGGGTGTTCCCGAAAAACCATGAATTTTCTGAATTTCCAGTTTTCCCGAACATCTCAGTGAAAGAATGTCCGACCGGTATAGTCGCTCTAAATATTTTAAAAGTAGACTAAATGTGCTACAATTTGAGAATAAGGCCAGCTCTATATAGCCATTGGCTCTCAAGATACAGTTTTTCAAAAATAGGCCATTGTTTCCAAAAAGTAAAGTTTATTGAAATTGTCACTAATTTTGTGAAATATCTTCTAAAATTTTGTATCCAAATTGTAATTAATGTGCACGTACAATTTAATTATAACGAGATCATATAAAATATCTGTAATAATATAAGAACAATTAATTGTTTGTGTGTCATTTGAGTGCGCGAATCATCCTATTCGGCCAGTAACTACGATTATATAAACTATAAAAGAGAACATTCCATTTAATAGATACTACTTTAATTAGAAAAATTATATCAAGCTCTAAAGATGTATCTGTACTACAAAGAGAATACACCTATGCATATATTTTGAGACAATTCAAATTACACCATTGATGTCTGCAATAATAAAGAATCTTTCTCTTTAAACATTATTCCTTTGCTACACTCTTGTAAAATTTGGAGTGAGATTGTAAAATCACAAGTTATGTTGTAAGAAAAGCTCACAGGTTATTGGAAAACCATACACCGAATTTTGCTGCTGGATTTATGTCTACAATTACGAAATTTACCTTTGGGGAAAAAACAAAAGAATATCTACTGCACTCGTGTAACGTCGGTAAAGTTGGCACCCCAACTTTGTTGAAAAAAACCGAAAATAATTTAGCACTAATTTGTACTCAAAAAATTGGAATTTGTACCCAAATAGATTCCCTGTGATTCCGATTTTTAAAGTGGGGGGGTGCTTACTTGGACTCAAATCAAACTCAAATTTCAACAACACAAATAAACACCTTGAATTAAGCACTAATTTGCACCCACGATGGTTTTACCATAATCTGAATAATTAGTTAATAATCAATTTTTTTAATATAATATAGTACATATTTTAACGGTTTCAGCAAAGCCCTCTAAAAATTTCGCAAATAAAAAAACTAGATAATCTATCTATTGAATTTAGAACTAATTTGTTCCCACCATGGTATATTCATGTCACTAAATAAATTATAATCAATTTTTGTAATCTACTTTTCCATAATCTGGATAATGACTTAATACTAATCAATTTTGTTATATATAATATTAGTACACGTTTTTAATTCCAAATAAAACACGAAGTTGATAATCTTATCTACCGAATTTAGAACTTGCACCCAAGATGGTAGATAGAGTAAACTTTATTAAAGACATTATTAACCGAAGTAGTAACTCAAAAATAATTAATTTTCGCACATCTATTTTGGATTTTGTTTGTACATTATGATTCACAGTATTATACGCATATTATAGTAGACGCGGACGCGAATGACTTTAGTTTTTAATTTGTCAGATTCATACTATGTATTGTTGGACATCCAACTGTAACTGTTATAATGTTCAGTGCAGGCAATCGTCGTTGGTGGTACGCATCTACAATTCCTTCTAATGCACGATGTCCCATATCTAAGTACCATAAATTAGAGGAATGGTAGGTTGTTAAGAAAACTTTAAAATACCTCAATATAATAATTTTTCTCTGACCTTGTTATATTATTAGTTTGTGAGATAAAGACTGATAAATAGTGCAGAAGAAATACACATTTTATTGAATATCTTCCCGATGGATACAAATTTAAACTTATAAATTTTTGTAGGTTAGGTATAGTCTCTTCCTCACCTCACCATTAGCTCTACTACTACTCACCATCACCTCTACTACTACTACTAAAGCGGCTAAAGCTACGATTAAATGACTATCTAAAAGAAGAGAATGCTACGTTTTAGAGGTTTTGAGGCAAGTATTAATTTAAACTTTATAAAATTAATAAAAAGTCAAGTGAATCAGATAGAGAAAACACGGTCTGTTACTCGATTAGAATGAAAATTGGATCTACTCGTGGTTCCTCGCGCTCGCTAACGATCGCGTTCGAATCTTCCACTCGTATCGATTTTCATTCTAACCTTGTTACAGAACTGGTAGTTGGATTAAGCAAAGGGGGACCGGTACCTTTCCTTGTTATATGAATGTTGAAATTTGTTTTAATTAATTTAAGTTGTTTTTCATGTGATCGGTGTTGGTTGGTAGTAGGTTACAGTAATTACAATTTTTCCTTTAAAAATTATAAAATATGTTTTCATCTGATCGGAGGTAAACGGTATTGATTGGTAGGTTACAGTTATTACAATTTTTTCTTTAAAAAAATTACATATTTTCATGTGATCTGGAGTAAACGGTGTTGGTTAGTAGGTTACAGTTAGTACAATTTTTTTCTTTAAAAAATTACATGTTTTGATGTGATCGGGGGTCAACGGTCTTGGTTGGTATGTTACAGTTATTAGTTTCTTTCTTTAAAAAAATTACATTCATGTAACAACGAAAGGTGCCCTTTGCTTAAATCCAACTGAACTGGTTTTTAAAAAAGTAATCAATTTTATACACTGTTGAAAATAATATAAAAGTTATTCAACAATATTCAGATAACTGGTATGGCGTTTAAAAATTGTAAACTATTTATAGACCACAAATTTGTGTTTTTGAGTGCGTCCTGATGGTGTCGTAGAACTAAAGTGTCTGTACAGTATAAAACAATTAAAAATAAGAGACTGTGTCATAAATAACTAAAGCGCTTCTGTGTAGAAAAGAACAAATTAATCTTAAAACAAAACTCTTAACTATTGTTATCAAATACAGGGACAATTTATGTTGACAGTTTTTTAAGTAAAGTTGCCAAAGAAGACAGATTTGCATTTAAACGATATAAGTTTACTGAATAAAATTCCCTTTCGTGGTTTTTGAGGAAAAAAACCAACAGCAAATTCAATGAGAACTTCGACCCCGAATTTAAAAAAAAAATCGTTATAAAAAATACATTTTGGTCACCAATAATAATTTTACAAATTTTATTTATTTATTCGTATGGTAACAAAATAATTGTTTTCCGGAAAAAATGCCGGAAAACTGATATTTTTGAAAAGTCGTTATTTTCTTTTGAAAATTTTAGACTTTTCTCTTAGGCATTTTTCAATATCTTGTTATCTAACCTCACTTTTTAGATATATAGGAAAATTTGCCGCCATAACAGTGGTCACATGACATTTGTCAAAGTGCTTTTTTTTGTCATTCGATATGCTGAATTCATTTGCCAAAAGAAATTTTCTGATATCTCAATTAGAAAAAAATTTCCCATTTGATGCAAACTCTTTGCCGGTCACTGTATATACTTCTTTATGTAACTAAAACCACAAAACGCGTTTTTTAATTATTATGGTTTACAAAATCTAGTCCGGCCATGAAAACTAAAGATAAACAACTGAAGTTTTATACTTCAGCTTTGAAAGTTTTTCCGTTAGAATGATTCTTGTCAGTTTTATCGGTGTTTAGTAGTTGCGGTAGAAAATGAATTATGTATACACAAATCGTTAGAAACAAAAATAGTCAACATGCCGTAGAAAGCTACTTTTTGTTGTATTTTGAACTCCCTTAGCCATTATTAGACATCTTCAAAAATTTGTATAACAATTTAAGAGTTTGCGAGTTTTGTGAAATCCAGAAACATGATAAATGTTTTGGCTGCTGTTAATCAACGTCCGTCCACATCAACACGGCAAATTGCACAAGACGCTGCTACGTTACAATGCACGGTAGTGAGAACATTAGCCAAACATAAATTGATTCGCTTATTGGCATAAAGAACGACGATTCCTTTTTTGTACTTGGTTCATAAATGTGCATCGTGAAAAACAACTTTTCGATTCAGATCTTATGAACAGACGAAACACGTTTTACAAACTGTGGCATTATCAATCGCCATAATGAACACCTTTGAGCGAAGAATGACGACCTCAAATTAAGTTCGGCTTGAATTTGTGGTATCGGCTCGCAGCTTGTTGGGTCCTTACTTTTTTAGTGGAACTTTAACTGAAAATCTCCAATTTCATAGACGGATTTTGACAATATGCTGGATGAATTAAATTTATAAGCCAGTGAAAACTTACGGTGGTTTCCACAGGATGGTGCCCCACCCCACTATCAGGCACAGTTCAAAACATATTTGGACGAGATATTTCTAAGTCGTGGATTAGTAGAATTATGCCAGTTTGATGGGGCGCAGGTTTCCCAGATCTTTCACCTTTAGACTTCTTTGTGTTTGACACAATAAAAGATCTCATATATGTGCGATCAATGCAAACCGCGAGGAACTACAAGAAGCTGTTGTTAATGCGTTTCATAGGTTAGATAGACGTAAGATTAGGAAAATAAAAAAATCTGTGTGGACAAATAATAATGTCGAAGACAAAAGCCGCTACACGAAATATATTAACCGCGGTTGTTTATATAAAAAATTGTGAAAATTTTTCGTGAAAGTTGTTCGGCTACTAATTCTGCAAATCTTTCTCCATTTGATCATTTTTTAATATTCTATAGTTTCCGAATTCCCATATAAATAACTCACCTTGTATAAAACGTTTGAGCATGACCAGAAGTCAGAAACGTTGTATTGTCATAAAGCAATTAAAATACTATAATAGACAAATTAAAATTCGAATCGCTAATCAATAATTAATATTAAATTGTCAATTTTAGAAGATATGAAAGTGACAATACATTTGTAGTAAATTGTGTTATTGCTGATTAAACTTATGTAGTATGTTTACATTGTAATCGCATCTAGCAAGATAACAGATAATTTAATTTACTTACATCGCTATCCTGTTCAGGTTCTCTAACTTGTCCGTTGTTTTTCGGTATGTACTTAGTAGAAAATTCAGGATCGATATCTCCATCTAAAATTAAAAAAATATATCGATCAGTTAAGTAATGCTTTAATACAAGAGTAACGTTTCGATTCATATAATCATTTACACGGTACCTACTTTGGCGTTAGAATTTCTTTATATTGTAACTTTTCAACTCTTGTTGAGGCTGCCACACTATAAGGAATTACAATGTTGTCTATATCGTAAGAACTAACTCGGCTACCACGTTTATAACTTGCGATTGGTTGTGTCGAAAGTAACGGAGATGAACTTCTGGAGTCTAATTTGAAACTTCCTACTGTCGAGTTTCCTATCGAATCCAAATCTTCATTTCCACTTTCTATGGTTGAAGACTGGACATGACTTAGAGATAATTTGTCAGAATGTCTCTTCCGTTTGAGCCTCGTCAGTGAATGCAAATTGGGTTTACGGCCTCTGAATTTGTTTTTAATTTCTAAAATATTGTATAGTTATCATTTTTAAACACTGAAGCAAAACATAAACAAAAAATAAGATAAAAAAGTAACTTACTTGCAGATAACGCATTAATTGTACTAGATTTGATTAGTCTATTATATTTGCGACGTTGATCAGGTAAAGGTCTCTTTGGTTGATGATCTAAAGGAATAATAGATTTTTCAGATCGTTCACCTTTCGAAATAAATTTGACCGATTTCACATTAGGCCTAGTACTTCTATGTTGCCATTCCGAAGTTTTCATTATTGCCTCCAGATGTATACTCGTTGAAGCATCTTTAAAAAATGAAATATAGAAATGTTGTATAAATAGTGATAATTACCTTCTGGTAATGAAAACACAGGATGGAAAGAAGGATCCAACAGAGATATTCTTTCAGACTTGTTAAGATAATCGGCAATATCTCTAGGATGAGTGGGATCCGGTCTACCAGTACACAAGGTGCATTGGGTATCTGGCACGATACATCCGCAACGTATTGTTGAAGAACGTGCAGCTTTTTTTGAAACAACATGGAGACCGAAAGTTTGAAAAAGTTTTCTTTTGCGAAAATTAACTAAGGGTCTACATCTTGCGCAAGTTGTGTCGGAAGTTGGTACTGCTCCGTTGGCCGATTCTAAGGACTTTGCCGTAAGAGGAGACGCACCGGGCAACTGTCCTCGATATCCATTGACAACAGTTGGAGATACTGTCAAATTATGCGGGGGACTCGACCCACCCAACATTACAGCGCCTTTGCTCATACGTATTTGTTTGTGCAATTCGCTGTATTGGCGAATTCGATATTCTAGTTCGGAAATTTGAGCTTGCAACCACGTCCATCTTGAAGCAATTGCTGCTCGTTCTACTGCATATCTCCATGCTGCTCTTTTTTGTCTACAAGCAAAAAAGATCATTAATAATTGATCAATGATGTTCAATATTCGTTAACTACACAATATATACTTGTATAAAAATCACTCAATAATTGTGCTTGACTTACATATACCTGCAAATTGTTAAAAAAAACATTTTAAGAAAACTCAAAATTGATTTGCAGCATAAATAGATACAGTAAGCAACAACGCAACGCCGAGATTAGTTTAGAAAACCAATATGAACAAGAAACGTGAACTCGTACGCCCATACAATATTCGAATTGGGAAAACGTTGAATAAAAAACCTCCAGGCATAAAAGATACACAGTAAAGTCTAACAACGATTATATTATGAGTACTTTACATGTTTACACATTATGAATTATTAATAGATGTTCTTTCTGAGAAACATTTAAGCATTTACGAAGACATCCGTTTTAGAATAAAGCAAAACGTCAAAATAGAACGATAATAAATGAAAACTTCATCATTACAGGCGATTACAATAGCTTATGTTGAATACCCTTGAGGTCGTACTACTTAATCACAAAGCAGCTGATCAAAATTGGAAAAACAAAAGTTATGCAAATTTTTGGAACCATAAAATTTGTCAATAGTAATTTATCAAGGCTGAGCTTAAACGCTGTGATGTGTTTCATTACAGCGCTCGCGGAAATTAATATGAAAAAAACTGATTATTCAATGATGTAATAATTTTTTTCTTGTCGAATCAACTGGTAGATATGATGGGGGTTCGTAGTAATTTTCAAAAAAAGGAACCAATGTTTTACGTTTTAAAATGTTATGGTATAAAAAATTTGATGTTTTAAAAATGAAGGTCGGCGGTGAAAGATAAGTGAGATTATATCACTACGTCAAACGCATGTGGTGATTACTAATATGTAAAATATTTTTACCATATACGTTATCCATATTTAACTTAAAATACATAAATTAGCATCGAATAGGATAAAGTTTAAGGAAGATGCTTCCACACTATATAATATTCTGTTTGTATAAAATTTTGATGTGTATAAGTACTGAGTGAAAAGTATTTAGGGGACCCACAAAAGATTTTTTTGCGAAGTGAGGTTTAATAAACACGAGATGAGCGATTCGTATAAACTTGTCGACTGGCACACGTTTGATGCAACCGCTAAATTCAACGCTAGGTTAAAACAAATAAAACCATACATGTTATTTCATACAAATGTTTGAAAAAATAATTTTCCAACTAAACAAATTGTACCTTTGTGCAAAAAGAAAAGTTAAGTTCATCTAAAAATGCAAAAGCTATTTTGCGATGTACAAGTGACTGAAATCGGAAGTAAATTTAACATGTGAGATTGATTATTGTATCGAGAAAATAATTAATTTGCCATATTAAACATACTACCAAAATGCAAACAAAGATGAAATGAGAACGAAGAAGGATTATTTGGTTTTGTACGCACATCAAATTATGAAGATAATAAATGCCTACTTTGTTGCTATTTATATGACAACATACGTATGCCCTTTAATTCATTATTTAAATACAAATGTTGACAAAATATACACCTATGCACAATAACATAATAACCGAGATAACAACACTATGCTAATTTAAAATTTAGATCAGATTAACTGCTTATTGCTTTTTAAAAAGCCTAACTGGAAAGAACCTTTTAACAAAAGAATGTGTTCATAATGAAAAAAGTTTCACAATGTATGTTTTTTAGACAACTCCACATTTGGCATAAAAATTTAGTTAATGTACCTAAATGTCGGTCATATTCGCCACATTAACAGCACTTCAAAACAAAATAAACAAAAATTTCTAAAGACGATAATTCAAAATTTTTGTTCATCATATTAACAATACTGAGGCAACTAAAAAAACGTACATACGATTTCCATTTCTCTATTTCCTAAATATGTCCGTACTTTCGAAGTATTTCCCCATTTCCCGAATTTTTTCCTTTTTCCCTTCCCCTTTTAACCTTCTCACGCATTGTCAATAGTAAAAACTAAGGTAAAAATAAATAGAGCGGGCTTTTTCCGTAATAACGGTACATCTCATTCTCATCAAGTAATGGTGTAAATTACTTTTTGCAAAGTCCTCGATTTGTTAGATTCTTTCAACTAATAATCTTTAAAATTTTTTTAAATGATATCGATATTGTGAAATCTTAAATGTAACTCAGTGTTTTACACATTCGTAATGAAAAATCAAATTTTAGTGTCTTGATACATAAATAACTATTTCAAGATTGGTCATTATTAAATAAGAATCGTGTATCAAGTAACAAGTAATTTTCTAAATAATAGTATGTTTATAATATAAGTATAATTCAAAAATTAAACAAATGTAGAAGTTGAGATATTAGAACCTAAAAATTGAGAAATATAAATGTTTTCTTTACCTTGAATTGTAACCTAAACTTTGTGTCAGCTGACGACTTTGTTAAAAAAATTACC